>CM063187.1:57102500-57632500 GCA_031835075.1 Saguinus oedipus | reverse complement strand
GGAAGTGTGTGTGTGTGTGTGTGTGTGAGAGAGAGAGAGAGAGACTCCTTCCACAAGGACGCTGACCTCCCTTGGAGAAGGAAGTGTGTGTGTGTGTGTGTGTGTGTGTGTGTGTGAGAGAGAGAGAGAGACTCCTTCCACAAGGACGCTGACCTCCCTTGGAGAAGGAAGTGTGTGTGTGTGTGTGTGTGTGTGTGAGAGAGAGAGAGAGAGAGACTCCTTCCACAAGGGCGCTGACCTCCCTTGGAGAAGGAAGTGTGTGTGTGTGTGTGTGTGTGTGTGTGTGAGAGAGAGAGAGAGAGAGAGAGAGAGAGAGAGAGAGAGAGACTCCTTCCACAAGGACGCCGATCTCCCTTGGAGAAGGAAGTGTGTCTGCCTCTGTATCTCTTCCATACCTATATCTGTATCTGTATCATCTGTATCTGCATCTATGGAAACATCATTATCCATCTATCAAAATCTATTTTAAGAAATTAGCTCCTGTGATTGTGGGGCCGCTAAGTCCAAAATCTTAGAGCAGGCTGGCAGGCTGGCAGTTCAGGCAGGATTTCCATGTTATTACAGCCTTGAGGCAGAATTTCCTTCTTCCAGGAAACCACGGTTTTCGCTCTTCAGACCTTCAGCTGACTGAACGAGGCCCACCACATCACGGAGAGCACATTCTGTTCCTTGATTTACTTGATTTAAGTGATTGTGAATGTTAATCTCACCTGAAAAATGCCTTCACAGCGACAGGGAGGTTGTTGGTGTGTGACGAAGCAACAGGACATGTGGGTGGACCCTGAGGTCCAGTTTCACAGCCCGGAGCACTGCAGAGGCTCCCCGGGCCACCTCCTTCCACCCTGGAAAACCCGAGCAGGGCTTCCACCCTTGGACACATCCCACTGGTATTCCCTAAAAGGACTTCATTTATTATTTATGTACGTATTTATTTAGTTTAGATGGAGTCTTGGTCTATTCCCCAGGCTGGAGTGCAGTGGCGTGATCTCAATTCACCGCAACCTCCGCCTCCTGGGCTCAAGTGATTCTCCTGCCTCAGCCTCCCAAGTAGCTGGGATTACAAGCGTGCATCACCATGCCCAGCTATATTTTTGTATTTAGTAGAGACGAGGTTTCACTGTGTTGGCCAGGCGGGTCTGGAACTCCTGACCTCAGGTGATCCTCCCGCCTCAACTTCCCAAAGTTCTGGGATTACAGGCGTGAGCCACCCTGCCTGGCCCTGATTTTGTATTTTTAGTAGAGACAGGGTTTCACTGTGTTGGCCAGGCTGGTCTTGAACTCCTGAACTCAGGTGATCCATCCCCCTCAGACATGAGCCACTGTACCCAGCCCCTGAATGGACTTCAGAGCAGGGGTCAGCAAACTGGCCGGCCAAATCCGATGGCCACCTGATGTTATAAATATCACGTTATGGGCACAGGTCCACAACCATTTAGACTCAGCGAGACAGAAAATTAATAAGGATATCCAGGACTTGAGCTCAGATCCAGAACAAGTCAACTTAATAAACATTTATAGAGCTCTCCACTTTAAATACACAAAATATACATTCTCCACTTTAAATACACAAAATATTGACCGGCCATTGTTAATACCCATTTTTAGAATAAAGCAAAGTTCCTGTTCTCTCTCCCTCTTTTCTTCCTCTTTCTTCCTCTCCTTCTCTCCTTTTTTTTCCTTAATAAAATAAACAAACAATTGTTTGGGATTTCCATTCATTACCTGGTGTGTCTATGGCTGCCTTTGCCCTACAGTAGCAGAGGCAAGTGCTTGCAACAAAGACCTTAAACGTTTGCTCATTGCCCTGTACAAGGTCAGCTTGTCACGCCTGGTGCAGACCGGGGGTTCACCACAGAAACGTTCCTTCCTCTGCGGGGGATTCTGAAACATGTGGAGGCATCTTGGATTATCACACAGATTGCGGGGGGCGCTGCGTGAACTCTCAGCTGCGGGGTCCCTGGATGCCGAGGGCTCTGTCCTGGCAGAGCGTCCTGGGTCCTCTGGAACGCGTCGGCCTCCTGCTAGACAACGGGTGGAGGTGAAAAACCTGCTCCTAATCAGCTACATTATGTGATCATCAGTTTCCCAAAGCTTCGACACTCCAGGCGATCGGGGGTCACATCTCTTTGTTTAGTTCAGGATTTTAGCAAGACCAGCTCACGTGACAAAAGTCACATCACGTGCGGCAAGGCTGCTGGTGGGTATCTGAGTCATCGATCTCATGCCTGTAGCAGATGGGTCACGTGTCACATTCACAGCGATCCTACAGCAGATAAAGATATATACACGTGTCGCCACGTACAAAGGAAGTACTTTAAACACATAAGAATGTGTGTGTGTATAGATGCATATGTGTATATGTATTTGCACGCACATAAACAGTGAATCTGCACACACATAAGAAAAAAATACATACGTGGGCTGCTTGCAGTGGCTCATGCCTGGCATCCCCAGCACTTTGGGAGGCCAAGGTAGGTCAGGAGTTTGAGACCAGCCTGGCTAACATGGCAAAACCCCGTCTCAACCAAAAATACAAAAGTTAGCTGGGTGTGGTGGTGTGCACCTGTTAATCCCAGCTACTCAGGAGGCTGAGGCAGGGGAATCACTTGAACCCGGGAGGTGGAGGTTGCAGTGAGCTAAGATTATGCCACTACCCTCCAGCCTGGGCAACAGAGGGAGCCCTGTCTCAGAAAAAAAAAAAAAGAGAAATGAGAAGATATTCACACACATACTTTTTCTATTCTTTCTTTTTTTTTTTTTTTTTTTTTGAGACGGAGTTTCGCTCTTGTTACCCAGGCTGGAGTGCAATGGCGCGATCTCGGCTCACCGCAACCTCCGCCTCCTGGGTTCAGGCAATTCTCCTGCCTCTGCCTCCCGAGTAGCTGGGATTACAGGCACACGCCACCATGCCCAGCTAATTTTTTGTATTTTTAGTAGAGACGGGGTTTCACCGTATTGACCAGATGGTCTCGATCTCTTGACCTCGTGATCCACCCGCCTCGGCCTCCCAAAGTGCTGGGATTACAGGCTTGAGCCACCGCGCCCGGCTATTCTTTCTTTTTTTAGTAGATATGGGTTTGCCATATTGGCCAGGCTGGTTTCAAACTCCTGACCTCAGGTGATCCGGCCACCTTGGCCTCCCAAAGTGCTGGGATCACAGGCGTAAGCCACCATGCCTGGCTTTTTTTTTTGTTTGTTTTAGGAGCCACGCTCTGTCACCCAGGCTGGAGTGCAGTGATACGATCTTGGCTCACTGCAAACTCTGCCTCCCGGGTTCAAGCGATTCTCTTGCCTCAGCCTCCTGAGCAGCTGGTATTACAGGCTCATGCCACCATGCCCAGCTAATTTTTGTAAATTTGGTAGAGATGGGGTTTCACCATGTTGCCCAGGCTGGTCTCAAACTTCTGACCTCAAGTGATGTGCCTGCCTCGGCTTTCCAAAGTGGTGGGATTACAGGAGTGGGCCATCATGCTCGGCCAAATATCTTCTTTCTCATCTTTTAAGATAGAGACAAGGTCTTCCTATGTTGCCCAGGTTGATCTCAAACTCCTGGGCTCAAGGGATCCTCCTGCCTCAGTTCCCCAGAGTGCTGGAGTTACAGGCATGAGCCTCTGGACGGTGCAAATATATTTTTATACACACGCGAGAAGGCATACATATGTATCACACATTAACTATGTATGCCTGTATTCTCACATATATACAGAGATTGACACACATGTAAGAACCATATATATGTACACATGTAGACATGTAAGGGGCAACGATTCATTACCACTGATGGAAGCGTCGTCTCCTTGCCTCATGGTATGTTTTTCTTTTTTGAGACGGTGTCTTGCTCTGCTATCCAGGCGGGAGGGCAGTGGTGCAGTCGTGGCTCACTGCAGCCTCATCCTCCTGGGCTCAAATGATCCTCCTGTTTGAGCTTCCAGAGTAGCTGGGACTACGGGTGTGTGCCACCACACCTGGCTCATATTTTTAAAACTTTTTGTGTAGAGACGGGGTCTTGTTATGTTGCTCAGGCTGGTCTCAAACTCCTGGCCTCAAGCAGTCCACTCCTGTCAGCCTCCGAATCTCAGAGGGCAGCAAGCAGGGGTTTATTGAAAGCTGCCCAGTTACAGGGCGGGCAAGAGAAGGAACTCACCGTCTTTGTTTTAAACTCTTCTCAGGCACAGCCTTGTTTGTGTAAAAGCTGAGCTACGTCTACATGTGGGTGGGCTGACAGTGGGACACGACGTGTGATTAAATACTTTGTTGACCTGAAGAAAGTTTTCCTTGGCACTTTGGTGTGAAAGCACATCAAAGCGTGACTATAATCGTCTTTTTTTTAAAATTCCCAGATCTCACCAGTTAATCCCCTTAAAAGCAGATACTGTTAGGTGATATCAGGACATCTGGACCTTTCCTCGCGGCAGCCGTTTGTCCTTGCAGGCGTTAAGCTGCTAGCTTCTCCCTCGCCTGTTGACATCCGGGGTCCCTGGCTCTCCTGTGCTCCTGTTTCCGTAACAATTGCACTTCATATTTTCTTTTTGAGACGGAGTCCCTGTCTGAGGATGCATTTCAGTTGGATACAGGACACAAAGGGCCAGGTGCCGAGGCTCACTTCTGTAATCCCTGCACGTTGGGAGGTGGAGGCAGGAGGATCACTCGAGCCCAGGAGGTTGAGACGAGGCTGGGCAACACAGTGAGACCCTGTCTCTAGAGAACGAGGAAAAACGTACGAGGGAGTCTATTAATGGAGGCGGGGCACGGGTGGCGCCCCTGCCCCTGAACTCCCCAGCCCCAGGCTGGCGACTTTGCTGTTCATATCTATTTGTCCTTGTTTCAAGAGGACTCATTGAGCATCACCTTGTTGCCACGGAAACCACATCTGGGGCGAGAAGGTGAAGAGCTGCCCGTGAGAGCAGGGAAAGCCGTGGAGGCAGGAGCCGTGCCTCCACCCACCTGCCCCAGCCAGGAGCCCTCCATGCCGTGGAGCTGTAAGGCACCTGCTAGTTCTCAAGACCCCGATTCCAACCTCCTTGCTTTGCTGGGGCACCAATAAACGTGTGTGCGGGCCCTCCTGTTTGTAGCCGTACATAATTACGTGAAAATATACATTGCTATAAACGTAGAGTGGACATTAGTTTGCCCAGCTGCCTTCACAAAGCCCCACAGTCCATGTGGCTTAAACAACAGAAAGACACTTTCTCAGGGTGCCCAGATACTGGCTAGGCATCATTTCCAGGGGTGTCTGTGATGCTGTTTCTGGTTGAGACTGGAATTCGAATCTATGCCCTGAGTCAAACAGGTGGCCCTCCACAGTGTGGGTGGGCCTTGTCTAATCAGTCAAAAGCCTGACTGATACAAACAGCTGGGTGAGAGAGGTTCCTTCCTCTCTGCCTGACTGCATGAGCAGGGACCTCAGACTTCTCCTGCCTTGGGATGAAGATTCATACTGGAATTTACACCACTGGCCCTCCTGGGTCTGGATTTCTCAGTCCCCATAATTGCAAGGGCCTATTCCTTAGAATGAATAAGTGAATGGCTGTCCCGTTGCTTCTGTTTCTCACATGGCATCTTCATCTATCCTGTCTTGCCCACAGGTAAGCCATAAGCTGGACCTCACAGTGGGGTTTCTGGAGATGGGACTTGATTTCCTGGTGGAGTTGCCCAGAAGGTCTGTATTATTTTTATTATTATTCTTTGGAGACGGTCTCTCACTCTCTCACCCAGGCTGGAGTGCAATGGCGCGATCTCGGCTCACTGCAACCTCCGCCTTCTGGGTTCAAGCAATTCTCCTGCCTCAGCCTCCTGAGTAGCTGGGACTACAGGCACGCGCCACCACACCCAGCTAACTTTTGTATTTTTAGTACAGACGGGGTTTCACTATGTTGTCAGGCTGGTTTCGATCTCCTGACCTCAGGTGATGTGCCCACCTCGGCCCCCCAAAGTGCTGGGATTACAGGAGTGAGCCACTGCGCCTGACTGTATTTTTTTATTATTTGACACAGGGTTTTGCTGTGTCACCCAGTCTGGAATGCAGTGGTGCCATCATAGCTCACCGCAGCCTTCAACCCCAATTCCTGGGCTCAAGTGATTCTCCCACTTCAGCTTCCCAAGTAGCTAGAACCACAGGCAGCCACCACCATGCCCCACTAATTTGTAAAATAATTTGTGGAGGTGGGGTCTTGCTATGTTGCCCAGGCTGGTCTCCAACTCCTGGCCTCAAGTGATCCTCCTGCCTCAGCCTCCCAGAGTGCTAGGATTATAGGTGTGAGCCACTGTGCCCTGCCTGGCTTCCCCTTCGACACGGACACGGGTGTGTGAGGAGATTAGACACCCATTAAACTCAGTGGTCCCCCTGGCATCAAGGATTTCATTAAATCACACAGAGAGTAAATCTTGTTTTTCCACAACAGTGCCCAGCAGAGCAATAAGCACCCCCTGCTGGGTGGATCGTATGTGTGTTGTGATGTTGCTGGGTAGACTGTGTGAGAGTGTGTGTGTGTGTGTGTGTGTGTGTGTGTTGGGGTGTGGTTGGGCCTGTCATTCATGCAGTGAGTGCTCCACTGTGGGAGGAGTCCTGGAGCATCCAGTGTGTGTGTGTGTGTGTGTGTGTGTGTGTGTGTGTTGGGGTGTGGTTGGGCCTGTCACTCATTCATGCAGTGAGTGCTCCACTGTGGGAGGAGTCCTGGAGCATCCAGTGTGTGTGTGAGAGAGTGTGTGTGTGTGTGTGTGTTGGGGTGTGGTTGGGCCTGTCACTCATTCATGCAGTGAGTGCTCCACTGTGGGAGGAGTCCTGGGGAAGGACCCTGGGCACCGTGTGTGTGTGTGTGTGTGTGTGTGTGTGTGTCTGTGTGTGTTGGGGTGTGGTTGGGCCTGTCACTCATTCATGCAGTGAGTGCTCCACTGTGGGAGGAGTCCTGGGGAAGGGCCCTGGGCACCCAGTGTGTTTGTTTACAACAGCTGATGTTTTTTGTTTTTCATTTTAAGACGCTTTAGCTTTCTTCCCCATTTTGCTCAGTTTTCACCAGCTACAGTCTCAGGAACTGGGCTCTTTTTACAACCAGGGCATTCCACAGCTTAATGGAGCATGCTTTATTGTTCTTCCTGGCTGAGGAAATAATGGTGCCTCTTCCTGGCATAGGAAATAATGGTGAAATCCAGGACTCTGCTCATGGGGAAGGAAGTCTGAAATTCTGAAAGCACGTACACAGGGATGTCCCCACCGACCTGGGTTGGCAGTGTGGATGTGGTGCAGCTGACGACCTCGTCCTCCGAAGAACTGCCCCTGGAACCACCTCATCCACAGACACCCTGGAGGGTACCTCATTCCTCCACATAATTAGGGGCAGCCGACGTCTGGCTGTGGGGGCTACAAAACCTGACCCCCTTGCCTCACGGAACTGTGATTTATGGTCCAGTTTCTTCTGGCCAAATCAATGTAATTATTTCTCTTTCCTCCTTTTACACAATCATAGCAACCCTCCCCAATATTATACATCCTTTCCCTGTGTATTTTGCTGATTCAGCCCCCTAAAGAACTTCTTGAGAAGTTGACACAGCTGCATGACATTCCATCGGATGCATTTATCAGAACTTAGTTGGCCAGCCCCCTCTGGAGGGAAATCGAGTTTCCCCCCACGCCCTGCAATCATTTGCTATCACAAGACATGGTATTAAAACACAGAGCTGGTAAAGTTTAAGGTTTGCTTGTGACTAAGTAGAGGGAAGCCAGAAGGAACAAACAATGTGGGCCAGGCTGGCGCTAACTCCCCACATCCTGGATATTTCTTTTCTTCTCTCTCTCTCTCTCTCTCTCTCCAGAGTCTTGCTCTGTTGCCAGGCTGGAGTGCAATGGCGCGATCTTGGCTCACTGCAACCTCCGCCTCCTGGGTTCAGGCAATTCTCCTGCCTCAGCCTCCTGAGTAGCTGGGATTACAGGCCCACCATGCCCAGCTGATTTTTGTATTTTTAGTAGAGACGGGGTTTCACCATGTTGACCAGGATGGTCTCGATCTCTTGACCTCGTGATCCACCCGCCTCGGCCTCCCAAAGTGCTGGGATCACAGGCGTGAGTCACCGTGCCTGGCTACCCTATTTCTTTCTTTCTCTTTTCTTCTTTCTTCTTTCTTTTTTTGAGACAGAGTCTTGCCCTGTTGCCCAGGCTGGAGTGCAGTGGTGCAATCCTGGCTCACTGAAAACTTTGCCTCCCCGGTTCAAGTGATTCTCCTGCCTCAGCCTCCTGAGTAGCTGGGATTACAGGCACTTACCACCATGCCCAGCTAATTTTTTTTTTTTTGTATTTTTTAGTAGAGACAGGGTTTCATTATGTTGGCCAGGCTGGTCTCAAATGCCTCCCTCAGGTGATCCACCCACCTGGGCTTCCCCAAAGTGTGGATTATAGGTGTGAGCCACTGCACCTGGGCCTCCCCAAAGTGTGTGGAGTATAGGTGTGAGTCACTGCACCTGGCCTATATTTCAGAACATCTGTGTGGGTTTTTAAAAATTCTCTTTTAATTCTTCAGTCTATTCATTCTGCTAGGAGTAATGACACAAACTCTCTCTGAAGGCAAACACCCGAAGTTTATTCTCCATGGCCGTCTGCACAAACTCTCCCCTCTAAACTGCCACAATCTGTTGAGGACCATGATATTGTAGAGCCAGGATGGGCATGCTTTTAAAAAAAGTAATCTATGAAAAGGCCCACAATCATTAGAAGAAAACATTGACAGTTTATGCAGTTTCGTGGAAAAGAAAAAGGAAACAAACATTTGCTCGAGCAGATGTTCAGGGCTGCCTGTTCTATATACCATCTGCTGCTTTTTCTGCCACACGCAATTATTGAGAATCTCTCCAACCAGCAAAAGTTCGACTGGGAAGCCCCTGTCCCGAGATTTTCGCGTTGTGATGAATCATTGCGGCATCTTGAAATCGACTGCAATTAATTTCTGAATTCGCCTCCCTACACGGTCTCCACCTGCCACCTCCCCCACTCCTCTGAGTTCAAAAGAATGTAATCTGGGTCCTGGGTGATGGTCGAGTCTTGGGTTGCTTTCATTTCCTCTTAGTTTCTCCAGGTGTTTGGGGTTCTGGGGTGCCAGAAAACAGGGGCTCACATCTTTTGAAATGAGAATCAGAGGGCTCTCCACACATTTGTGTTTCTGGGAGAGAGACACTTGAGGCTTTTGCAGACCAGTTTTTTATTTGTTTATTTATTTTTTTGAGACAGAGTTTCGCTCTTGTTGCCCAGGCTGGAGTGCAGGGGCTGCTCACCACAACCTCCGATCCCAGGTTCAAGCGATTCTCCTGCCTCAGGCTCCTGAGTAGCTGGGATTACAGGCACCTGCCACCACGGTTGGCTAATTTTTGTATTTTTAGTAGAGACGGGGTTTCTTCATGCTGGTCAGGCTGGTCTCAAACTCCTGACCTCAGGTGATCCTCCCACGTTGGCCTCCCAAAGTGCTGGGATTACAGGAGTGAGCCACCGCGCCCAGCGCAGACCACTTTTTATTCTTCATAGCAAGGAGGATTTTGAAATTATACTCAAGTCCCTCACCTCGTCCCTGGGATAAAATCTGCTCTCCATCAACTTGTGTTGAAGAATGAGGTGCTACTGAAAGGTAAGAATAGATGCTGGGGGCATCACGGGCACGTACGGCCGCTGCTCCATGGAGAACCTCAGATTTCTATTTGTTTTTTTTTTTTTTTTGAGCCAGCAGCTGCTTGCATGCCCAGGTTATTTTTTGTTCTTGTACGGAAACCCCATTCGAGGAGACCTTGACGGAACCCTAAAGGCCTGAGTGAGCCGGGAACATGGGGTGGAGTGGGAATGGCAGAATTCAATCCTTCTCCTCACCCCACCGTTCCCAGCCCAGGCTATTCCGCCATCAGCCATTCCTCCTTCCCTTCGGGGGACTCAAGGGATGTTTGCCACCAAGACTGTTGCTATGGAAACCACTGTAGTGTGGGGGACAGGACGAGGTGAGCAAGGCCCACAGACTGGAATTTTCCATGCCCTTGAGCACACACTGCGTGGATGTAAAAGCACAGAGCAGGCGTTCAATAAATACCTCTGTGTATTGTTTGGGAAGGGATGGAGATGCACGGTCTAAGCTTTGGTGATTGCTTTGCCCCCTGAAGCCTCAGTCCTCTCCTCTGCAGGGGGAATGGTCGCCATCCCTAGCTAGCAGGGCCCTTGGGAGCATTCGAGTGCTCCCTGCCTGCCTGGGGTTTTCCGCACAGGCGGTCACCTGGTGCAGGTGGGGGCTTGTCGAAATGTGAGTTCCTGGCTACGACCTACACGTCCTGAGACAACGTCTTTTGTGCAGAGTATTAATTCGCCGTCACAGTCTGTTGCTCTTTTTCTTTTTACCCCGATAACTTTTTTCTTAGAGGTTTTTAGAGCTGTGCTTTCCAATGTCAAAAGCCAAAACTACAACAAATGTTGTTCTATATGGTAATATCTATGTACACATAGATTATAGTAAAACAGGTGTACACACGTGTGTGTCTTTATCCCTACCTGTATCATTTTGACCTGAAAGGAAGAAACTGAGGCAGAATTAATCTAAGTAGAGGGTTTATTTGGGCCAAGCTTGTGGATTATAACCCAAGAGCACAGATTTGACTTGCCCTGATCACATGCTCTGATTAGCAGCAGTTAGAAGTGAATTTTTGTTTTAATTTATTTTTATTATTTACTTATTTATTTTGAGACAGTCGACCAGGCTGGAGTGCAGTGGTACGATCTTGGCTCACTGCATCCTCTGTCTCCTGGGTTCGAGCAATTCTCCTGTCTCAGCCTCCCAAGTAACTGGGACTGCAGGCACACGCTACCACTCCTGGCTAAATAAAAAAATATAATTTTAATATTTTTAGTAGAGATGGGGTTTTATCATATTGGCCAGGCTGGTCTCGAACTCCTGACTTCAAATGATCTACCCGCCTCGACCTCCCAAAGTGCTGGGATTACAGGCATGATCCACCGTGCCTGGCCCGCAAGAGGATTTTTAAAGACAAAAAGGGAACACGGGGAGTAGGCTGATAGGAAGTGTTTTGGTTGGAATTTTCATTGCTTTTGTCAATAAAGAGTCAAACCGTAAAATATTTAAGAGATTTATTCTAAGCCACATATGAGTGACCAATGGCCTGTGACACAGCTCTCAGGAGATTTGAGAATCTGTGACTGAGGTGGCGGGGTGCAGCTTGGTTTTATACATTTTAGGGAGACATAAGAAAGACATCAATCCATACATGTAAGATATACATTGATTCTGTCCAGAAAGGCAGGACAATCGGAAGTGAGGGCTTCCAGGTCACAGGTGGAGACAAGCGTTTTCTGATTGGCATTTGGTTGGAAGAGATGTAAAATCAATAGAAGGGAGTGTCCGGGTTAAGATAATGGGTTGCCGGCAAAGTGGCTCACGCCTGTAATCCCAGCACTTTGGGAGATGAAGGAAGGCAGATCACAAGGTCAGGAGATCGAGACCATCCTGACTTCAGGCGATCTGACCGCCTTGGCCTCCTAAAGTGTTGGGATGACGGGTGTAAGCCGCCGTGCCCGGCTTCAGGTTAAGTTCGAGATGCCCTTGGCTTGGCTGTGGGGAGGGTCCATCAGTAGGTTGGGGGGCTTAGAATTTTATTTTTTGTTTATAATTTACAGAAATCACATTGGTTAGTGAACAGTGTACATTGTGAGGACTCCACGACCTTTTTTTCTCTTGCCTAAATTCCTATCTAGGTGGCCTAGGGAGTCACACTCTACGAAGCATAAAATCTTGTTAAACAGGTTCTCTTATTAACGCAGCATCATGTGACCGCCTCTCCAACCCATCTCTGGTGTAGCATTGCATGACAGACAGGGGACCCCCTTAACGTCAGCATTTCTTTCTACTGAGTTGCTTTAGACAAACTGTAACTCTTTCCAATTTCCAACTAAAGAATCCTCAAGGCTGGGCTCAGTGGCTCACACCTATAGCCCCAGCACTTTGGGGAGGCTGAGGCAGGCAGATTGCTTGAGCCCAGGAGTTTGAGACCAGCCTGGGCAACACAGTGAGACCCTGTCTGTACAGAAAGTAAAATAAAATTAGCCGGGCGAGGTGGTGCACATCTGTGGTCCCAGCTGCTTGGGAGGCTGAGCTGGGAGGATCAGCTGAGCCTGAGAGGTGAAGGCTGCACAACAGAGTGAGACCCTGCCTCAAAACACACACACACACACACACACACACACACACACACACACACACACCCACCCCAAGGAACGTTTTCAGATTTTCAGTGTGCAGGAAGGAGTGAAAAAAGAAAATAATCCTTAAAACCTACTATGACGTGTAAGCTCTCTACTTCAAGATGTCCGTGGGTTCATCACATCTACCCTCAGTGTATTGATTTATGATTCTACCTGCAATTCCTGTCTCCTCAAAATGTGTAAAACCAAACGGAGCCCGACCACCTTGGGTGCATCTCCTCGGGACCTCTTGAGACTGTGTGGCCCCAGGTGGCTCACGCCTGTCATCCCAGCCCTTTAGGAGGCCAAGGTGGGAGCAACACCTGAGGTCAGGCGTTTAAGACCAGCCTGGCCAGTGACCTGTGGGTCACTCGTCCTGGTTCACAATAAACCTCTTTAAATATCTGGCGGAAATTGGTTTTTCCTGCCAACAATTGTTAAGCTATAGGGTACGGGTTTGAGCGTCCCATTGGGCATTGCTAATTTACAGCTACTTATGGAGACAGCAGGCAGTTTCAAGAGAGTCTCAAAGCCTGGAGTAGGGTGTGATTCCTGCCTCAAAAGAGTCTCAAAGAGGGTGTGATTCCTGCCTCATTTTCATCCTTCTCTGGGCCCGAGCATTTGAAAGGCCTCACGTTCCTCAGGCAAAAGTTCCTCCCTTTCCTCAGTCTCCGGCCCTCTCTGTAGCTATGTCCACATCAGTATCTGTTTATTATCTCTCTGAGTAAGTGGCCAGCTCTGATGAGAACAAAGACTACACCTGTCTCAGAGGCTGCCGCTTGAAACTAGGTCTGGCAAACAGTAAGCAATCAACACATATTTGCTGGTATAATCAATCCATCAAGTGACGGATTGTCGGAGAGAACAAACGCTGTTTGTATCCTCGGTGCTGGCTACGGCCGTGGAACAGAAACCTGTGATTCCCACACCTGTCGGCAAAGGCACGCACGGCTGGGTTTCGCCCTTCTTCAAGGACATGGTTTAAGTGTGCACATCTTAAGTTGTAATATGCCCTAAGGATGTGCCTGACCTGAATCCCCAAGGGGTACAGCAGGCCTGCGCCCTCCCCCTGCTTGGCTCCTCCCCCATCGCTCTGCCCTGGTCCTTAGCAGCCTTCGCCGGGGGTCTGGGATGCAGGCAGGCTCTGCCGGTTGCCATGGAAACTGCAGCGAGGAGATGGGGAGGAGGCTGAGAGGCACTCGAAGGATGGAACTTTCCAGGCTGTGTGTGGGTTAGAATCCCAAGCTGCTATAGACTGAGTCCCCTATTGTGTGTGTGTGTGTGTGTGTGTGTGTGTGTGTGTGTGTGTGTGTGAGAGAGAGAGAGAGAGAGAGAGAATGAAAATACAGCTGGACGTGGTGGCTCATGCCTGTAATCCAGCACTTTGGGAGGCTGAGGCGGGTGGATCACCTGAAGTCAGGAGTTCAAGACAAGCCTGGCCAACATGGCAAAACCCCATTTCTACTAAAAATATAAAAATTAGCCAGGCATGGTGGCGCTTATCTGTAATCCCAGCTACTCGGGAGGCTGAGGCAGGAGAATCGCTTGAACCCAGGAGTTGGAGGTTGCGGTGAGCCGAGATTGCACCACTGCACTCCAGCCTGGGCAAGAGAGCCAGACTCCATCTCAAAAACCCAAACAACAAAAAGTGGGATTATGACAAAGCGACTTCACTCTTCTGAGTCTCAGTTTTATCTTCTAAAACTGGGTAAACTTCTTCTTTTCCTTGAATCTGTAGGTTGTGGTGACAGTACGATGTGCTTGGAATTAATTATTCATGAAGGAATGAGCAACAGATTTGGCTTCTGGGAGGGGTGTCGGGGGTCTTGGGATGAGGGTGTGATGTTTAATTTTCACTACACAATATTTCCAGAGGCAGAATTAAAACCACATCTTAAAACGTAAATTCGACTGTGAATGTACCACCACTTTGAAATGAGGGAAATTAAATCCAAAGCAATATGGGTTGCTTCACTTGTCTTGAAGAACTTATCAAAGCCTGCCATCATGTGGCACATAGGGGTCCACCTGTGTGTGTGGCAGCCCCAGCTAAGCCAACCCTGATAAACAGGGACTGCGGGCTTTTTCGTCTTCAATATTGTCTCCCTAGAGCAAGGCCAGCAGCTTGAAATAGATGTAGCATTAATATATTCATAACACTATGTTCATCATCCGTATTGATCAAATCGATCTTTGTGCACAAAATAAGTGGTTTAATGAATGAATGAGTAAATGGAGGACAGATATTACTGTCACGGGTCATTTCTGGCGATCTGGGATTTCCAGAGTCTGCAGACACCCCACAGGCCTGTTTTCCTGCCCTACTCTGCAAAGACACCTGTCTGAGGATGCGTTTTAACCGCGTCAAGGTCGTGAGCGGACTCGGAATGCATCCAGCCCTCCTCATCCCCACCTGGTACCTGGGAGGTTCGTCCCCTCAGCTCTCTCACCCGGTGACATCTGTTGCCTTGGAAACCACTGCAGCAGGAAGAGGAGGGGCTGAGCCATTGCGGGAGGGATGTGGGGCCTGGAACTTTCTAGGCTCCGGGCTTAGCCTGTCGGGGCGTGCGGGTTCAGATCCCAGCCCGGCCTCACCACGGGTGCTCCCTAAAGATTTGTGGGGGGTGGGTACCCAGAAGAGAGTCGGGGGGGGGGAGGCCGCTTCTCCTCCACCCTGAACCCCCCATGGGCCTAGAGGGATAACCCAGGCTGGTCCAAGGCAGGGTTTGCCAAGGGAGCCCTAAGGCCCCACCCAAACTGCAGAATCACCCTCAACTCGGATTAAACACGAGGCTCCCAGCAAGACCTTAGAGAAAAATGTTTCTGGAGTCTTTCACATCTGTCCTCACGCCAGTCATTTCTTTGTGTTATTTTCTCTAAATAACTTGTCTGAGTCTGAAATCCTTTTTCTTTCTTTCTTTTTTTTTTTTTTTTAAAAAAAATTCCTTTCTAAGTGATTCCCTCTCCTTGTCCAGTGCCGGTGAGTTTCCCGAGCAGAGCTGTGTCCATCTTCTTCATGGCTGCTGCCTTCAATAGACCTTGGCACACAGCAGGGCCTCAGTATAGATGATCTGACTGCAATGAATGAATGAATGGATTTCAATGGATTTGTTCTTTTTTTGAGATGGAGTCTCACACTCAGGCTGGAGTGCAGTGTCTCTATCTTGGCTCACTGCAGCTTCTGCCGCCCAGGTTCCAGCGATTCTCCGGCCTCAGCCTCCTGGCTAGCTGGGATTACAGGCGTGCACCACCACGCCCAGCTAATTTTTGTATTTTTGGTGGAGACAGAGTTTTACTGTGTTGGCAAGGGTGGTCTTGAACTCCTGACCTCAGGTGATCTACCTGCCTCAGGCTCCCAAAGTGCTGGGATGGCAGGCATGAGCCACAGCGCCCGGCCAAGATGTAGTCTTAAAATTAATTTTACCTGTTTCTTTTTTTTTTTACTTTGGGGGTGGTGGTGGGTACCTGTCATGCCAGCTACTCAGGAGGCTGAGGCAGGAGAATCGCCGGAACCCAGGAGGCGGAGGTTGCAGAGCCAAGATCGTGCCACTGCACTGCAGCCTGGGGGTCAGAGCAAGACTCTCTCTAAAAAAACAAAACAAAAGGAAACAACACAAACAAAAAACAAAGCCACTATATCTTATCAAAGCCACTGTATCTTATCAAAGCCACTGTATCTTATTTAGCCCAAGATTTTCAAAATACTGCGACATCATCAACACGCAGTCATTGTACAATACTATTAATGGGATATTTTCCAGTGCTTTTGGTGACAACTCTGAGACGTGGCGTGTGCCTTTCCTTCGAGCCCACCTCAATGCCCCCAAACCCCCCTGTAAGCGTGGGTAGCCGCGGTGGCCTCGGGCCGCAGGATAGGACCTCACGGGGCTGAACAGCTGGTTGAGACGCACGTGGTCAGTAGAGGGCGCCATAGAGTTAGTCTAAAATCTACAACAGGAAAGAAATCATGGGCAGAGTTTGAGAAAGTAAGAACTTAGCCTCGATCCCTGCTCCATGGAGGAGAAGGGGAGCGGAGGGGAGAGGCAGGGGTGCGAGCTCTTTCAGGAGCTTGGTTGCTAGTGGGGGAGGTGGAAGGCAAGATGCTCGTGTGTTGATGGCATGGGTGCAAACTGTCTCCCCTGCTCAGGCCGGTCTAAGATGCTCATGCGTTGGTGGCATGGGTGCAAACTGTCTCCCCTGCTCAGGCCGGTCTAAGATGCTCATGCGTTGGTGGCATGGGTGCAAACTGTCTCCCCTGCTCAGGCCCGTCCAAGATGCTCATGCGTCGATGGCATGGGTGCAAACTGTCTCCCCTGCTCAGGCCAGTCTAAGATGCTCATGCGTCGATGGCATGGGTGCAAACTGTCTCCCCCGCTCAGGCCCGTCTAAGATGCTCATGCGTTGGTGGCATGGGTGCAAACTGTCTCCCCCGCTCAGGCCCGTCTAAGATGCTCATGCGTTGGTGGCATGGGTGCAAACTGTCTCCCCCGCTCAGGCCCGTCTCCCCTGCCCACCTAGCGTGTCTCCAGTCTTTCCTGGAATTCCTCACGGCCTCCTCTGGCATCCAGTTCGGCTAGAGCTGTCCTGCAGGGACACAGTGTGACCCTGCCCTCCTGTGACCCGCGGAGGCTCTTACCACACTCAGGGTGGAAACTAAGCCGCTGACCAGGATTTAAAATAGACCCCCCAGATGCAACGTTCACCACATCCTCCAGCCTCCTCTCACCACCTGGGCTCGGGACTGTGACGGGCAGAGTAGCTGGGATCATGGGCATCCGTCGCCATGCCCGGCGAATTTTGTATTTTTAGTAGAGACGGGGTTTCTCGGTGTTGGTCAGGCTGGTCTCGAACTCGTGACCTCAGGTAATACGCCCGCCTCAGCCTCCCAAAGTGCTGGGATTACAGGCGTGAGCCATTGCACCTGGTCACCCGATGACTCCTTATCTGAGGGCCATTAGCCAGGATGGAGTCGGACCAGGCTTTGGCATAGAGAGGCTGGTTCTTGAGCCTCCGTTCTGTGGTTGATGTACTCTTTTCAGGGAACACATCGTGTAGACGTCTTCCTAACTGAGGCCGCCCTTTCTCTGCCGTGTCCTGGCCTGGAGTCCTCACCCTGCTGGGATGTATGGGCATTCCTACGCTGTGGGGCAGAGCATTTCTCCTTGGGCATCACTACCTCGCCAGCATCCTCAGCGCCCAGCACAGAGCCCTGCTAATCACAGCTGTCATTACAGCATGGTGTGGAGAAAAGCAGCCGTAGGAATTATTCCCATGTATTGCACAGCCTACTCTGGACCAGGCCCTGTATTCGAGCATTTCACCATATTCATTAATTTGCCTAAAAACCACAGGAAGAGGGTAATTTTATGATCCTTAATTTTTTTTTTTTTATGGAGTCTTGCTCTGTTGCCCAGGCTGGAGTGCAGTGGTGTGATCTCGGCTCACTGCAACCTCTGCCTCCCGAGTTCAAGCAATTCTCCTGTCTCAGCCTCCCGAGTAGCTGGGATTGCCGGTGCCCGACACTGCAGTTGGCTAATTTTTGTATTTTTAGTAGAGATGGGGTTTCAAACTCCTGACCTTGTGATTTATGATCCTTAATTTACAGAGGTGGCCCAGGCCCAGAGAGGGTGAGTAACTTGCCTGAGGGCACACAGCTGGTAACTTGTGGAACTGGGGCTTCAGCCCAAGCGTCTGGCCCCAGAAAACTCCATCTCATCCACAGCCTGGCACACGCCTCACTACCTCTCCCTGTCTCTGTCTGTCTGGACAACAGATCCTTCTGCTTTATTTTATTTTTTTAGTGTTATTTTAATTTTAAATTCCATTCATTTTCTGAGTAAGTAATACATTGACGAGGTTCAGAAAGAGATTGAATGAAGGCTCTCTTCTCAGTTTTGTGGTCACCTGGTTTCCTTCCAGGAAGCAACCAATGACACAAGCCACGAAACAGGCGTCTGTGGACACACAATGAGGTGTGTTTATAAATTTCCCGCTTTGGTATAAAATTTGGCACATTAAATACAATGTTTTGTTTCGTATCTTGTTTTTTCACAAAAGTGTATTTTAGAGATCATGCCATTTGGAACTTAAGCATTCCTGTGTTGTTTTTCTGTAGCTGTGTAGTGCTCCATCTTTTATTTATTTATGATTCTATTTTATTGTTATTATTATTTTTTGAGACGGAGTTTCGCTCTTGTTACCCAGGCTGGAGTGCGATGGCGCGATCTCGGCTCACCGCAACCTCCGCCTCCTGGGTTCAGGCAATTCTCCTGCCTCAGCCTCCTGAGTAGGCATTTGCCAGCACCCCTGGCTGATTTTTCTATTTTTAGTAGAGACGGGGTTTTACCATGTTTCCCAGGCTGGTCTCAAACTCCTGACCTCAGGTGATCCGCCCGCCCTGGCCTCCCAAAGTGCCGGGATTACAAGTGTGAGCCACTGCACCCAGCCTTTCATCTTTCATTAAACTGTATTTTTATTATTAATCAGCACCCCATAGATACATGCCAATGTCATATCCCATCTTTGACAAGCAAAACTTAAGGAAATAAACAATTTTTGGTGAACGAGCGTGAAGACAATTGGGGGTAATGATGCTACCACGGGACAAGAGAAGACTCTGCGTTTTCTGTGTAGGGAACCAGAATACGTTGTCCCCAAATATGTCCCTTTGACATTAGGATTCTTTTGAGCTGATTCTTTTGTGTGTTTGTTTGCTTGAGACAGAGTTTCGCTGTTGTTGCCCAGGCTGAATGCAATGGCACAGTCTTGGCTCACTTCAGCCTCTACCTCCAGGGTTCAAGTGATTCTCCCACCTCAGCCTCCTGAGTAGTTGGGATTACAGGTGTGAACCACCATGCCCAGCTAATTTTTTGTACTTTTAGTACAGACAGCGTTTTACCATGTTGGCCAGGCTGGTTTTGAACTCCTGACCTCAGGTGATCCGCCCAACTCAGCCTCTGCACCCGGCCTTGGAGTTGCCATTTTTAAACCATAAAACCATGTGGAAGCTGGTTGTTGTCCTCTAAACGCTAACTCTGAATCCTCTTTTCCACCGGTTTTTTTCTGATTTCCAAACAATGGCCATCTTCTCTAACGTGTTGCTTTGTATCTTTGGTGCTCAAAACAGTAAGTCCTCAGCAAGCCCCAGCTAT
This sequence comes from Saguinus oedipus, assembly GCA_031835075.1. Classification (NCBI taxonomy): domain Eukaryota; kingdom Metazoa; phylum Chordata; class Mammalia; order Primates; family Cebidae; genus Saguinus; species Saguinus oedipus. The sequence goes on along the minus strand of CM063187.1, from coordinate 57,613,138 downwards.
TCTGCTTCTGTTCTTGCGACTGCTTCTTATTTTTTCACCAGTCTGGCGCATTCAGCACGGGATACATTTTTTCATTACGTATCACACATCACATTGGTTTTATTATTTGTGTTTTGGTCTGTGTTATCCATTAGACTGAGGGGTAAGGACCACGTCCTAATGCTCAAAACAGCTCCTGGCAAAGAATCAACAGTCAATAAATGCTTGTAGAGCCAGATCATAGCATATTTAATGTATAACCCCCAAGCAATGAACAGAATTTCCCTGGTGTTTTCTATAACTTCAGTTTTGTGGGTAGAAATGCTTATGCAAGCTGCTCTTTCTCCAGCAATAGACGGTATCAGGCGGTGACCTTCCAAAGGCAAGCTGTGCATTGGTTCAGAAGTCAACTTTACACAAGAGTCTTTAAGAAACACAGATAGGGGGCCGGGCGTGGTGGCTCATGCCTGTAATCCCAGCACTTTGGGACGCCGAGGCGGGTGGATCACGAGGTCAAGAGATCGAGACCATCCTGGTCAACATGGTGAAACCCCGTCTCTACTAAAAATACAAAAAACCACTCTGGGCATGGTGGCGCGTGCCTGTAATCCCAGCTACTCGGGAGGCTGAGGCAGGAGAATTGCTTGAACCCAGGAGGCGGAGGTTGCGGTGAGCCGAGATCGCGCCATTGCACTCCAGCCTGGGTAACAAGAGCGAAACTCCATCTCAAAAAACACACACACACACACACACAAAAAGCACAGATATGGAAATGTTTATGGAGGACAGGGTGTCATGTCTGGGATTTGCTTTAAAAGCGGTGGCCGTGGTGTGATGGAGGTATAGACACAACAGGTCGGGGCACGAGCTTATAACTGCAGACAATGAGTAGAAGGGATTTGTTAGGCTATTTCCTACCTTTGTATATTCTCAAACTTTCTCAGTGACACTGTCCCCCATCCCTCACTTCTCACAGGCAAAGCCCAGATAATCTTTCCAAACAACAGACAGGACCCTGTCATTCTCCCACTTCAAATCCCCACTACCCTGTGGAAAGAATCAGAAAGAGGTAAATCTTCCTTAATTCTCACCATGCTCAGGGCTTCGAATGCTTATCAGTTTCATGGGAAGAAAATGAAACACTGATAAAGCTGGGGATGACACTTTGGCTCCTAAGGTCCTAGGCTTTCCTCCTTGGAGAGCAGAGTTCACAGATACTGTCCCTTCTGCAAGCATCTTACTGGAAAGCGCTTGTGCATCTCAGAAATCATCAGCAATACATTCTGAGAAACTGCCCCGAGGAAGCTTAGCTCAGCGATTCCCACACCAGCAGATGTTGGCCATGTGTGCAGCTGGTGCATAACTGGGATTCTGTGTTCCGTTCCTTTGGGTGCCTCCAAAGTTGTCTTCATCGTGATACCCCGGGAACTAAGAGAACAAAAGTGTTCTCTATCTTTTGCAGCGAACGGAGTTCCATAATGCAAACCTCGAAGGTCACGTTTTCCAGGGGCGGACACACCGAAGGCATCTGTCATGGGATCAGCTTTCCTTACAGCTAATCCCCCCTAACAGCTGGTCAGACCATGCTTCTGACCAGCCCCTGGTCCTTCATGGAAGGCCGTGGGGATCGACTGCCTTGATCAGCGGCAGCTGCTGCCAGCTGTTGGCAAGGGCGCTGCTGCTGATAGCCATGAGCTGCATGAAATTTGTCACAGATGACGAGTCAGCGTATAATTCGCTTGCTGTGTGATTCTGAAAGGCATTCCCACGTCACGAAAAGGCAGAATTATTTGAGGCCTCCTTGGTCACTCTGCAACTTTCCCTATAGCAAATTGTTCCACCTTCTACGAGGGTCTTGCTACACACACCCAAATTTTCCCCAAAATCAGAGACATGGTTCAGCTAACGTTCTGTGGATAGAGGACCCTAGGAATCCGGGTAAGGCCTCCAGGTATCCTTTCAGAAGAACGGGAATGTTTTAAGAAAACGCGCTGATGATAAGAATAAAAACCCAAAGTCCAGAAGACTCCGGCAACAAGAATAGCTGTGGCTCTTTCGTTTTAAATTCATTTTAGGACGGGCGCGGTGGCTCACGCCTGTAATCCCAGCACTTTGGGAGGCCGAGGCGGGTGGATCACGAGGTCAAGAGATCGAGACCATCCTGGTCAACATGGTGAAACCCCGTCTCTACTAAAGATACAAAAATTAGCTGGGCACGGTGGCGCATGCCTGTAATGCCAGCTACTCAGGAGGCTGAGGCAGGAGAATTGCCTGAACCCAGGAGGCGGAGGTTGCGGTGAGCCGAGATCGCGCCATTGCACTCCAGCCTGGGTAACAAGAGTGAAACTCCGTCTCAAAAAGAAAAAAAAAAAATTAAATATACTTAAAAAACTTTTTCCAGAGGGCAGCAGGGATTAGAATAGCAGAGCGACACAGCCAGATGTGCATTTTGGAAAGTTGGATTTGACATTTAATGTGAGAAGTGATAGTGGGATTGATGTTACCTGTCTGTTTACTTTTCAGAAATTTTGCCCCATCTGTATTAAGAACCAGGCCATGAGGTACTATTTACCATTGTTCTATAACGTAAGCCTTTATTCTTATTTATTTATTTGTTTTTGAGACGGAGTCTCGCTCTGTCACCCACCCAGACTGGCGTGCAGGGGCGCAATCTCAGCTCACCGCAACCTCTGCCTCCCAGGTTCAAGTGATTCTCCTGCCTCAGCCTCCTGAGTAGCTGGGACTACAGGTGTGTGCCACCATGTCTGGCTATTTTTTGGCTTTTTGGTAAAGACAGGGTTTTACCATGTTGGCCAGGCTGGTCTCGAACTTCTGACCTCAAGTGATCCACCCGCCTCAGCCTCCCAAATGGCAGGGATTACAGGCGTGAGCCACCAGGCCAGGCCTATAACGTTAACTTTAAACACCCAAGTGAGAAAGTTTTGATATCATGAACATCCATGGAAAGCCAGCATCGCCTCCCCTAAGTGGAAGGCAGAGTAAAAGAAAGAACAATGATAGAAAAAAAGAAGAAAAGAAAAAAACCAACATACACAAGTGTGCCTAAAGCAGCGGTTCTCAGTCAGGGGTGGCTTTGCCGACATGGGGACTGGGGACATCTGGAAATGTCTAGATATCTTCGGTTGTCACACATGGGGAAGGCAGCCTTGCTCCTGGCATCCAGGGGTGCTGCTCATCAGCTTGCAGTGCGGAAGACGGCCCTCCTGCCCACCCACAACACAATGATTCAGCCCAAAACGTCCACGCTGCTGGGATTGGGAAACGCTGGGCTGGATGCTGTTGCCTGCCAGTGATGTGAGCAAAGCTGTCCTTTGTTTGAAAAGTCATTAGCAAGTGAGATGGAAATGTTGAAGGCACACCAGCACCTACGAGGAATGTCTTTTTGAATGAAATAGAAAAGACTTGGCAAGGGAATACCATCATTATGGTGAGACACGGTTATCTTTAGCACGGAGCCATCTGATACGGCATTCCCACTGTGCAATCTGTCCGTGTTCCGGGACAGTCTGGGCAGAGGACAGAAAGGAGCTCAGAACATCCACGCAGTCAGCTGCAGTAATCCGAGCCACAGGTGGCGGCGTGGTACAGGGAGGAGCGGGTGGTGTTTCGCGATTTCTGGATGGTAGGAGCCGAAGGTAGAATTAATATAGGACGTGCAGGTGGGTGGGACTCAGGCTTCAGAGGAAAGAAGTGAAGCAGAATGAATGCTCAATTTTGTCTTGCGTGCCTTGTTAAGTGGTAATGACATTTCATGGGTTGGACAAGACTGGGACACGGAGGGGATGGTTACAAACTGCCTGTGGTTGTTCATCGCATACAATAGAAAACTCTAGGCTGGGGCCGGGCGCGGTGGCTCACGCCTATAATCCCAGCACTTTGGGAGGCCGAGGCGGGTGGATCACGAGGTCAAGAGATCGAGACCATCCTGGTCAACATGGTGAAACCCCGTCTCTACTAAACATACAAAAAATTAACTGGGCATGGTGGCGCGTGCCTGTAATCCCAGCTACTCAGGAGGCTGAGGCAGGAGAATTGCCTGAACCCAGGAGGCGGAGGTTGCGGTGAGCCGAGATCGCGCCATTGCACTCCAGCCTGGGTAACAAGAGCGAAACTCGGTCTCAAAAAAAAAAAAAAAAAAAAAAAAAGACCCAACAGCAATTCAGATGGTGAAGGCATGGCCAGTGTCAGGCAAGTGAAGCATTGGCCTCACATGCAAAATTCAAAGGGCAATGGAAAACCTCAGTATTCAAGATAAATAGTATATATATATATGTTTTTTTATTTTTGAGACTGAATCTCACTGTGTCACTCAGGCTGGAGGGCAGTGTCTCAATCATGGCTCACTGCAACCTCTGTCTACCAGATTCAAGCAATTCTCCTGCCTCAGCCTCCTAAGCAACCAGGATTACAGGGGTCTGCCACCACGCACAGCTAATTTTTGTATTTTTAGTCGAGATGTGATTTCACCATGTTGGCCAGGCTGGTCTCAAACTCCTGACCTCAGGTGATCCACCTCAGCCTCCCCAAGTGCTGGGATTAGAGGTGTGAGCCACCGCGCCCGGCTGATAAATAGTATTTTAGGGAATATTTTGCAGAACTCACTTCCCTCCCTTTTCCTAATGCCAACCCCGTCAGATCCCACCTTTAGTTAAAATGTTGGCATTTTGTGCATCGTGGATTCTTTTGCATTAATTCAGAAACGTTCAAGAAACATTGCAAAAAATATGAATTACCTTGATTTGATGTTTGCACACTGCCTCCTTAGATTTTGGCCCTCATCTGAGCACCTCACCCATCCTGGCCCCTGGGTCTAGGGAGACAGATGGTCGAAACATTTCCAAGGGAGGGGAAGCCGTTAAGAATTTTCCCACAAGGCTGCATGGCCACAGTGGAGCCTCAGCTCTCTTGCTGAGCCAAACGCCAGGTTGGATTCCAAGCAGGACACGCATCCCTGTAATTGAGGAAGGGATGGATTTCTTGGATACAGCACAGACAACATGTTGGAAGAAACCCTGTCCAAAAAAATATTTAACACTAACCGTCTGTTGGACAAATCCACAACTACATTCTGTTTCCACTAGTTTTTCCTCTACCATCTGAGAACTGATCACTTTATAACATGATTTTCAGAAGTAGTAGTGGGACTTAAGGACTCCTCATGGTGTCTCGAAGCTGGCTGTCGTTCAATAAACGCTCACCGGAGGAGTTCCACTCACGGACGTGTTAGAATGGAGAGTTTTGTTTGTTTCGGGGTCTCACTGTGTGTGTATGTGTGTGTGCGTGACATTAAACATGTATTTGTGTGTGGATCGTTGTTATATAACACGTCAGCATTACAGAAAGGCTTTCCCGTGGAGATGATACTGAAGCTGGTATCTCAAGGTTGTGTTGGCATTGCCCAGCTGTGTGTGGGGGGGCAGAGTATTCCAGGCAGAGGAACAGTGTATTAGCCTGTTTTTACGCTGCTATAAAGAACTGCCTGAGATTCGGTAATTTGTAAAGGAAAGAGGTTTGTTTGACTTACAGCCCCACAGCGCTGGGGAGGCGTCAGGATACCTACAACATGGCAGAAGGCGAAGAATAAGAGGCACCTCTTCACGGGGCAGCAGGGTGGAGTGAGTGCGAGCGGGGGAAATGATGGACACTTATAAAATCATCAGATCTCATGAAACTCACTTGCGCCGGGCGCGGTGGCTCACGCCTGTCATCCCAGCACTTTGGGAGGCGGAGGCGGGTGGATCACGAGGTCAAGAGATCGAGACCATCCTGGTCAACATGGTGAAACCCCGTCTCTACTAAAAATACAAAAATTAGCTGGGCATGGTGGCGCGTGCCTGTAACCCCAGCTACTCGGGAGGCTGAGGCAGGAGAATTGCCTGAACCCAGGAGGCGGAGGTTGCGGTGAGCCGAGATCACGTCATTGCACTCCAGCCTGGGTAACAAGAGCGAAACTCCGTCTCAGAAAAAAAAAAAAAAAAAAGACAAAGAAAAAGAAACTCGCTTGCTATCACGAGAACAGCATGGGGGAACCACCCTCATGTTCCATTCCTCACCACCTGGTACTCCGCTTGACACATGGGGGTTACAATTTGAGATGAGATTTGGGTGGGGACACAGAGTCAAACCATATCAAATAGCGTGTTCAAGTACCCCACAGTGGCAGAACATCTGAAGCTCCTAGGGAACTGGACAAATCCGAGGGTCTAGAAGGTAGAGGGGGGGACACTGAGGCTCAGCACAGTAGGAGAGGCTGGAATAGGCAAGGTCTCATCATCTGTGGCTCTTGCTCTTTATCCCCAAAGCAACAGGCACCTTTGCATCGTTTGCTGGGCTATGAGATCAGCATGTGTGTTTTCCACCATCGTCCTGGCTTCAGTGTGGAGATGGATCGGAGGGGCGGAGGGTGGATGAAGGAAGGTCTGTCAGGCAGCTGCTTACTCGTGAACTGTAACAAGCTGACCCCAAATGCAGTGGCAAATGAAACAACTCGGTGCGCTATCGTGGCATGAGAAGAAATGTCTGCATCTCACGTTTCCCCTAAAAACCTTGTAATTTCCTGGGCGTGATGGGGTGAGAGGAGCGCCTTTCTGTTATTCATAACAAACCCTATGTCACGTATATCTAAGTTTGTGGTGATGAAGTGGCTTTTGAAAAGCCCCAAAGGATGGGGGCGAGTTGTCAGGAGAACCAAGCATCTGATTAGAGGATTGGAATTTGTAGCCCCACCTCCTGACCTCTGGGGTCAACACCGGGGTTCAGGCCCAACTGGTCAGAAGGAACCCACCGTGGAGATGTCTGGGGAGCCAGCAGGTGCCGATACCCAGAGGTGAGAAGGGAATGGAATAGGCTGAGGTGGGCTGGGCCAGGGGGAAGAATGGGGTGGGAGAGACCAAGATAAGAAATGTGAATTGTGCTCTTCTGAGAAGACACTGAGTCTTGATTGTGAGGGCCATGTGGTCTGTAAGTGTTGGCTATTCTCCGTCTGACTCCTTAGTGGAGGAGGATGAGAAGGAGGCTGGCATGGAGCCAGAGAGTCAGTGAGAGGCTGCAGCTGCTGCCGTCGGGGGAGAGGCGATGGCGGCGTTACTATATAAACGGTGTATATTGATCATGGCTTAGATTAATAATGATATTTCTTTATCTCTGAAGCCGTTGCTTTGGGGTCATTGGAGGGAGAGGGATGGGGGGTGGTGTCAGTGTTGGCCATTGAGATAAATGGATTTGGAATGTTCCAGAAGTGGAACTAGCAGGACGTGGTGATGGACAGAGTGAGGAGGGGGAAGGAGAGGAGGTGGTTGGGGGGACGGGGTCCTTGTGGGCTCAGGGGCCTCTTTACAACACTGGAGAGTGTTGAGGTGACACAGTGAGCCTGTGTTCAGCCCCCAGGCCAGGGTGTGGGTGATAGAGGATGGGGGAGGGATGGTCAGTCAAGTTGGGGGCCAGGGGACACTCAAGACACCTCCGCAGGAGGAAAACAGGCCCTGTCAGTCAACAGAAATGTGGAGGAAGCAAAGTAGGGTGACTAGTGTCTGTATCTTAAAGTGAGACCCAGTGTGACTCCTGACAAGCTGTGCATCCTGGAGAAGCTTCCTTGCCCTCTCTGTGCTCCAGTTCCCTTTGGTGTAAAAAGAGAGAAGAAACCTGGTTCCTCCCTCCAGGCGTTGCAGTCACACAGCCTGAGCTGTGCACCTTGGCTTCTCCTCCTCTCAGCTGGAGTCTCGTGCAATTTCCTTAAAATCAGTTTCCAAATCCGCGTGTTGAAGAGAAAAATGGTTCCTCTCACACAGGCGTTGTGTGAGGATTCAAAGAATTTTATATACATTTTAAAAATATAGGGCCGGGCGCGGTGGCTCAAGCCTGTAATCCCAGCACTTTGGGAGGCCGAGGCGGGTGGATCACGAGGTCAAGAGATCGAGACCATCCTGGTCAACATGGTGAAACCCTGTCTCTACTAAAAATCTAAAAAATTAGCTGGGCACGGTGGTGCGTGCCTGTAATCCCAGCTACTCAGGAGGCTGAGGCAGGAGAATTGCCTGAACCCAGGAGGCGGAGGTTGTGGTGAGCCAAGAGCGCACCATTGCACTCCAGCCTGGGCAACAAGAGTGAAACTCCATCTAAAAAAAAAAATATATATATATATATATATATATATATATAGTTATATATATAGTTATATATATAGTTATATATATAGTTATATATATAGTTATATGTAAAGTATCTAATGGTGTATAAATTAAACTATAGATTTACAGAAAAATAGAAGTCGTGAGGTGATACTTCTATCAGTTAATGCCACTGTTATAGACACAGCTTCCTGTTTGAGACTGAGCAATAATAATTTGACAGTCACTTAGTGGAGTGTGGTGTCAGGAAGGCTTCCGAAGCTGCCCGCTGCTCCACGCGTCCACGGCGTCCCTTGAGTGCTCTAACTCTGCTGTTACATTTTGGAAAACCTGGGCACAGAGGCCGTGTTGGAATTCATTTTCAATCCCCCTGAAACCGGTTGTGGTGGAAAGTGTGAGGGCAGATTCTGATAGGACTGTATTTACGTGGCTAGCATTTTATGTTCCGTCTTAATTGTGGACTTTATATCTTTATTTGTTTTCTGGAAATGTAATGCAGGCTCAAAAGGTGATACAGAGAAGCACCTTCTCTCACCTTTGCTCCCTCATCCTCCGACTTCCTTTTGTCATTTCACACATTTTTCTTCTCTCTTTTCACCTTCCCTCTCTTCCTTCCTCCTTCCCTTCCTTCTTTCTTTCCTTCTCCCTTTTTCTTTCTTTCTATTATTACTCTATTAGCTATCAGTAAATATCTATCTCTTGTGTGTATACCTGTTCATCCGTCAATCGTCCATCTATATATCTTATCTATCCATCATCTATCTACCCATTTGTCAAGTATGTATCACCTATCTTATCTATTATGTATATATATCTGTCTCATCTACCTATCTGCCATATTTATCCATCTGTCCATTCTCTCTCTCTCTCTCCAGTCATCTATATCCAAACCATAATCTTCCCTCTTTTTTTTAAACAACCAATGAAACCATCTCATATATCCTCTTTGGGGCCTGCCTTTTACTTAATGATATATTTTAGGGACTATTCTGCAGGCCCTTCTCCTTCCTTGCTTCAGCTGCAGCTTCTGTGGCCTATCCTGAGACCACCTCCCTCACCACAACAGGGAAAAGCTCTCATGAGGATTCAGGTTGGAGCAATGGGTACCTGTCAGGCCAGGTTGGGATTATGCGATGGGCCAGCTGCTCAAGGCTCCAGGCCGGCCAGGCTAGGCACGTGTGATGGGCCAGAAGCTTAAGGCCTCCAGCTGCATCCATGTTGCTGCAAAGGACAAAATTGCATTCTTTTTCATGGCTGCATAGTATGCCATGATGTATATGTACCACATGTTCTTTTTCCAGTCCACCCTTGACGGGCACCTGGTCTGAGTCCATTTTCGCTGTTGTGAATAGTGCTGCAATGAACATTTGGGTACATGTGTCTTTTTGGTAGAATAATTTATTTTCTTTTGGGTTTATATCCAATAATGGGATTGCTAGGTCAAATGGTAGTTCAACTCTCAGTTCTTTGAGAAATCTCCAAGCTGCTTTCCACGGTGGCTGGACTAATTTGCACTCCCAGCTGTGTCTAAATGTCCCCTTTTCTCCACAGCCTCACCAGCATTTGTTATTTTTTGACTTTTTAAAAGTAACTATTCTGACTGGTGTGATATGGTATCTCATTGTGGTTTTGATTTGCATTTCTCTGATGATTAGTGAGGCTAATTTTTCTTGTGTTGTTGACCACGTGAATGTCCTCTATTGACAAGGGTGTATTGGTGTCTGTTACCCACTTTTTAATGGGTTTATTTTGTTTTTGCTTGTTGATTTACTTGAATTACTTAGAGATTCTGGGTATTAGGCCTTGGTCAGATGCACACGTTTTAAATGTTGTCTCCCATTCTGCAGGTTGACTGTTAACCCCCTTGATAGTTTCTCTAGTTGTGGAGAAGATTTTTCGTTTAATTAGGCCCACTTATCAATTTCTGTTTTTGTTGCAGTTGCTTTTGAGGACTTAGCTGTAAATTCTTTGCTGAGGCCAATATCAAGAATGCTGTTTCCTTTTAGGATTTTTCAGTTTGAGATCTTACATTTAAGCCTTGAATTCATCTTGAGTTAATTTTTGTATATGGTGATGTCTTGGAGGTGTGTTGTTTCAGTCTTCTGCATATGGCTAGCCGGTTATCCCAGCACCATTTACTAAATAGGAAGTCCTTTCCTCATGGCTTGTTTTCGTCGACCATCGAAGAGCAGATGGTTGTGGGTGTGAAGGTTTGTTTCTGTGCCCTGTATTATGTTCTGTGGTCTACGTGTCTATTTTGGTACCAGTACCATGCTGTTTTGGTAAGTATAGCCTTGCAGTATAGTTTGAAGTTGGGTAATGTGATGCCTCCAGCTTTGTTCTTTTTGCTTCAGATTCTTTTGACTATTCAGGCTCTTTTTTAGTTTCATGTGAATTTTAAAAGAGTTTTTTTTCTAATTATATGAAAAATGATGTTGGTAGTTTGATGGGAACGGCGTTGAATCTGTAAGATTGCTTTCAGCAGTGTGGCCATTTAAAAAATACTGATTCTTCCTGTCCACGAGCATGGAATGTTTTCTATTTACCTGTGTTTTCACTGATTTCTTTCAGTGAAAGACCCACACTGTTTTGTGGGTCTTGTAGAGGTCTTTCACCTCCTTGATTAGAAATATTAATAGGTATTTCTTTTTTGGTGTGGCCCCGGTAAATGGGGTTGTGTTCTTGATTTGGCTCTCATCTAGGACATTGTTACTGTACAGAAATGCTACTCATTTTTCTACATTGATTTTGGGATGATACGTTTCTTTTTCAATCTTGAGCCTCATCCGTCCTCCCCACCCCACGTTTTCATTCTCTGGACCAGGGATCGAAGACTATCTTTTCCACAGGCCACGTCTGGCTCCGCAGATCTTTGTAAATAAAGTTCTATCGGGACACAGTCATGCCCATTCCTTAGGAATTGTCTGTGACTGCCTTTGCCCTCACAGTGGCTGAACTGCGTAGTAGGCTCTTTAGAGGAACAGTCTGCCCCAAAGTCTAGCGACAAATCCAATTTCCAGTTCTTCAAGTTTCCTCGCAGAGCTAATATGTACAAATAACAGCACTCGTATATCCCCTTATCCTCACTCCCTTCTCCTGTTTTAGAAACACAGTGAGAAGCCGAGCATCGTGTTGTTTGCTACTTTGCTTTTTTTTTTTTTTTTTTGAGACGGAGTTTCGCTCTTGTTACCCAGGCTGGAGTGCAATGGCGCAATCTCAGCTCACCACAACCTCCGCCTCCTGGGTTCAGGCAATTCTCCTGCCTCAGCCTCCTGAGTAGCTGGGATTACAGGCACACGCCACCATGCCCAGCTAATTTTTGTATTTTTAGTAGAGACGGGGTTTCACCATGTTGACCAGGATGGTCTCGATCGCTTGACCTCGTGATCCACCCGCCTCGGCCTCCCAAAGTGCTGGGATTACAGGCGTGAGCCACCGCGCCCGGCGCTACTTTGTTTTTGTCATTTAATGGCAGCCACATCTTGGTGACAACCTTAAGTCATCGTATCCAGACATTTTCCATCCTTACTTATGTCCATAGGACGCTGCATGTTCAGGTTTCTGATAATTTTGCGGACACGTTTCCTGATGAGTTTCCGTTGTGTTTGTGTTACAGTAATAATAGTGTGTGATACACTGAACAATCTTATTACACAGATGTTATGGCCGAATCTTGCCCTGACTTCTGGATGAACTCTGAGAATGTAATTGCAGTATTTAACTCAAGGTTATGTGTGTTTGCAGTTTAGATAAGTATTGGCCAATCACCTCTGGGCCGGAGGGGAAAATGTGCATGCAGTTTTTCTAGATGTTTGCAAATTCCTTCTCCTACACATTGCTGTGCTGGGGATTTTGGATTTCGTTGTGGGTTCATTGGAGGCCACTGAGAAGTTGTAAGTCTGAATGACAAGGAGAGGCAACATCGTCTGATTTATGACTCAAAGCTCTCCCTCTGGCTCCTGTCGGGAAGGTGGAAGACCCAGGGCCTGGCGTGGAGGTGGGGAGCCCCGTGAGGAGGGTGCCGTGGTCCTGTAGCGGAGACATCTCAGTGCCCTTGCCTAGGGTGGTGACAGGGAAGATGGAGTGTGGAAGCTGGATTCAGGAAGTTCAGGAAGTGAAGCCGCCCCGAGGGACAGGACAGTGGAAGATGAGGCGAGGGAGTAACAGGTCAGGGGTGTTAGGTCCATGCAGCCCACAGTGGCCTCTGTGATGCTGGGATGGTCGTGAAGGGACAGGCCAGCGTGTCTAGTCCCCAGGCCAGAATGCTGCTGTTGAAGGTGAGGGGGGTTCCGAAGACTGGGTTATTAGTCAGGGTTCTCTAGAGGGACAGAACTAATGGGATATGTATATCTATATCTGTCTCTATCTGTGTAAGGAGGAGTTTATAAAGTATTAACTCACACTATCACAAGGTCCCACAACAGGCCGTCTGCAAGCCGAGGGGCAAGGGGACGCAGTCCAAGTCCCAAAGCTGAAGAACGTGGGGTCTGATGTTCAGGGGCCCAAAGCATCCAGCATGGGAGAAAGGTGTGGCCCAGGCCCCTCGAGCCTTTCCATGTTCTGCTGCCTGCTCTATGTTCTAGCTGTGCTGGCAGCTGATTACCTGGTACCCACCCAGACTGAGGGTGGGTCTGCCTCTGCCGCCCACTGACGCAAATGTGAATCTCCTTTGGCAATGCCCTCACAGACACGCCCAGGATCAATACTTTGCGTCCTTCAATCCGCTCAGGTTGATGCTCAGTTTTAACCCTCACAGAGGCCACCTGTGGGCACTTGGGTCACACACGGACGGAACGGTGAGGCGTGTCTAGGAAATATGGAGAGTTTGTCCAGGCGGTGGCTGGCGCCTGGGCATGTTAGCCTGAACAGCTGTGAGTCCCAGCACAGCGCAGTTGGATCTGGAGACTCCCAGAGCCTGTCTGTGAAGTGAGAATAACTTACCACAGTGGATTGAACAGGAACCCTCCCTCCCTTCCCCAAAAGGTTATGCGCACCTGGAATCTCAGAATGTGGTTTTATTTGGAATCGGGGTCTTTGCACATGTAATTAAGGTGAGGCTCTGGAGACGAGATCCTCCTGGATTAGGGTGGGTCCTAAATGCAATGACCTATCCCCGTAAGAGACTGAAAAGGGGTCACAGACAGAAAAGGCCTGTGGTGACAGGCATAGAAATGGGACAGATGCTGTGGCTGCTGAGACCCATCGGCTGCTGGGAGAGCGGCGAGAAGCACATTTTCCCTCAGAGACTTCAGAGGAACCAGCTGCCGACACCTTGACTTCGGGCTTCAAGCCTCCAGAAATGCGAGCGAATAGATTTAGGTTGTGCTAAGCCACACAATGTGGGGTGATCTGTTACTGTAACCCTAGGAAACGGACACAGGTACGTCCCTCAAAGGCAGGCAGGTTACAGGTTTCAGGGCTGTTTTCACTGAGGTCAGATAGTGTGGCCCTGAGTCCCAGCTCTCCCATTTTCCACCTGTGTGACGGGGCTCAATTTGGAAACCTCAACTTTCTCATCCGGGCAATGGGGAGGAAAAGAATTCAACCTTAGCTGTTGTTGGTACGATTTAGTGGATGAATACAGATGAGCAAAGCACTTGGAAGAATAGCTGACTTCCAGCATCTAGTCAGCAAATGTCACCTTTTACCTTCCTCATAGCTTTTCATTGCTGGGACTGAATCAACATAACGTTTCTCACAGGCTTGGCACTAGCTTAGTTCTTATTAGGGCCTGCATGAGAGCTGGCATCATTGTTACAGTATGCACAGCATTCCACTACCTGCTTCTTTTTCTTTTAAGACGGGGTTTCACGATGTTGGTCAGGCTGGTCTTGAACTCCCGACCTCAGGTGATCCACCCACCTTGGCCTCCAAAGTGCTTGGATTACAGGCGTGAGCCGCCACGCCCGGCAAAGATGCCATGAATTTCTTTCTTTTTTTTTTTTTTTTGAGACAGAGTTTCGCTCTTGTTATCCAGGCTGGAGTGCAATGGCGCGATCTCGGCTCACCGCAACCTCCACCTCCTGGGTTCAGGCAATTCTCCTGCCTCAGCCTCCTGAGTGGCTGGGATTACAGGCACACGCCACCGTGCCCAGCTAATTTTTTTTGTATTTTTAGTAGAGACGGGGTTTCACCATGTTGACCAGGATGGTCTTGATCTCTGGACCTCGTGATCCACCTGCTTCAGCCTCCCAAAGTGCTGGGATTACAGGCGTGAGCCACCGCGCCTGGCCCTGCTTATTTTTCTTAGTGTTAGATTACAAGTCTTCTGAGCTCAGGAAATACACAACTAAACCATCACTTTACGGGCAGGCATATAACTGTGTTCATATTGAAATGAATGTCAGCCCTCTGCATCCGTTCATTCAACCAACTGGAGATGAAAAGTACTGGGAGGAAGGCAGCAAACCACACTGCCATGTATGTACCTCTGCAACAACCCTGCATGTTCTTCACATGTACCCCCAAACCTAAAATGCAATAAAATAAAATAAAAAGTACTGGGGAAAAAGGGCCAGGTGCAGTAGCCCATGCCTGTAATCCCAGCACTTTGGGAGGCTGAGCTGGGCAGATCACTTGAGGTCAGGAGTTTGAGACCCGCCTGGCCAACATGGTGAAATCCTGTTTCTACTAAAATACAAAAATTAGTTGGGCGTGGTGGCAGGTGGCTGTAATCCCAGCTACTCTGGAGGCTGAGGCAGGAGAATCGCTTGAACCCAGGAGGCAGAGGTGACCTCAGCTTCCTGAGTAGCTGGGTCCACAGATGTGCATCACCACTACTGGCTATTTTTTTTAAAAAATAGACTTAGGATCTTGCTATGTGGCCCAGGCTCCTCTCAAACTCCTGGGCTCAAGCAATCCTCCTACCTTGGCCTCCCAAAGTGCTGGGATTACAGGTGTGAGCCACTGCGCGCGGCCTGTTCCTCCTTTTAATTTTCCACCCACAAATACATCTGCATGTACCCTGACCCTTCACTGTCCGGCTGCAGAGCCTGAGGGTGAGGGGGGCTCTCTGCTCCTCTTCTCAGCTCCTTGCCTTCCCCAGCTCCATGAGGTTTCCATGGCAACGCCTAATTTTTTTTTTTTTTTTTTTTTGAGACGGAGTTTCACTCTTGTTACCCAGGCTGGAGTGCAATGGCGCGATCTCGGCTCACCGCAACCTCCGCCTCCTGGGTTCAGGCAATTCTCCTGCCTCAGCCTCCTGAGTAGCTGGGATTACAGGCACGCGCCACCGTGCCCAGCTAATTTTTTGTATCTTTAGTAGAGACGGGGTTTCACCATGTTGACCAGGATGGTCTCGATCTCTTGACCTCGTGATCCACCCGCCTCGGCCTCCCAAAGTGCTGGGATTACAGGCTTGAGCCACCGCGCCCGGCCATTTTTTTTTTTTTTGAGACGGAGTTTCGCTCTTGTTACCCAGGCTGGAGTGCAATGGCGTGATCTCAGCTCATCGCAACCTCTGCCTCCTGGGTTCAGGCAATTCTCCTGCCTCAGCCTCCCGAGTAGCTGGGATTACAGGCACGCACCACCATGCCCAGCTAATTTTTTGTATTTTTAGTAGAGATGGGGTTTCACCATGTTGACCAGAATGGTCTCGATCTCTTGACCCCGTGATCCACCCGCCTCGGCCTCCCAAAGTGCTGGGATTCCAGGCGTGAGCCACCGCGCCCGGCCCTGCAAGGCCTAATTGCTGCAACCTTTCTGCTGTCCATCCATCCATTAGGAGAAAATTGGATTTTGTGTTCACGTTTCACGTGAATTTTTCAGATTGCTGAGAAAAGCACAGAATGTTTTCCTGCCTGTGTTTTTTTGTGAGAAGCATCACCTCCTCATCTCTGTATGCATCGTTCTCCTTTTTACCTGACTTGTTATATGTTACAGTTCATCCTGCGATCAGGCAAGATTATTTCCTTCTCACATTATTTGCAGGTGTTTATTTTCAGGTGTTATAAACATTATTGCTGTTGATGGGTCACTGACCTAGTATTTAAACCCTGTGTTTTAGCCTATTCAGGCTGCTATCACAAAAATACCACAGACCGAGTGGCTTATAAACAGCAGTCATCGATTTCTCATGGTTCTGGAGGCTGGAGGTTCAAGATCACCTCCTTGGGCCTCACCTCCCGATTCTACCTTGTGGGTGAGGGTTTCAGCAGAGGCATTTGATGGGAGGAGGCACAAACACTCAGGCCACAGCACCCTCTTAGAATCCTGTTCCCCAATTAGTGTTGGTTTTCTGCCCCTGAGAAGATCTTTTGGAAGAACTTTCTAGTAGAAGCTCTTACAGATACTAACTTCTCATCTATTTTTAATTGATTTTTGGCTGAAGGTTCAAAGTAGGCCCCTAACTTGAGTTAGTTAAAACCTCGTAGTTGTTTTTTTTTTTTGAGATGGAGTCTCGCTCTGTCACCCAGGCTAGAGTGCAACGGTGCAATTTTGGCTCACTGCAACATCTGCCTCTTGGTTTCAAGTGATTCTCCTGCCTCAGCCTCTCAAGTAGCTGGGATGACAAGCACGGACCACCGTGCTTGGCTAATTTTTGTATTTATTTTTAGCACAGACGAGTTTTCACCATGTTGGTCAGGCTGGTCTCGAACTCCCAACCTCAGGTGATCTGCCCTCCTCGGCCTCCCAGAGTTCTGGGATTACAGGCATGAGCCACCACACACAGCCTCAATTCATAATTTTCTTGTGTGTCCTTGCAGAGTTGTTGTTGTATGAGTGTCTTCATGTGCATTTATTTCTAATCATAATTTTTTTTTTTGAGACGGAGTTTCGCTCTTGTTACCCAGGCTGGAGTGCAATGGCGCGATCTCGGCTCACCGCAGCCTCCGCCTCCTGGGTTCAGGCAATTCTCCTGCCTCAGCCTCCTGAGTAGCTGGGATTACAGGCACGCGCCACCATGCCCAGCTAATTTTTTGTATCTTTAGTAGAGACGGGGTTTCACCTTGTTGACCAGGATGGTCTCGATTTCTTGACCTCGTGATCCACCCGCCTCGGCCTCCCAAAGTGCTGGGATTACAGGCGTGAGCCACTGCACTCAGCCTCTTTTTCTTTCTTTTTTTTTTGAGACAAGGTCTCACTCTGTTGCCCAGGCTGGAGTGCAGTGATGCCATCATGGCTCACTGCAGCCTCAACCTCCTCAGGCTCAAGTGATCCTCCTGCCTCAGCCTCCTGAGTAGCTGGGATTACAGGTATGTGCCTCCATGCCCGGATAATTTTCTAATTTTTTGTAGAGACACGGTCTTGCTATGTTGCCCAGTCTGGTTTCAAACTTCTGGGCTCAAGTGATCCTCCCTCCTCAGCCTCCCAAAGTGCTGGTATGACAGGTGTGAGGCTGCATGCTTGGCTAGAAATCTTAGTTTTCTAGTCAGCGATGTGGCTGTCTTAGACATTGTCTCATCATTCACTTATGTTCTTCTTTATTCCTGTCCCCATTATGAGGACATTGATTAATATCAGCTGTTCACTCCTGCATAGCCTAGGAATGACGCTGTTAGCAGTCACGTGTTCACAGTAGCAAGAGGTGGAAGCACGGAGGCGAGTGGGCAACGAAGTGTGGTCCGTCTGTTCAGAGGAATATTACTCAGCCCTCAAAAGGAAGGAGACTCTGACACATGCCGCAGCTTGGGGGAACCTTGAGGACTCAATGCTCAGTAAAATAAGCCGGGCACAGAAGGACAAATACCGCGTGGTTCCACTTACATGAGGTGTCTGGAGTCATCAGATTTACGCGCACGAAGAGTAGAATGGTGGCTGCCAGGGTCTGGGAGGAGTTGTGTAAGGGGTACAGAGTTTCACTTTTGGATGATGGGAAGTTCTGGAAATGGATGGTGGTGATGGCTGCACGACGGGAGTAGACTAATACGCTCGACTGTACATTTCAGCACGGTTCAAATGGTACATTTTATGGGGCATGTATTTGACCAAATTAAAATGTTTAAGGAAAAAATCCTAAATCCCCATAGTAGATGGAAACAAAGTAAAACAGAACCAGCTTCGTTTCCCATCAATGTGGGGAAGAGGGAGATACGGAGGAGTGAAAAACGGAGGAAAACACAGCAAGGGCTACTGACGTTTTAACAAATAAAAAGATTACTGTCTTCTAACAAAAATAAACAGTGGTTTCCCAGGCAGTGAAAAGATAAAGAACAGAAAATAAATTATTAGAAAAGTCAGAATTTGAGGCCGGGCGCGGTGGCTCATGCCTATAATCCCAGCACTTTGGGAGGCCGAGGCGGGTGGATCACGAGGTCAAGAGATCGAGACCATCCTGGTCAACATGGTGAAACCCCGTCTCTACTAAAGATACAAAAAATTAGCTGGGCATGGTGGCGCGTGCCTGTAATCCCAGCTACTCGGGAGGCTGAGGCAGGAGAATTGCCTGAACCCAGGAGGCGGAGGTTGCGTTGAGCCGAGATTGTGCGTTGTGCCATTGCACTCCAGTCTGGTTAACAACAGCGAAACTCTGTCTCAAAAAAAAAAAAAAAAAAAATCCAGAATAGACCGGGGGTGGTGGCTCACGCCTGTAATCCCGGCACTGTGGGGGGCCGGGGTGGGCAGATCACCTGAGGTCAGGAGTTTGAAACCAGCCCAGCCAACGTAGGGAAACCTCATCTCTACTAAAAATAGAAAAAAATGAGCCGGGAGTGGTGACTGGTGCCTGTAATCCCAGTTACTGGGGAGGCTGAGGCACAAGAATCGCTTGGACCTGGGAGGTGAAGCCGAGATCGTGCCACTGCACTCCAGCCTGGACAGCAGAGTAAGACTCCATCTCAAAAAAAAAAAAAAAAAAGAAAAAAAGTCAGAATAGTGGTGACGTCCCGGGTGCTGGCCGGGTGGAGGCAGGTAGCCGAGGGAGGGAGGGGGTTGTGATGGAAAGAGCTGGGGATTCTGGGAAGCCAGCCCTGGTCTTTCTTAACCCAGGAAGTTGTCATAATCCTGTGTTCACCTGAGCTGATAAACTTCATGCACGTTTTTTCCTTTATTTTAAACTTCACAAGAGAATGGATAACAAATTTTAACCTGTGGACGATTTAAC
Organism: Saguinus oedipus; assembly: GCA_031835075.1. Lineage (NCBI taxonomy): Eukaryota > Metazoa > Chordata > Mammalia > Primates > Cebidae > Saguinus > Saguinus oedipus. The sequence goes on along the minus strand of CM063187.1, from coordinate 57,593,971 downwards.
TTGTGGAAAAAAAAAACAATTCTTTGACATTTGAAAGACAAGAAAGGTGAATGTTAATTTCCCTTGTGGAAGGCACCTGGTTTAAAAGTGGGAGTTTCACGGCACCTGTAGAGAGTCGTGCCTTGCGGAGAATCACGATTCGGGGATGGTGAGTCATTTCTCAAATTTCCTGAATAGTGTAGCTGCGTGAGGATCGGCTCAGGTCAGGAACTGGTAAATGAAGACTGCCATTACCAATTCCGCAGCAATGTGTTTTTGTAATGAGATTCGAGATGTGACATTTACCATCTAAATTTCAAAGTCTTAAACCAGAATGTCACAGTAAAATAGCAATTACTGGGATGGAAAGAAAACGCATGCCCACTCAGTAACCCAGGAAAGAGATTGATGAGAAAAAAAAAATCACATGTGGTTTTAAACGGGTGCTTTAATATTAAACTTTCTTCTCAATGAACTGAATAAGTTCCTCTGGGGCCGGGCGCGGTGGCTCACGCCTGTAATCCCAGCACTTTGGGAGGCCGAGGCGGGTGGATCACGAGGTCAAGAGATCGAGACCATCCTGGTCAACATGGTGAAACCCATCTCTACTAAAAATACAAAAATTAGCTGGGCACGGTGGCGCGTGCCTGTAATCCCAGCTACTCAGGAGGCTGAGGCAGGAGAATTGCCTGAACCCAGGAGGCGGAGGTTGTGGTGAGCCGAGATCGCGCCATTGCACTCCAGCCTGGGTAACAAGAGCGAAACTCCATCTCAAAAAAAAAAAAAAAAAAAGTTTTCCTCTGGATGTCCCAGGGATTAAGGACACATTTATTTCTTATGCCAGTGCAGAATTAGGGTGACATAGGCCACTTCCTGTACCTAAAATATCATAGCCCTGAGCTAACCGTATTCTTTGAAAAGGGAGGCAAAGTGCTTCAAGCATCCTCAGAGAGGGTTTGGGGGTTGATGGAAAGCGAGACTCAGGGATGCAGATACATTTTGGGGATTCCTGAGATGACCACGCAGAAGTTTTCAAATGCACAGATCATGGGGTATCTGCATTAACCAGGTAAAAGGAGGTCTGGAGGCCCTAGGGTAGCATCTCTGCACAGCTACGCTCAGACCTAACTTTTTTGTTTTTGTTTTTTGTTGTTGTTTTTGTTTTTTTGAGACAGGGTCTCACTCTGTCATCCAGGCTGGAGTGTAGTAGCGCAATCACAGCTCACTTCAGCCTCAACCTCCCCAAGCTCAAGCGATGGTTCCACCCCAGTCTCCTGAGTAGCTGGGACTACAGGCATGCACCACCATGCCTGCCACATTTATGTATTTTTTGTAGAGATGGGGTCTTGTTATGTTACCCAGGCTGGTCTTAAACTCCGTGCTCAAACAATCCTCCCAGCTGGGCCTCCCAAAGTGCTGTGATTACAGGTGTGAGTCACTTCGCCTGGCCTGTGATTCTTTTTATGGACATAAGTCTTCCTTCTTTGAGGAAAATACCTAGGCGCGAAATAGCCCAGTCAGAGGTTATTTATATGGTTTATATTCTCAGAAATACTCAGTTTGTCTGCAGTGGTTGTGCCATTATCTACCCTCATCTGTGATGTGTGAGAACCCCTGTTGCTCCACATTCTCACCAATCTTCGATGTTTCAGTCTTTTCTATTTTAACCATCCTGGCAATTGTGAAATAGTATTGTAGTTAATTTGCATTTTTCTGCCAGCTAATTACGTTGTACATCTTTGCTTGTGTTTATTGTCCATTTGTATATTGTCTTTTTTTTTTTTTGAGATGGAGTCTTGCCTTGCCCCCCAGGCTGGAGTGCACTGGTGCAATCTCAGCTCACTACAACCTCCGCCTCTGGAGTTCAAGCAATTCTCCTGCCTCAGCCTCCCAAAGTGCTGGGATCACAGGTATGAGCTACCGAGCTCGGCCTATATTTTCTTTTGTAAGGTTGCAATTCTACTTTCTTGCTCATTTTTAATCGGATTGTCTCTTTGTTATTGATGTAGGCATTGTTTTCATATTCTGGTTCTAGGTCCTTTTGCAGACCTATGCGTTGTAAATACATTCCCCCAGCATGTGGCTTGCATATTTATTTGTGAACAGAATACTTTGTTGAATAGAAATGTTTCTTTTGATGTAATTCAATTTACTGACTGTTTCATGGTGAGCTTTTTTTTCCTTCTAATATCTGCCTACTCCAACATCACGAAGATATTTTTCTACAGTCCCTTCTGGACAGTTTCAGTGTGCAGGCCCATAATCCCATCTTAAGTTACATATGTGTTCCAGAACGCTTAGTCGAAAAGACTTTCCATTCCCTGTCAAGTTCCATTGCATTTGTCAGAATCAACTGATGTGTAGACATGAATCCGGACTCTGTTCTACTGAACCGTGTTTCTCCACGTGCTGATACCTCACCGTCTTAATCACTGTAGCTTTATAGACTCTCGACATCAGATAATTTTTTAGTTTTCCTAATTTGTGAGTCGGGGGAGGGCGTGCAATTCTAGATCCTTTGTCATTTCACATAAACTCCAGAATCAATGGGTCAATTTCTACAAAATATGGCACTAGGAATTTGACTGCGGTCACAATACCCCGGGGGCGTGTCCAGCCTAATGTTGCCAGATCTCCTAATCCACGAAGAACACACGACTCTCTATTTACTTAAGTCTTATTTAACTTCTCTCAGCAATGATTTGTGCTTTTTTAGAGTACACATCTTCTGTATCTTTCGTTGGATCTGCAATAATATTGCATATTTTTAGATATAAATGTGATTGGTATTTTTAAAATTTCATTTTTGTTTACTGATGATTGTTTTCAAAAATTTGCTTATTTTTTCCATGAATTAAACCTGTAAATAATCTTATATCAATCTCTTTTTCTTTCCAGCCCCTGTTACTATATTTTGAAACACCTTAATGCACATATCATATAAAAGTTAACCTGTAGTCCATTCGATAATAATTATGGCGACATTTATAAAATAGAACGCATATCTATGTATTCATTTCAAAGAAAGTACATATTGCTAAGCAGAAGAAAACAAATTCTTTCTTCCACGCCTGAGCTTTGTTCTTTTACTTCTCCCTTCTGGGGCAATTTTTCTAATGCCCAATGACTTGTGTTTTACCCCACAGAGAAGTTTAACATACATATGCACGGAAAGATATTCTAATATATCATGCACACTCTCATGCAGTTATGCAGCTCGATGGTGTGTATTATTTGTCTTTTTCCATGTGTCAATCATCTTATGCATTGTTCTCTATCAATATGGTAAGAACTTCATTCTCTCTTTTTTTGAGACAGAGTTTCGCTCTTGTTGCCCAGGCTGGAGTGCAATGGCGCGATCTCGGCTCACCGCAACCTCCGCCTCCTGGGTTCAGGCAATTCTCCTGCCTCAGCCTCCTGAGTAGCTGGGATTACAGGCACGCGCCACCATGCCCAGCTAATTTTTTGTATTTTTTTTTTTAGTAGAGACGGGGTTTCACCATGTTGACCAGGATGGTCTCGATCTCTTGACCTCGTGATCCACCCGCCTCGGCCTCCCAAAGTGCTGAGATTACAGACTTGAGCTGCCGCGCCCGGCCTATGCTCTCTTATTGTAGCAGAACCTTCCAAAGTGTGAGGATGCTAAGATTTATTTATCCAGCTGCCCTTCCACGGACAATGAAGTCGTTTCCATTCTTTTCTTCTGGTCTAGAAAAGCTGTAGAAAATAACTCCATGCATATCACACTTGGCATGTGTTTGGGCATCCCTGCAGGGTATATTCTGGCAGGGATACTGTTGCACGAAAGGACATAGACATCTCTGAAATCACCTTTGACACATCCTATATTTATTCAAAACATGTATGTTGAGCATCGATATGGACCCGACACTGTTCAGATCCAGGAGGCACCCCTTTTCACACCTCCCCTGCCTCTGTGAGAGCCCCAGAGGGCAGCCAGTCTGGGGGAGGGGAGTCTAGGAAGGAGGATGAAACCATTGTTTTCTTATGCTTCTAATTTGTGCAGCTTTATCTATTCTTAATTGGAGTCTTGGCAGAAATGTGAAAGAAAGGGGCGTGGGGAATGAGTTCTGAGTGCTTTATTTAAGCTAGGACTGGGTGGCAGAAACAACCGAAATGTATTATATTGGTGTGGAGACTGGAAGTCCACATCAAGGACTGGAACTCCACATCTTTCCAGTGTGTTCCAGGGACAGAGAGCCATTTTAAAAAAATACACAGCATGGAATCTGAGTCTCCAATATCATGGCTCTAAGGGGGTGTGGTCAGTGGGGTAAGTCATCCACACAAGCAGAATATCCTGACAGAGGGTTTAGGGGAAACCAGCAAATGTTTTTAAACAAAGGATACATAAAAAGTCCATCCTGCAGAGGCCTGTGGTGACCTTTCTTAGTGCCCCAGGCTGATCTATCTGCGTGATTATGCACACATTTAAAATATTCCCTGACGGAGCAGGAGCGTCGCCATCTGGGACAAGCTCCGCTATTTTAAAGTTCGCCTTGATAATGTATCACCTAAATCCAAAGGGCATCAGCCTAATGGCTAAGGTCAGCATGACCATAAACCACAGATGACATCTCTGGATCTCTGGCCAGAAACATTCCTTCTATAAGATAAACCCCTCTCCAAGCACAGACATGCCAGCCCCAAGATAACCTCCCCTCCGACTGGAAAGATGTCAGCCCTGAGATAACCTCCCCTCCAACCGGAGACATTCCAACCTCGCAATAAACTTCTCCCCACACACAAATATTCCAAGCCTGGGATAAGTTCTCTTGCCCTGAACCTTAAATATTCTTAATGTGTAAGAGAGAAGGCTCGTGACCGAAATCAGCCCCCTCAGGTTTGTTCTCCAGAATAAACCTGAGGGGTTTATTTATTCATACAAAATGTGTATAAACTGGTTTTTGTGTTTGTTTCTTCTTTCTTTAACTCTTAATTCACCAACGTAGTTCTTCACTGCAGCAGACCTTTCATGGCTAGAGATTAGTTATCCGTTAATTGTCTCAAAGTCTTATTTTAAAAGTCATCCCAAGATGGGATTTTTAAATAAGTAGTGGTGTACCCGTCCAACGGGACATCAGGTTGCCATTAACAAAGGCTTTTCTCATGAGCGTTTTTCACTCGGCAATATGGATTTAAGTCTCTTCCGTGTCTTGTCCTGACTTGATGGTTCATTTCTTTTTAGCACTGAATAATATTCCATTGTCTGGAGGGACCAGTTTGTTTCACCTACTAAAGGACATCTTGGCTGCTTCCAAGTGTTTGTAATGATGAAAAACGTTGCTACAATCCTCAGCGTGGAGGTTTTTGTTTGGAAATAAGTGTTCGGTTCCTTTGGATAAATACCAAAGAGCAGGCCTGCTGGATCGTAAGAGTGTGTTTACTTTAGTATGATTCCCACTACGTGACGTTCTGGAAAAGGCAAAACTATGGGGACAGTAAAAAGATCTGTGGTTGCCAGAGGTAAGCAGGGAGAGAGGGCTGAATAGGCAAAGCACAGAGGACTTTCAGGGCAGTGAAACAGTCCTATATGATAATACAATGGTGAAGGCTTGTCAGTCTGCATCTGTCCAAACCCACGGAATGTGTGACACCAAGAATGAGCTCTCATGTGAACTATGGACTCTGGGCGACGGGTCAATGCAGGTGCGTCCACTGTAACAGATGCACTCGGGGGATCCAGTCCGTATTTACATTTCCAGTGGGGACGCTGACTATGGTGGAGGATGTGTGTCTGTGGTGCAGAGCTCTGGGGACTCTCTGTACCTTCTACTTGATTTTGATGTGAACCTAAACCAGCTCTAAACAATATATAATTATAAGGCCAAGTGCTGTGATTCATGCCTACAATTCCAGCAATTGAGGGGAAAGGATCACTTGAGCCAGGGGTTTGAGACCAGCCTGGGCAATATGGTGAAACACTGTTTGCAAAACAAAAATAAAAAAGTAGCTGAGTGTGATGGTATGCACCTGTGGTCCCAGCTACTTGGGAGGCTGAGGCAAGAGGGTTGCTTGAGCCTGGGAGGTTGAGGCTGCAGTGAGCTGTGAGTGTGCCACTGCACCCCAGCCTGAGTGACAGAGTGAGATCCTATCTTTAAAAAATTGAATTATTTTTTAAAAAAGCAGTGTGCATGTGTCCAGGTGACTTTGTTGTAAGCTGGCAGGTGGGTCTCTGCAGAAAAGGTCATATACCAGTTAACCTCCACCATTTCCAGAAGGTCATATACCAGTTAACCTCCACCATTTCCAGAAGGTCATATACCAGTTAACCTCCACCATTTCCAGAAGGTCATATACCAGTTAACCTCCACCATTTCCAGAAGGTCATATACCAGTTAAACTCCACCATTTCCAGAAGGTCATATACCAGTTAAACTCCACCATTTCCAGAAGGTCATATATCAGTTAAACTCTACCATTTCCAGAAGGTCATATACCAGTTAAACTTCACCATTTCCAGAAGGTCATATACCAGTTAAACTCCACCATTTCCAGAAGGTCATATACCAATTAAACTCCACCATTTTGCCTTGTCATGGGCATGCTCCAGCCCGCTTGCCCAGCTCTTGATATCTTATTGGGAAGCTGCCGATCACCGGTTTCAGGTGATTTTATCTATTGGGAAACTACTTTTCCCTGGCACTGGCTGTGGCCAATTATTATTTTAGAAAGGCAGTGTGACAACTGCCTGGCCATCACCTGATGGTCACCTGATATTCTTGGTGGGGCTGGGAGAGCCCCCTCCTGCCTTGCACATGCCTGACTAGCTACTTATTGTAACAACATGAAGCCCATGGTGTCCAAGAAGATGCAGTTAGAAAGTCAAGACAATCCAGTTGCCAGACTCAAGCTCAGCTCACCGACCCACCCCAGATTGTTCCCTCCAAGAGACGAGGAGTCCAGGGTTCAGCTGAGGTCCAGGAAATATATGCATCTCCAAGCAACTCAGGAAGGGAGTAGCTCTTAGAAACAGCTCATCATGGCCAGCAGTGCGGAACTGTCCATTTCTAAACCATCCAAACATTTAAATCGCAGCTGTCCGCTCTGCAGATTGTGTCCCTAGATGCTGCCGATGGCCAGCTTTCCTTTAATTTCCTGGGGCTGGCTGCCTTTGCTCCTCATTGTCTGACATAATGAATTCCTGTCCTACATGCTTGTAAATGGGTGCAGCGCACAGCTGGCTCTTATGGGAGCACGTTTCACGTTTCCTTGCCACGATACAAACCTGTTTACAGATATGCTTGTTGAAGGAAATTCCGAACTACGGCATGACGTTTGGAGCTAGATAACTCTTTGTTGTGTGTGTGCTGGGGGCTTTCCTGTGCACCGAAGGCCACCCCTGGCCTCCACCCATTAGATGCCCAGAACGCATTCCTTCCCCCAGCAGTGACAATCAAAACTGTGTCCAGAGGTTGCCATTGTCCACGGGGAGATAAAATCATCCCAGGTTGAGAACTAGTGTCAGTTTATGAGACAGGCAATGATACAACTTTGACCTTTTAGTACTTTCTACCTTTTTTGCCCTCTAATCTTATGACAGATTAAGGCTTTTTAGTGCTTTCTAACCTGTTTACATCCCTCTAAATGGCCATTCCCAGCCATTGAATCTTCCTGACTTTAACCAGACATAGTGGACTAGAAAGAGGCCATCTGTACCTTGCACTTTCTGAATCTGCAAACGTAACAAAATAATTGTTGCTGCATGTTGCTAAGCTTGGGGTGTTTGTTATGGAGTGACCAGAACACACACACACACACACACACACACACACACACTTGCACACACATTCATAAGTGATGCAAAGACTGCTTGTTAAGAATTTAAGCAAATAGGAGCTTTGAGACAAGTCCCATTGGCCCTCGGCCTTCCCCACCAGCCAGACCCTCCAAGCTCCTCCCAGGGTCAGACTAAAGAGTGTCCATGGTTTGGTTCTTGTGGGGGAGTCGGGTTTTATCCTAAGCTGCAGAAACCCCAAGAAGAGCTATGGAAATGGAGAGGACTTTTAGATTTCACTTAGAGGGGCCAAAGAAATAGACGGGGTTGCTGCAGTCATTTAGGAAGGAAACGTGGGAAAAGCTGTGTTCTAGTAAGCTGTTTCGAAGGAAGAATGGATGGGATGTGGACCGGACGTGTGGTGAAGGATGCATCTACAGTCATGGGTGGCAGTTCCCGAGCACGTGGAGCTTGAGATGCAGTCGTTAAAAATCACCCTCATCCTCGTCACCAGCAAATCAAGCTGGTCTCAGAAACGTATCTTCAGGTGACCCTCAGCAGATTAGGTATTTTTCTATATCTTCCCGTTCTCTTTACTTCCATTTCTTCCCTCACTTCTAAGCCACATCTCCCGTTTACAATGGTGATGTCTGAGGTGGGAATGATACCATTTCAAGTTCTGTTAATATTTATTATGTTCACGCCTGTAATCCCAGCACTTTGGGAGGCCGAGGCGGGTGGATCACAAGGTCGGGAGATCGAGACCATCCTGGTCAACGTGGTGAAACCCCGTCTCTACTAAAAATACAAAAATTAGCTGGGCATGGTGGCGCGTGCCTGTAATCCCAGCTACTCAGGAGGCTGGGGCGGGAGAATTGCTTGAACCCAGGAGGCAGAGGTTGCAGTGAGCCGAGATTGTGCCACTGCACTCCAGCCTGGCGCCTGGCGACAGAGTGAGACTGTCTCAAAAAAAAAAAAAAAAATTTATTATGTTGTCATGTATTTTAAAATTCTTATACTTTATACTTGTTTTATATTATACATCACAGTGGTTTGTATGATTTATAAACAAGTATATTTTTATTCATTTATAAAATGTATAAATATTAACATGTGTATACACAGGAATTATATAAATATTAAATAGATATTAATATAGCATTATTAATTATATATTAAGATAATGTTAAATATATATTATATATTAAATGATTGTATATGATATAGTAAATGTAGTAACATTATAGAATCATATATAATTATTACATATATTTTATATAATATATAATACATATGTCAAATGATATATACTACATAATATATGACACATAATATATAATTATATATTATGCTATATATCATGTTACATATTATGTTATGCAGTATAAACTAAATTCATATAATTATATTTGTATATTGTGTAATATTAATATTATATATTAAATATATAATATATAGTGTAATATTATATATTAAATATAATATATAATTATATTATATATATTTAAATATATTATATATATTTAATATATAATATGTAATTACATATATTACATATATATGTAATATATAATATATATTATGTAATATATATTATATTACATATATTTATATTTTTAATAAATATAATTTTAAATATAATGTTATATATTATATTACATATATATGTAATATACATAATATAATATATATTTAATATATAATATAATACATAATACATATTATGTAATACATAATGCATAATATTATGTAATATTATATATTAAATATACTTGATCTAGTTGATATATTCTGTAAGTATTGTATAGATTTATATTTAGCTTGCGAATGTTTTCTGGGCAAACCTAAACATTGGTGAAGGTCAACAGAGCATAAACTCACTGCACACATTGTGAGCTGAAGAGCAGCAGCATTGGGAGCCCCTGAGAACCTGCCTGAAATTCAGAATCGCACGCTCCACCCCAGACCTACTCAGTCAGAATGTGCCCTTAACAAATATTCATCGGATTCATGTGCACATTGCAGCTGAGAAAGAGGTCTAGGCACGGTGGCTTTTGCCTGCAATCCCAGCTCTTTGGGAGGCTGAGGCTGGAGGATTGCTTGAGCCCAGGAGTTTCACAGCAGCTTGGGCAGCATGGCGAGGTCCCATCTCTATTAAAAAAAATATAAAAGTTAGTCAGGCACGGGAGTAGTAGTCCCACTACTCGGGAGGCTGAAGTGGGCGGATGGCTTCAATTCAGGAGGCTGAAGCTGCGGTGAGCCGAGATCGTGCCACTGCACTGGAACCTGAGTGACAGAGCAAAACCCTGTCTCATGAAATTAAAAAGTGCAGGCGGAGAGGAGGGTACCAGCTACTGTACAGGACTGTGGTCCAGACGAACTCTAAGAGGCACCATCCTTGTGTATGGCGTCGTGAATGCAGATCTCACCAGGACAGTCAGGAGAGAGAGGAGCATTCAGGACTTGACTTACAAATCAGAAAGATGGAAACTGCTGATGAAAACCCCATTCAAGCCCACGGGGGTTAGTAGACAAACCGGAGGCCATCTTTCAGTTTTCCTGATTCATCCCTGCCAGGGTCACTACTGGCGGCGGTCTGTCCTGCAGACTGACTTAGTGACAAATGAATGAAGTACACTGACAGGCAGACATTATGCTTCGCCAGTTCCGCTGAGGGTCTGGGCGGCTCACAGGCACCTTGGAGAGGGCTGTAAATAGTTGTAACTGCTAGTGGGATTCACATTTAGTAGAGTTTAATTGACAAAGGCTGTAGTCAACATTGCTAGAGGTTGAAGATGAAAGCACAGGTTCTGATGCTTAAAGCAAACCCCATTAGTGGGTAGAATCTTCGGCCGACTTCCTCCTAGAGGGCCGTCTGGCTCATTAAAAAATCTGGAGACAGCAGATGCTGGAGAGGATGTGGAGAAATAGGAACACTCTTACACTGTTGGTGGGAGTGTAAATTAGTTCAGCCATTGTGGAAGACAGTGTGGCCATTCCTCAGGGACCTAGAAATAGAAATTCCATTTGACCCAGCAATCCCATTACTGGGTATATATCCAAAGGACTATAAATCATTCTACTATAAGGACACATGCACATGAATGTTCATTGCAGCACTGTTTACAATAGCAAAGACCTGGAACCAACCCAAATGCCCATCGATGATAGATTGGACTGGGAAAATGTGGCACATATACACCATGGAATATTATGCAGCAATCAAAAATGATGAGTTTGTGTCCTTTGTAAGGACATGGATGAATCTGGAGAACATTATTCTCAGCAAACTGACACAAGAACAGAAAAGGAAATACTGCATATTCTCACTCATAGGCGGGTGAGAAAAATGAGAACACATGGACACAGGGAGGGGGTCTACTACACACTGGGGTCTATTGGGGGGGAGGGGGGAGGGACAGTGGGGGTGCTGGGGAGGGATAGCCTGGGGATGAATGCCAAGTGTGGGTGAAGGGGAGGAAGGCAGCAAAACACACTGCCACGTGTGTACCTATGCAACTATCTTGCACGTTCTGCACATGTACCCCAAAACCTATAATGCAATAAAAATTTAAAAAATTAAAAAAAAAAAAGACTACATGAGTAAATAAGTTAGTAAACTCTTCTACACCCTTTAGCTATTTGCTTTACTTATTAACTAAATGGGCAATAAAAATAAAAAAAAAATAATGTGATACTGATACTACTATGATGTAGTGTGATATAGTAGAATGATAATATCAGCAATGTATTGAGTACCACATGTGCTGGATGTTTTGCTAGGTATTTGATATTTTCATCTCAAATTCTCACATTGAGAAATACATGCGATTTTCTCTATGGATATAGAACCAGTCTCTAAAAGATTACACGAAATACCAAAATCCGACAGCTGCTAAATCTAAATTCCAACCTTACGTGACTCCAGATTAACTTGCACGTTGAATAAGAACTCAGGGTATAATTAAGAAAACCAGACTTTAAATCTTAGTAGGCTCATACCCTTTTTTGGGGTTCATATCAATTAATTAAAACTTTACTATTGTTTAAAAAAAAAGGGGGGGATTTAGGTTGCCTTCAGCCTAGAACCATAGAAAACACCTAAGCCTTCCAAAAGGGTTTGAGACTATATTCTAGAACTCTCTCTATCATTTTTCCTTTAATATTTTTGCCACCACCTTGAGTAAATTCCTACACATCCCCTGCTATTTTATTTCTGAGGAGGGGAGGGAAGCGGAGGGAAAAGAGGGGATGAGGAGGGGAGGGAATGGGAGGGAGAAGGGGAGGAAGGGGAGATGTGAAGAGGGAGAAGGGGGCTGAGGATGGGGGAAGGGGAGGGAAAAGGGGAGATAAGGAAGGGAGGGAGAAGAGGAGATGAGGAGATGAGGAGGGAGAAGAGGGGATGAGGAGGGGAGGGAAGGGGGAGGAGGGGAGATGAGGAGGGAGAAGAGGGGATGAGGGAGATGAGGAGGGAGAAGAGGGGATGAGGAGGGGAGGGAAGGGGAGAAAGAGATGAGGAGGGAGAAGAGGGGATGAGGAGGGAAGGGGAGGGAGAAGAGATGAGGAGGGAGAAGAGGGGATGAGGAGGGAAGGGGAGGGAGAAGAGATGAGGAGGGAGAAGAGGGGATGAGGAGGGAAGGGGAGGGAGAAGAGATGAGGAGGGAGAAGAGGGGATGAGGGGAGGGAAGGGGGAGGAGGGGAGATGAGGAGGGAGAAGAGGGGATGAGGGAGATGAGGAGGGAGAAGAGGGGATGAGGAGGGGAGGGAAGGGGAGAAAGAAGAGATGAGGAGGGAGAAGAGGGGATGAGGAGGGAAGGGGAGGGAGAAGAGATGAGGAGGGAGAAGAGGGGATGAGGAGAGGAGGGAAGGGGAGGGAGAAGGGGAGGGGAGGGAAGGGGAGGGAGAAGGGGAGGGGGAGGAGGGGAGGGAAGGGGAGGGAGGAGGGGAGAGAAGGGGAGGGAGAAGGGGAGGGGGAGAAGGGGAGGGAGAAGGGGAGGGGGAGGAGGGGAGGGAAGGGGAGGGAGAAGGGGCGATCAGGAAAGGACGGGGAGGGACAAGAAGGGATGAGGAGAGGAGGGAGGAGGAGGGAACAGAAGGGAGGGAAGGGAAGAGGAGAAGAGAAGTGTTCCAAGGACCATCCCAGTATTTTAACTGTCTTTCTGTTTGACCGGATTAGCCAACTCAACTTCAAGCTTCAGTGACGTAGGTGCACCACGTTGACGGTCTGAAGGTGTTGGATTTGGGGTTAAATCCAGCCTCCGTGTTTTCCAGTCCTCCGACTTAGGGCAGGTGCCTTCACCTCTGTCAGACTCAGTTTCCTTATCCGTCCTGTGGTGACTCTGCTGTGCACTCAGCTGTGGGGAGCTGTGAGGATGCACAGGGGGAATTCATGTGGCAGGACCAGGACGTGGCATTCAAGGCCGAGTTGTGATCAGCTTCCGCTCTTCTGGGTTCAAACAGTAGAGTAGGACAGGCTGGTGCTGGGTGGCCGGGAAGCATCTCTTTTTTATTTCCATCTACAGTTTTCATATTGAAGAAGGGAATTAAATAATAGCAAAAATAGTAAAGCAAAAAGCCGGGCAAGGTGGCTCACGCCTGTAATCCCAGCACTTTGGGAGGCCGAGGCGGGTGGATCACGAGGTCAAGAGATCGAGACCATCCTGGTCAACATGGTGAAACCCCGTCTCTACTAAAAATACAAAAAATTAGCTGGGCATGGTGGCGCGTGCCTGTAGTCCCAGCTACTCAGGAGGCTGAGGCAGGAGAATTGCCTGAACCCAGGAGGCGGAGGTTGCAGTGAGCCGAGATCGCGCCATTGCACTCCAGCCTGGGCAACAAGAGTGAAACTCCGTCTCAAATAATAATAATAATAATAATAATAATAATAATAATAATATAGTAAAGCAAAACTTTATAATTTGTAGTTGCTGTGTGATAAAGTAAATGTGGTTGTGTCACGTGCTCCTTAACATAATACCGTCCTGGCTTCGTTTAAGGCAAAATAACTGCCTTTCTGCAAACGATTAAACCTTATTTTTTCTCCCCACATTTTTAGCATATCCAGGCATTTTAAAAACCTGTTTTTTTTTTTCTTTCATTTTTTGCTAACCAGCTGCAAGGTTACAAAGCAAATAAAAGCTGCAGAATGTGCTTCTCAGAATGTTACTTTTCAAATGTCAAGTACATCACGAAATACCGTCGCCAGTCAATTAACTGCTCTTTGTTCTGGCTTCTGTAAACCCACTTCCTGCTCCGTCATCCTGTCCCGCTTAGGTACATAAAAGGCATTTTCTTTGTCCTTTTCTCAAAATTAAAAAGCCATTCCGCTAAGCCCCTAATCAAGTTAAATAAAATCCTCCTGCAACCCCATCGATCTCTCCAAATCTCTAATTTCCTGCTATGATTTCACTCTGTCCATCCCCCCATCCCCACCCACATCCAAGCCACTCCAGTTTCTTCTCGGGTGTCCTCGGAAGCCTTAGCCTCAGTCTTTCCCCCGGGTGTCCGCGAAGCTTCAGCCTGTGTTCCAGCCATGCTGCCCGACCAGTCTATTTTCCACAAAGCAGCCCAAGAGGTGCTTTGCATGCATAGCTCAGATGGCACCCGCTCTGTGACTCTGTTTCACAAGGGTCCTGATGCTGCTTCTGGAATAAAATGCTCTTGCATTTCTGCCTCAGACCCCTACTGACTTAACTCCCTCTTTTTTTTTTTTTTTTTGAGACAGAGTTTCGCTCTTGTTACCCAGGCTGGAGTGCAATGGTGCGATCTCGGCTCACCGCAACCTCCGCCTCCTGGGTTCAGGCAATTCTCCTGCCTCAGCCTCCTGAGTAGCTGGGATTACAGGCACGTGCCACCATGCCCAGCTAATTTTTTGTATTTTTAGTAGAGACGGGGTTTCACCATGTTGACCAGGATGGTCTCGGTCTCCTGACCTCGTGATCCACCCGCCTCGGCCTCCCAAAGTGCTGGGATTACAGGCTTGAGCCACTGCGCCTGGCCCCTTAACTCCCTCTTGATTCCCGTGCCCACACCGCTCGTCTTTTACTGCCCCTCACTCTGCTGCTGGAAAGGAGCAAAGAAGATTGGCCCCAGGCCCTTTGCACGTGTTATTGGCCCTCCTCCTGCAAAAGTCTCCCGAGAGCATCTTCCCAGCACTGTCTCTATTCCATCCAAATGCATCCTAAGCTCTTGTCCACAGTTCACTCATTAGTAAACGGGAATAATTAGCACCACAGGGTGGCTCTGAGGATTCTTGGAGGTGTGCTTGTAAATCCGATGTGAGAACCTCTGCCTCGGAGTCCTGCTGCCATCATTCTGACTTGCCCCTGCAGGATTCTTCTCATCAGTAAAGGAAGAGCTTAGGTACTTCTGCTCCCAAACTGGAGCAAATTGACTCCATTCCAATCACTTTTTGTGGTAGAGAGACCCCTCGGGGTTATTCTCTTTCGGCTGGCATTTTGGAAGCACCTGTCTTGGGTTCTGATCCTGAACCCCACACCCAGGCAGATTCCAGTCTCCTGGTCTGTCTCTGCTTTCCCTTCCCCTACTCCAGTGGTGGTTTCCATGACCATCCCTGAGCTCGCTTTCTGGGTTGGGGGGTGGGGGGTGTGAACGTCAGACCAGCCTGTCTGGGTGAGAGAGGTTTCTCTGTGCAGTCTCTGCATCGGCAGTTCATACGCGTATTTTACGCACGTTACGGCGCGTCCTGGGCCACCCCTTTTTCTGCAGCAGAGGAGGGCTGACTCTGGCAGCTTTGCAGGCATGATGAGAATCCAGTCTCCCCTGAGCACCAGGTTTCCCTGTCACCATTCATTCAGATGCACTGTCGCAGCGTCCTGCATGGCAGACGCTGCTTTCGATGCAGAGAATGAAACCACAGGAGGAAGTGTTGTACTGGCCCGAGCATAGAAAGTCAACACCAAGACAGAAGTAGGCCAAATTGCAGGGTCTTTATTGCTGGCGGCCACGGAGGACTCGTGTCTCTCCAACCCGTGGCCCCAAAAGGAGGGTGTCAAGAGCGTTTATACCCGTAAAACCACCTTGGGAGTGAGGGTGAGGGGCAGGGGTGGGGGTGAGGGGCTTCAGAGGGTCTGAGGGCTACTGGATTCTGTAAATCACCTCCTGGGCGAAGATGAGGGTGAGGGGCTCTGGACATTCCAGTGGATTCCTGGGCGAAGATGAGGGTGAGGGGCTCTGGACATTCCAGTGGATTCCTGGGCGAAGATGAGGGTGAGGGGCTCTGGACATTCCAGTGGATTCCTGGGCAAAGATGAGGGTGAGGGGCTCTGGACATTCCAGTGGCTTCCTGGGCGAAGATGAGGGTGAGGGACTCCGGACACTCCGAGGGCCAGGGGACTTTTGACATTCTGATTGTTACTTAAGTGGTTCACCAGAGTCAAGATTAGCATTTGTTTACACACTGGCTGGGTAGGGTGGAAATCACAGTCCTTAATTACTTATTACAAGTCGCGGGGGCCAAGATGGCGTGGGTTTGGATTATTACAAGTCACAGGGGCCAAGATGGCGTGGGTTTGGACTGCTTGCCTGTTGCATTTGGGTTACAGACAGCAGTTTCAAGAGAAAGCCGAGGTATGGTGGGGCATGCAGTTTTACGGGGCTTTTACCATGTCACAAAAGGACCCCCTCCCAGAGCCAAGGAGTTCTTAGGAGAGACAATAGCACCCTAGTTCATTGGTTCTAAACCTCATTAAAACAACGTCTTCGTGGGGGCTTGCTTTGGGTCCCACCAGGGGCTGAAGGGTGGGGGCGGTGATAACACAGACAGACACCCCCTACATTGCTGTAGCTTGCGTTACAGTGGGGTGCCAGGTAAGCCATCACAAGGAATGTTCGAGGAATGAACATTTAGAACATTCGTTCAGTGGGGACACCGGGCAGTCGTCACACCCATAAAGGAACAGACCAGAAACCCATTCCGCTTTGCGCTGGCTGTTCCCTGTGCCTGGAAGACTTGGTTCGTGTATGGGTGTGACGGCTGCCCGGAGGGTGGGGCTGAGGAGCAAGCTGGGTGGCCTCTCTCAGATGTGTAGGTGGAGGAGGCCCCACCTGAGCAGAAACCTGAATGCAGGAGGGAGGAAGTAGGCGGTGGGATGCCCATGGGAAACAGATGCCAGGGAGCAGTGTCCAGAAAAGCCCATAGCTCACGTAGTTTTTCTCTGCTGGTAGAAGAGAGAGGAGGCTGATGAACCTGGCAAAGAGGAGTCAAGGACAGAGTGGCTGGAGATGAACCTGGAGTGCGGGCCGGGAGCCACGCCATGTAGAACCCGGAAGGTCCCAGGGAGAGCATGCACACAGCGAACACGCATCCTCCAGGAGCTCCTGGGTTCTCAGACCATCAGGCGCTCCTGGCTCTGCAGCATCCCTGCCGTAAAACAACATTGCGGGTCGGGCGCGGTGGCTCACGCCTGTAATCCCAGCACTTTGGGAGGCCGAGGTGGGTGGATCACGAGGTCAAGAGATCGAGACCATCCTGGTCAACAAGGTGAAACCCCGTCTCTACTAAAAATACAAAAATTAGCTGGGCATGGTGGCGCGTGCCTGTAATCCCAGCTACTCAGGAGGCTGAGGCAGGAGAATGGCTTGAACCCAGGAGGCGGAGGTTGCGGTGAGCGGAGATCGCGCCATTGCACTCCAGCCTGGGTAACAACAGCGAAACTCTGTCTAAAAAAAAAAAAAACCCAAAAAACAAACTTGTGAGTGCCACAGTTCTCATTTCCCAAAAATGGCAGATACCTGGATGTTGGGGGAGCCTGTCCAGCGGGCCCTCCCTATGTCGGAGTTCCGAGGTCTGGGCTTTCAGCCCTCCAGAGTGGAACACTGGTGTGTCCAGAGATGTGCATTTATGTGCACAAGGAGTAGGTGTGCCCAGCAGTTACACGGGAGTCTCCATGGGCATCCGAGGAGCACGCCGACGCACACCGTGGTGGACTTTGGAGTTGGCCAGCCGCTTACCTTGCCTGCAGACCCCTTGGACCAGCGGGTGGAGGAAGCGCTTGCCCAGCTGGACACCACATAGGACAAACCCCTCAGAATATGCAGCCACACAGATCACGGAGGTTTAAAACATTAAACCCGGGCCGGGCGCGGTGGCTCACGCCTGTCATCCCAGCACTTTGGGAGGCCGAGGCGGGTGGATCACGAGGTCAAGAGATTGAGACCATCCTGGCCAACATGGTGAAACCCCGTCTCTACTCAAAATACAAAAATTATCTGGGCGTGGTGGCGCGTGCCTGTAGTCCCAGCTACTCAAGAGGCTGAGGCAGGAGAATCCCTTGAATCCAGGAGGCGGAGGCTGCAGTGAACCGAGATAGAGGAGAGAGTGAGATGCCAGGCTGGCGAGAGAGAGTGAGACGCCAGGCTCTGTGTCAAACAAAAACAAAAACGAAAAGAAAAGAAACTTTAAACCCAGCACCGGGGCTGGAAAGGGGCACCTGCTGGTCTCTGGATGTGGTTTGTGGTCTCCAGGCAAACCACCTTCTCCTTGGTCAGAGGCCACGTCCGTGCTGTCTCCCAAGGCGTGTCTGGTTCCGAGGCCAGGGCCGGGGCTGATGTCCACGTGAGCTTCTCCTCAGGCGGAGGGAGGCTGCAGGCAGCCAGGCCTCTCCCTCTGCCTCTTCTTGACTTTTACCCCCAAGAACTGTCCTGTCTCCCAGCAGGGAGGCCTCCCCTCGGCCCGCCCCGGTCTCAGCCCATCCCCTGCCTGGGTCCCCCCACAGCCTTCTAGAGGGTCTCCTTGCCTCTATTCCCTTCCATCTGTCAATGTCAACTTTTCCCTTGACAGTGAAAATGATGTACAAACTGCAACACCCTCCCATTTAACTGATGGTTCCCACAACTAAACGCACTCCCCTCGCCCTTTCCTCTCCGGGGCGCGTGGACTGCGGGGACGCCTGGGTGGGCTCAGCGCGCTCCCCTCCCGGAGCCTGCGCGGGGGCCCATCTCAGCTCCTGTAGGGTTCACCAGGGAGGATGAAGCGCACCCAGCCCTGCCAGGATTCAATGGCGTAGGATAGAAACGCCCTCCCAACACGGATTCAAGGAAGGCCAGGCTCCAGGATGACAGAGGGGGCCCCTCCCCTGGGTGATCCGGAGGCGCAGACTGTGGCTTTCCAGTCTGTACTGCAGACCTACTGTGTGCCATGCTGAGATTTGCTGACTGCGCACAACCCGGCTGCAGGGGACCCGCAAGGGGCTGTCGGCCCTTCTACATCCCCTCCCTCCTCCTCCAGCTTTGGTTTCCATGGCAGCAGCCTGAGCTGCCCCTGTCTCCACGATCACAGCGGGGTCAGCGGGGAGGGGACGCGGCCTGCCCGGCTGTGTCTCAGCCTCAGCCACGCGGCTGCACACCTGGTACGTGCTGAGTGCCTCATTGCTACCCATCTTTGCAGAAGGAGAAAAACAAGCTGACCAGAGCGAGAGCCTCCACGACTCAGAGCAAGATCACAAATCCGTTCCCAGCGCCAGCAGTGGAAGCAGTTTACGTTCTAGCGTGCACCGACTGAGTCCACATACGCTCTGTGTGCGTGTAGATCATGAGATGGGCGCACAGACCTAGGGGCCTTCACGGAGCCACGTTCTGCTCCACATGCTCCACATGCTCCACCTCCAGCTGGAAAACAGAACCATAGAACATAAATACACACATACACACTCAGTCTCTGCGCTCAGGTAGATTATTCATTCGTTTCTTCATTCAAAAGTATATGTGGGCCGGGCGCGGTAGCTCACACCTGTAATCCCAGCACTTTGGGAGGCCGAAGCAGGCAGATCACCTGAGGTCAGCAGTTCGAGACCAGCCTGGGCAACATGGTGAAATCCCATCTGTACTAAAAATACAAAACTTAGCTGGGCGTGGTGGTGTGCACCTGTAGTCCCAGCTACTCGGGAGGCTGAGGCAGGAGGATCTCGAACCTGGGAGGCGGAGGTTGCGGTGAGCCGAGACCACGCCACTGATCTATAGCCTGAGTGACAAGAGCAAAAGTCTGTGTCAAAAAAAAAAAAAAGAGAGAGAAAGAAAGACCGGAGACTGGGTAAGGTATAAATAAAGGAAGTTTAATTGACCCACTGTTCTGCAGGCTGTATACAAAGCATGGGTAGCTGGTATCTGCTCGGCTTCAGGGGAGGCCTCCGGAAGGTTACAGTCATGGTGGAAGGTGAGGCGGGAACAGGCACATCACATGGCCGGAGCAGGAATGAGAGAGCGCGGGCGGTGGCCGCACACTTTAAATGACCAGATCCTGTGAGAACCCACTTTGATGAGAACATCCCCAAGGGGACGGTGCTAACACCTTCATGAGAAATGCATCCTCATGACCCAGTCACCTCCTGCCGCTGGGGATGACAATTTGACATGAGATTTGGTGGGGACACAGATCCAAGCCATATCATTCTGCCCCTGGCACCTGAGATCTCAGGTGCTTCTCACATTACAAAATACAGACGTGCCTCCCCAACAGTCCCCAGAGTCTTAACTCATTCACGCAGAAGGCCAGAGTCTCAGGTCTCATCTGAGTCAAGGCAAGCTCCTTCCACCCATTAGCCTGTAAAATCAGAAACAAGTTAGTTACTTCTAAGGTACAGTGGGGGTCCAAGTCCTGGGTAAATATTCATATTCCAAAAGGGACATATTGGTCAAAAGAAAGGGGCCATAGCCCCCATGCAAATCCAAAACCCAGTAGGACAGTCACTAAATTCTTTTTTGTTGTTATTTTTGTTTATTTTATTTTTATTGTATTTTAGGTTTTGGGGTACATGTGAAGAACATGCAAGATAGTTGCATAGGTACACACGTGGCAGTGTGATTTGCTGTCTTCCTCCCCTTCACCTATATCTGGCATTTCTCCCCATGCTATCTCTCCCCAACTCCCCCACCCCCGCTGTCCCTCCCCTATTTCCCCCAACAGACCCCAAATGTGGCACATATACACCATGAAATATTATGCAGCCATCAAAAATGATGAGTTTGTGTCCTTTGCAGGGACATGGATGAACCTGGAGAACATCATTCTCAGCAAACTGACACAAGAACAGAAAATGAAACGCCGCATGTTCTCACTCACAGGCGGGTGTTGAACAATGAGAACGCAGTCACTAAATCTTAGAGCTCCAAAATAATCTGATTTGACTCCATGCTCCACATCCAGAGCACACTCATGCAAGGGGTGGGCTCCTGAGACCTTGGCCAGTTGAGTGATAGTTTTGTTTTTTTTTTTTTTGAGATGGAGTTTGGCTCTTGTTACCCAGGCTGGAGTGCAATGGCGCGATCTCGGCTCACCGCAACCTCCGCCTCCTGGGTTCAGGCAATTCTCCTGCCTCAGCCTCCCGAGTAGCTGAGATTACAGGCACGTGCCACCATGCCCAGCTAATTTTTGTATTTTTAGTAGAGACGGGGTTTCACCTTGTTGACCAGGATGGTCTCGATCTCTTGACCTCGTGATCCACCCTCCTCGGCCTCCCAAAGCGCTGGGATTACAGGCTTGAGCCACCGCGCCCGTCCCCATAATACATAATTTTTAAGATTATGGAGTGGACTCAACTTTGGCAGAGTGGGAAGAGACGGGCATGCGGGGATGCATCCTCAGAAGGTACAGCAAGCCCTCCTGTGACCAGGGACTCAGCAGGAAATTCATTCCAATCAAGTTGTCGATGATGGTTAAACCCAAGGGAGCGCAGCCTCAGGGAAGGAGCGGGAACGAAACACTGAACACATCATGTTCTCTGAGTGGGAGCACAGCATTGGGTACTCATGGGCATAAACATGGACCAAGGACCACCCGCCTCAGGGAAGGAGGGGGAACGAAACACTGAACACATCATGTTCTCTGAGTGGGAGCGCAGCATTGGGTACTCATGGGCATAAACATGGACCAAGGACCACCAGCCTCAGGGAAGGAGCGGGAACGAAACACTGAACACATCATGTTCTCTGAGTGGGAGCACAGCATTGGGTGCTCATGGGCATAAACATGGACCAAGGACCACCAGAGACTCCTAGAGGGGAGAGGGAGGGAGGGGGCAGGAGCCCAAAAGCTGCTTGTTGGTACAGTGCTTATTGCCACTTACGCCTCAAACCTCAGTGTCACGCAATATACCCACGAAACGAACCCGCACAGGAACCCCCAAACCGATGATAAGAGCTGAAACAAAAATGAGGATCTGGGGCGGTGGGAACTGGAGTGATCAGGACTGTTGTTTTGTCTAACGGAGTGTGTGTGAGAGAGTGAGAGGAGAGAGGGGAAGGAGAGAGAGAAAGAGGCAAGAGAAGGGGGCGGAGAGAGGGACGGTGGGGGGGGGGGCTGGGGAGGGACAGCCTGGGGAGAAATGCCAAATGTGGGTGAAGGGGAGGAAGGCAGCAAAACACACTGCCATGAGTGTACCTATGCAACTATCTTGCACGGTCTGTACATGTACCCCAAAACCTAAAATGCAGTAAAAACAATTAAAAAAAAAAAGAGAGAGAGGAGTGGGGAAGAGAGAAAGAAGAGAGGCGGGCCGGGCACAGTGACTCACGCCTGTAATCCCAGCACTTTGGGAGGCTGAGGCGGGCGGCTCACCTGAGGTCCGGAGTTCGAGACCAGCCTGGCCAACATGGTGAAACCCCGACTCTACTAAAAATACAAAAAAAATTAGCCGGCCGTGGTGGCGCGTGCCTGTAATCCCAGCTACTCGGGAGGTTGAGGCAGGAGAATTGCTGGAACCTGGGGGGTGGAGGTTGAAGTGAGCTGAGATCCCACCAGCCTGAGCAACTCCAGCTCCAAAGAAGAAGGAAGGAGAGGAAAGAGAGAGGGAAGAGGGAAGAGAGAGTCAGGGGGCAGAGAGCCTTTCGAAGGGACTCGTAGGAGAAATGGACCCAGAACTCCAGCCTGCCCGAGTACATGGAGACCCAATGGGGCGATGCAGGCAGGGAGTGCCGAGGTCAGTGCAGACGTGGTGAGGCCGGGTCCAGACCTTCAGTGTGGAATCACATCTTACTGCAGGGTCTGGAAAATTCCATGCTCTGTGGCTCTCTCCACAGTGAAGAGGGAGCCGCACCCACTTGCCTCCCCGCTTCCAGCTGGGGTTTCCATGGCAACAACCTGAAATCCTGCACCCTTCGGAAGCAGGTGGGAGCGCGAGGGGGAACAGGGCAGAGGGACCGACGTCAAAAGCGTCTGCCTCGGTGGTCCTTATGCGTATTTGACAGACGTCAAACGTGTCTGCCTCGGCGGTCCATGACACACTCACCGAAATGCGTCATCAGCAGCAGTGTCCCCACAAGACACAGAAAAGTGGCTCCGGGCGCCACCATGGATGTGCACAGAAATCCCTAGTGTCGTCTCAGCAGAAGCATTTCATGTCCTTGTCCACACATATCACTGAGTCCCGTCCCTCCAGACGCTGCTGGAGACACAGAGAGGAAAATGATGCCAGGCAAGGAGTCGGGAGACTGTTAGGAGAGAGGGCTGTTCACATCCTCATTTATGCGTCCATCTGTCCTGTCTTTCTTTTCTTTCTTTCTTTCTTTCTTTTTTTTTGTTTTGAGACGGAGTTTCCCTCTTGTTACCCAGGCTGGAGTGCAATGGCGCGATCTCGGCTCACTGCAACCTCTGCCTCCTGGGTTCAGGCAATTCTCCTGCCTCAGCCTCCTGAGTAGCTGGGACTACAGGCATGCACCACCATGCCCAGCTAATTCTTTGTATCTTTAGTAGAGACGGGGTTTCACCATGTTGACCGGGATGGTCTCGATCTCTTGACCTCGTGATCCACCCGCCTCGGCCTCCCAAAGTGCTGGGATTACAGGCGTGAGCCACCGCGCCCGGCCCTGTCCTATCTTTCAGCTGCTGTTTACTGAGCACTTACTTAGTGGTACACCCTGGCCAAGCGTGGTGGGTGTGGCAGAGAGCAACAGACACATTCACATGCTGGGACATGAGTATTCTAGCCGGGGTGCCGCGTGGCACTGTGTGTAGGTAAGACTTCAGGGCATGGCGAGTGCTACCAGGAACAACGAGTCAGATTCAAAGAGCAGGAGTGGGGGACTTTAGATTGGGGGTCAAGGATGCCTTCTTGGAGGTGGTGAGAGTTGAATCTCCATGGAGGGAGGGAACAGTTATGGGACCAGTCCAGACAGAAGAATGTCTTGGAAAGCCGTGAGGCTGGTGGCTGCCCAGCCTGAGGACCATCGAGGAAGCCGGCGTGGCTACTGTGGAGGGAGCTAGGGAAAAAGTGGATAGAGGTTTGGTCAGAAAGTGAAGTCGGGGCCTGATCATTCAGGTCAAGATGGCTGAAGCAGGAGTTGTCAAACTGTGGCCTGCTTGCTTTTGTACAGTACGGTCGTGCTGGGACATGGACACATCCATCATTTGTGTTTGGTCTCTCATTCACCATTTGTGTTTTGTCTTGGACACTTTTGTGCTAGAGGTGAGCTGCTGAAGCCTAGACTGTAGGGATTCCCTCTTGTCAGGTGACACTCACAGATTCTGGAAACTGAGATGTGATTATCACTGGGGGCACAATTCAGCCCGCCACAGATGGATGAGTAGATAGGTTAACGGATGGAAGGATGGTGGGTGGAAGGATGGATAATAGAGTACATGGACAAATACTAAGGTGGATGATTGGATGGAAGGGTGAAAGGATGGGGTATGTGGATTGATGGGTGGTGGTGGGTGGATGAATGGAGTGATGGTGGATGGACAGGTGTAGGGTGGATGATTGGATGGGAGGGTGAATGGATGGGGTATGTGGATTGATGGGTGGTGGATGAATGGAGTGATGGTGGATAGACAGGTGTAGGGTGGATGATTGGATGGGAGGGTGAATGGATGGGGTATGTGGATTGATGGGTGGTGGTGGATGGATGAATGGAGTGATGGTGGATGGACAGGTGTAGGGTGGATGATTGGATGGGAGGGTGAATGGATGGGGTATGTGGATTGATGGGTGGTGGTGGATGGATGAATGGAATGATGGTGGATGGACAGGTGTAGGGTGGATGATTGGATGGGAGGGTGAATGGATGGGGTATGTGGATTGATGGGTGGTGGTGGATGGATGAATGGAATGATGGTGGATGGACAGGTGTAGAGTGGATGATTGGATGGGAGGGTGAATGGATGGGGTATGTGGATTGATGGGTGGTGGTGGGTGGATGAATGGAATGATGGTGGATGGACGGGTATAGGGTGGATGATTGGATGGGAGGGTGAATGGATGGGGTATGTGGATTGATGGGTGGTGGTGGATGGATAAATTGAATGATGGTAGATGGACAGGTGTAATGGAAGGGTGAAAGGATGGGGTATGTGGATTGATGGGTGGTGGATGAATGGAAGGATGGATGGACAGGTGTAATGGAAGGGTGAATGGATGGGGTATGTGGATTGATGGGTGGTGATGGGTAGATGAATGGAATGATGGTGGATGGACAGGTGTAGGGTGGATGATGGGATGGAAGGGTGAAAGGATGGCGTATGTGGATTGATGGGTGATGGATGCATGGAAGGATGGATGGACAGGTGTAATGGAAGGGTGAATGGATGGGGTATGTGGATTGATAGGTGGTGGATGAATGGAAGGATGGATGGACAGGTGTAATGGAAGGGTGAATGGATGGGGTATGTGGATTGATGGGTGATGGATGAATGGAAGGATGGATGGACAGGTGTAATGGAAGGGTGAATGGATGGGGTATGTGGATTGATGGGTGATGGTGTGTACTATCAGCATTTAAAATACTGGAAATGGGTGTAGGAGAGGTTGGGATATTCTGAAGTCCAGCATCCTGTCTGGACCCTGAGCTCGAGCCAGGCCTCAAACTCAGCTGAGGTGTTCCTAACCCATCTGTTCCACCATTTCCTTCTTACAATTTCTGGAGGCTTCCTCTCTGGCTTCCCGGGACACACACGCAGTGAGTGACTCTAAGAATGAAATGAGCGCATCCACGTGACTCGGACATTAGTCGATGCCGAGACCACTTAGTGCTGAGGTTTAAAGTCTTCCTTTCACTAATAAATTTCAGTTAGCAGAGAACAAACGAGCCCCCCATTCTCCCCGCATCTGTGCAGGCTGGTCACAGAGCGTTTTGCGTTGCAAGAACGACTTTCTTGTTTTAGTCCAGACACTTGGGACAGGTAATGCCTTGAAAGGGACTTATTTCTTTTCCTGACAAACATTTTTGAAGTACCTACTGTGTGCCCAACTGAGGTTTTTGAGCCCTCACCCTTCAAGTCTGGTTTTGGGGGGCTTCCTCTATACATTCCTCAATTCCCTCACCTTCCACAACCTGTGGTAGTTTCCCTGCTGACAGCCTGAGCCTGCCTCAGTGGTCCCACCAGGTGGGTGCTCCCCAGGGGAGGACAGGGTGGATGGATGGCGGGAGAGAATGGGGGGGCTCAGACCTGCTGTACCCCAGCCGGGGACACAGGCCCCTCTTCCGGCACACTGAATCACGTCCCCGAGCCAAGATCTGCGGAGAAGCAGGAAGTACAGCTGCTCACGCCTCTGCAAACAGTTGGAGGTCACAGTGCCCTT
Source organism: Saguinus oedipus (assembly GCA_031835075.1). Classification (NCBI taxonomy): domain Eukaryota; kingdom Metazoa; phylum Chordata; class Mammalia; order Primates; family Cebidae; genus Saguinus; species Saguinus oedipus. The sequence continues at coordinate 57,567,724 of CM063187.1, read as the reverse complement.
TGAGTGCTACTGAAATCGGTATTATCTGTTCTCTCCACCCACCCACTCCACCCATCGCTGGAGTCCTGGCCGTCTGCCAGGAAGGGTTCAAGGTACACAGAACTGCAATGATCGTCAGCTGTTATGAGCTGAATTGTGTCCCTGTTATGAGCTGAATTGTGTCCTGTTCCCTCAAAAGAAAGCCGTATGTTGGAGCCCTGATGCTCAGGACCTCAGAACGAGATTGTATTTGCAGACGGCTTTTGTTCATTTATTCGTGTGCTTTGTTTTTGAGACGGAGGCTCGCTCTGTGGCCCAGGCTGAAGTGCAATGGCACGGTCTCGGCTCACTGCAACCTCCGCCTCCTGGATTCAAGTGATTCTTCTGCCTCAGCCTCCTGAGTAGCTAGGACTACAGGCATGTGCCACCACGCCCAGCTAATTTTTATATTTTTAGTAGAGATGGGGTTTCACCATGTTGGTCAGGCTGGTCTTGAACTCCAAGCCTCGTGATTCGACTGCCTCAGTCTCCCAAAGTGCTGTGATTATAGGTATGAGCCACCACACCCGGCTGGAGACAGGGTTTTTAAAGAGGTGATTACCTTAAAACGGTGTGGGCCCTCTTTCAATGGGTGTGTGTCCTTGTAAGAAGAGATTAGGACACAGACACACACACAGAGGGACGACCCTGAGCACAAGCTGAGGAGAGAGGCCTCAGGAGAAACCAACACTGCTGACACCTTGACCTCCAGCCTCCAGAACTGTGAGAAAACAAATCCCTGCTGTTGAAGCCTGCCAGCCTGTCAGCCCCTGAAAAATTAATACAGCCCATGTTTTCATGGGAGTCTTGTGGGAGAGAAATCTTGATTAAAGGAAAAAAACACTGCCGGGCGCGGTGGCTCACGCCTGTAATCCCAGCACTTTGGGAGGCCGAGGCGGGTGGATCACGAGGTCAAGAGATCGAGACCATCCTGGTCAACATGGTGAAACCCTGACTCTACTAAAAATACAAAAAATTAGCTGGGCATGGTGGTGCGTGCCTGTAATCCCAGCTACTCGGGAGGCTGAGGCAGGAGAATTGCCTGAACCCAGGAGGCGGAGGTTGCGGTGAGCCGAGATCGCGCCATTGCACTCCAGCCTGGGTAACAAGAGCGAAACTCCGTCTCAAAAAAGAAAAAGAGAAAACATCATCTAGTGCAGTCAGTAAACACACACGTAGCGCCTGCTGGGCCCTGGTCAGTCCCTCCAGCTCCGGCCCCCAACCCTCCCCAGGAAACCCCGCCCTCCAGGTCGTCCTTGACATTCAAAGGTTTGCTGAAATGTCACCTCCTTGGAGAAATTCTCCCCACCTTGCCCAGCCACTGTCATCTCAGCTTGCTTTACGTGTCAAATGGTGTATAGTGAGTGACTCTTGTTAGAGATGGTTCTTTTATTGATTTTTGTGCTGATGTCTTATGTGCTGGGATAGAAGCCCCATGAGAGAGGGACTTTTCTCCTGTCTTCTTCTTCACCAATGTATCCCCAGTGCCTAGCAAGGTAAATGTCAATGGCATGAATGAATGAATGAATGAATGAAGACCTTCTCAGAGTCCTCTGTGTCTCTCGCTGTCACAGATACGTCTCTGAATTCTACTAAGTTCATTGCAGGGGAAATTCACAGCTTCCTTGAATCAGGGAGGACTTGGACCACCTACTTCTCACCCCCAACTACACACTCACTGGGGCAGGGCAGGTGTGGGCCAGGGTCCCCTCCTTGCTGTCAGGTTGCATGGGACCAGCTCTCGGTGTCCTGAGAATTCCTCCCCTCTCTCTTTTTGCCACAGTGCAGCAGGAAACCTCTGTTGGGGAAGGAGCAGGGTGGTTTCTGCTCATAGTTCCAGGGTTCAGTGGGTGGGGGTGGGGTATGATGGGGACGTGTCCAGCCCGAATCTTTCCTGCTCCATCCTACAGGAGGACCTGAGATCTTCCACGCGATGCAAAGGGAGAGGAGCAGTTGGGCAGGGAAGGGCTGCAGCCCAGCAGGACCTTCTAGCCTGTGCAGGAAGCTTATACATTGAGGCTGCAGTATTTTTTTTGAGATGGAGTCTCACTGTCACCCAGGTTGAAGTGCAGTGGCATGATCTCGGTTCACCACAACCTCCGTCTCCTGGGTTCAAGCTATTCTCCTGCCTCAACCTCCCCAGTAGCTGGGATTACAAGCGAGCACCGCCACACCTGGCTAATTTTTGTATTTTTAGTAGAGACGGGGTTTCACCCTGTTGGTCAGGCTGGTCTCAAACTCCTGACCTAAACTGATCCACCAGCCTCGGCCTCCCAAAATGCTAGGATTACAGGCAAGAGCCACTGTGCCGGTTTGGATGCAGTATTTTTAGTCTGACAAAAAGACAATTTTCTAGCATACATTTTCTTTTAATCTTGAAGAATAGCTCATTATGACACATCTTGGGGCACACCGACCTCCAGATTCATCCAGTGCGTCCGTGGCTGCTAATCTTGACATTTTCAACTAAAAACAAGCAAACTTGATTTTTGCTAAATGTTTCCGGCTGTAAGATATCAATTGCTGCAATTTAGTTTGCAGATGATCTGTCATTTTGAACAAACTTTAAACTTTAATATTCTATTCTACTACTTTTTTTTTTTTTCTGAGACAGAGTTTCGCTCTTGTTACCCAGGCTGGAGTGCAATGGCACGATCTCGGCTCACCGCAACCTCCGCCTCCTGGGTTCAGGCAATTCTCCTGCCTCAGCCCCCCGAGTAGCTGGGATTACAGGGACGCCCATGCCCAGCTAATTTTTTGTATTTTTAGTAGAGACGGGGTTTCACCATGTTGACCAGGATAGTCTCCATCTCTTGACCTCGTGATCCACCCGCCTCGGCCTCCCAAAGTGCTGGGATTACAGGCATGAGCCACTGCGCCTGCCTCTACTACCTTCTTAAGAGAACAAAAAACCCCACAAATCTTTTCTTGTCACAGCTATCTAGCATTTTATGAAACTGACGCCTGTCCTTCATTACTCTGAGGTTGAAAGCTTTTGTTCAGCTCGCCTGAGGATTGAAAAAGAACTGTTACAGCTTTGCTTGCCACAGTTCCTACTTTTCATAATATGTAATATGTAAAAACACTGTATTTGAACTGCTCATGAGAGGTATTTTGTGTTTACCTAAACGTAACGATCATTTCTTGTAGGAATGGACGAGATGCCTATCACAGAATGCAAAAAGGTTTTTACCATAGTCTAAAATCACAGAAGTAAAATCATATTAATTACAGGTTTTCAGATTTTTTCCAGGTTACTCAGATTTGATTCATAGCAAATATTCTTTGTTTTGTTTTAAAACAGGCTCATTCCAAAGTGTATAAATTTTCACTGGTGGAAAAATAGAAAGAAATTTCTTTTGTGTAAAAAAAAAATACTGTGATTAAAAAGGAAAATCAGCACTCTGTGTTCAACAGTTACTTACGAATTAATTTATTACAGAGTTGCCTCTGCAATTATCATAATTGGGTTGCCACTTAAGTCAATCTTTGTTGCAAAAATGTGTGTTTTTAAAATTTATTACTCTGTGCAAGGAAATGGTTTGACATATTTAAACCTTTTGTTGTGGTAAATTGTTTATTCTTAAATTGTTGTATTTCTATACTCTGAAGTCATTAAAAATAAGTTTTCATGGCTGTGTTGGTAGACTTTTCAGAAGTTAATTTAATAACTTGTTGCTGCTTTTTTTTTGAGACGGAGTTTCGCCCTTGTCACCCAGACTGGAGTGCAATGGTGCGATCTCGGCTCACCGCAACCTCCGCCTCCTGGGTTCAGGCAATTCTCCTGCCTCAGCCTCCTGAGTAGCTGGGATTACAGGCGTGCGCCACCATGCCCAGCTGATTTTTGTATTTTTAGTAGAGACGGGGTTTCACCTTGTTGACCAGGATGGTCTCGATCTCTTGACCTCGTGATCCACCCGCCTCGGCCTCCCAAAGTGCTGGGATTACAGGCGTGAGCCACCGCGCCCGGCTTGTTGCTGCTTTTGACAAAATACTTATGTAAATATGGGTCCTGTAAAATTTGGCATACCTTTAAGCATCAAGTGTACACATCCACCTTAGCAATGGACAGTAATCTATGTAATCTCAAAACAGGTTATTTGTTGTTTATCTGAAATTCAAATTTAACTGGGCGCAGCCAGGCATGATGGCTCATGCCTGTAATCCCAGCACTTTGGGAGGCTGAGGAGGATGGATTGCCTGAGGTCAGGAGTTTGAGACCATCCTGGCCAACATGGTGAACCCCATCTGTACTAAGAATACAAAAATTAGCTGGGTGTGGTGGTGCACGCCTGTAGTCCCAGGGACCCAGGAGGCTGAGGCAGGAGAATTGCTTAAAACCGGAAGGTGGAGGTTGCAGTGAGCTGAGATTGTGCCTCTGCACTCCAGCCTGGGCAACAGATCAAGACTCTGTCTCAAAAAAAAAAAAAAATTTACTGGGCAGCCTCTACTTTTATTTGCTAAATCTGGTGACTTTAAAGAGTGGCAAGAACCGTATTAATAATTGTGGCAAATGTTTCTTAAGTGTTTACTGAAAACCAGGACAGCTAAGGTTCTGTGACATGCATATAACATAATATTTAAATTATAATTTCAAATTCTTTTTTTTTCTTCTTTGAGACAGAGCGTTGCTCGACTCCAGGCTGGAGTGCAGTGGCACGATTGCAGTTCATTGCAACCTCCGCCTTCCAGATTCAGTCGATTTTCCTGCCTCAGCCTCCCGAGTAGCTGAGACTACAGGTACCTGCCGCCATGCCCGGCTTGTAGTCCCAGCTACTCCAGAGGCTGAGACAGGAGAATTGCTTGAACCCGGAAGACGGAAGTTGCAGTGAACTGAGATCAAACCACTGCACTCCAGCCTGGACAACAGATTCTCTGTCAAAAAAAAAAATTTTTTTTTAATTATAATTTAAAAAATTATAAGCATAGTGCAGAACCTTAGCTGTCCTGGTACTCACTAAGCACTTAAGAAACAGTGGCCACTATTATTAATACAGTTCTTGCCACTCTTTAAAATCACAAATTTAGCAAATAAAAGTACAGGCTACCCAGTAATTTTTTGTTTTTCAGATGGAGTCTCGCTCTGTCCCCAGGCTGGAGTGCAGTGGTGCGATCTCTGTTCACTGCAACTTCCCCCTTCTGGGTTCAAACGATTCTTCTGCCTCAGCTTGTCCAGTCACTTGGAATAAGGGTGCCTGCCACCACGCCCAGCTAATTTTTGTATTTTGAGTAGAGACCGGGTTTCACCATGTTGAACAGGCTAGTCTCAATCTCCTGATCTCTAGTCTTTTTTTTTTTTTTTTTTTTTTTTTTTTGAGACAGAGTTTCACGCTTGTTACCCAGGCTGGAGTGCAATGGCGCGATCTCGGCTCACTGCAACCTCCGCCTCCTGAGTTCAGGCAATTCTCCTGCCTCAGCCTCCTGAGTAGCTGGGATTACAGGCACGCGCCACCATGCCCAGCTGATTTTCTGTATTTTTAGTAGAGATGGGGTTTCACCATGTTGACCAGGATGGTCTCGATCTCTTGACCTTGTGATCCACCCTACTCAGCCTCCCAAAGTTCTGGGATTACAGGCATGAGCCACTGCACCTGGCTGTACCCAGTTAAATTTGAATTTCAGTAAACAACAAATACTTTTTCTGAGATTGCATAGTTTACTGCTTATTGCTAAGATGAATGCGTAGACTTGATGATTAAAGGTATGCAAAATTTTTACAGTACCCATATTTACATAAGTATTTTGTCAAAGGCAACAACAAATTCTTGAATTAATTTCTAGAGTCTACATACTACATACGCAGGCACAAAAACTTATTTCTAATGTCTACAGAGTATAGAACAATTTATGCTATAAATATATTAAATAATTTTCTTGCACGGAGTAATAACATTTTAAAAACACACATTTTTGAAACAAAGATTGACTTAAGTGGCAACCCAATTATGATAATTGCAGAGGCAACTCTGTAATAAATTAATTCGTAAGTAACTGTTGAACACAGAGTGCTGATTTTCCTTTTTATCAAAGTATTTTTTTTACACAAAAGAAATTTCTTTCTATTTTCCCACCAATGAAAATTTATACACTTTGGAATGAGCCTGTTTTAAAACAAAGAATATTTGCTATGAATCAAATCAGAGTAACCTGGAAAAAAATCTGAAAACTTGTAATTAGAATATTTTTACTTCTGTGATTTTAGACTATGGTAAAAAGCTTTTGCAATCTGTGATAGGCATCTTGTCCCTTCCTACAAGAAATGATCTTTAACTTTAGATAAACACAAAATACCTCTCATGAGCCGTTCAAATACAGTGTTTTTACATATTACATATTATGAAAAGTAGGAACTGTGGTAAGCAAAGCTGTAACAGTTCTTTTTCAATCCTCAGGCAAGCTGAACAAAAGCTTTCAACCTCAGAGTAATGAAGGACAGGCGTCAGTTTCATAAAATGCTAGATAGCTGTGACAAGAAAAGATATGTGTTTTTTTTTTTTTAATTTTAAGAATGTAGCACGATATTACAGTTTGTTCAAAATGACAGATCATCTGGAAACTAAATTGTAGCAATTGACATTTTATAGCTGGAAACATTTATCGAAATCAGGTTTGCTTGTTTTTACTTGAAAATGTCAAGATTAGCAGCCATGGACACGCTGGATAAATTCGGAGGTCAGTGTGCCCCAAGTTGTGTCTTAATGAGCCATTCTTCAAGACTGAAAGAAAATTTATGCCAGAAAATCATGTTTTTGTCACACTAAAAATAATACATCCTCAATTTCTAAGCTTCCTACACAGCCTGGAAGCCCCTGATGGGCTGAAGCCCTCCCCTGCCCATCTGCTCCTCTCCCTTTGATGGAACAGAAGCTCTCAGGCCCTCCTGTAGGATGGAGTAGGGGAGATTCAGGCTGGACACGTCCCCATCATCCCCCACCCCTACCCACTGAAGCCTGGAACATCAGGCTGGACACCATGGTTCACACCTGTTATCCTAGCACTTTAGGAGGCTGAGGCGGGCAGATCACCTGAGATCAGGAGTTCGAGACCAGCCTGGCCGACATGGTCAAACTCCATCTCTATTAAACAGACAAAAATTAGCTGGGCATGATGGTGGGTGCCTGTAATTCCAGCTACTTGGGAGACTGAGGCAGGGGAATAGCCTGGACTCGGGAGGCGAGGCGTAGGTGGCAGTGAGCCGAGATCACACTACTGCACTCCAGGGGCAACAAGAGCGAAACTCCATCTGTAAACAAACAAACAAAAATCACATTGTACCGGAGTAGCTGGGACTACAGGTGCCCACCACCACCACACCTAGGGAATTTTTGCATTTTTAGTAGAAACGAGGTTTCGCCCTGTTGGCCAGGCTTGTGTAGATCTCCTGACCTCGGCCTCCTACAATACTGAGATTAAAGGCATGAACCACCACGCCCAGTCTCTAATTTAAATTCTTAAGTTTAAAAAATTGTTAAGAGGTGGGAGAGCAGACATTGTAAACAGGACGACGTGCATTTTTCAGAAGTAAAATGCATTCCCGTGTGCATTGGCTCGTTCGGCAGCTATCTCCGAGTTCCTACTAAACAGCAGCCCTGCAGAGAGTCTGAGGCTGGATTTGCAGACAGACAAAGGCATCCCCAGCATCACAGAATGAGGTCCCAGACAAGGAAAAAGGACAGAGGCCACAGGCGTGCACGGAAGACACTAATGGATCTCATTTATTCTGAGACTTATTTTTTAGCTTTTAACACTTTTGTCAAAATTTAGTAAACAGCGTTTTTGTTTTTTTTTTTAATCATGGTGCCTAAAGTAATATGTGTTAAAAATCCATGGCCGGCTGGGCGCGGTGGCTTAAGCCTGTAATCCCAGCACTTTGGGAGGCTGAGGCAGGTGGATCACAAGGTCAAGAGATCGAGACCATCCTGGTCAACATGATGAAACCCCATCTCTACTAAAAATACAAAAAATTAGCTGGGCATGGTGGTGCGTGCCTATAATCCCAGCTACTCGGGAGGCTGAGGCAGGAGAATTGCCTGAACCCAGGAGGCGGAGGTTGCAGTGAGCCGAGATCGCGCCATTGCACTCCAGCCTGGGTAACAAGAGTGAAACTCCGTCTCAAAAAAAAAAAAAAAAAAAATCCATGGCCTCTTTTGAAAAGTGTCTGTTTATATCCTTTGCCCACTTTTTGATGGGGTTGTTTGCTTTTTTCTTGTAAATTTGTTTAAGTTCTTTGTAGATTCTGGATAATGGCCCTTTGTCAGATGCGTAGCTTGCAAAATTTTTTCCCATTCTGTTGGTTGCTGATTCACTCTAATGATTGTTTTTTTTTTGCTGTGCAGAAGCTGTGGAGTTTAATTAGATCCCACTTGCCTGTTTTGGCTTTTGTTGCCATTGCTTTTGGTGTTTTAGTCATGAAGTCCTTGCCTATGCCTATGTCCTGAATGGTTTTGCCTAGGTTTTCTTCTAGGGTTTTTATGGTGTTAGGTCTTATGTTTAAGTCTTTAATCCACCTGGAATTATGCAGCCAACAAACATATGAAAAAATGTTCATCATCACTGGTTATTAGAGAAATGCAAATCAAAACTACATTGGGATACCATCTCAAGCCAGTTAGAATGGTGATCATTAAAAAATCTGGAGACAACAGATGCTGGAGAGGATGTGGAGAAATAGGAACACTCTTACACTGCTGGTGGGAGTGTAAATTAGTGCAACCATTGTGGAAGACAGTGTGGCAATTCCTCAAGGACCTAGAAATAGAAATTCCATTTGACCCAGCAATCCCATTCCTGAGTATATACCCAAAGGATTATAAGTCATTCTGTTATAAAGACACATGCACACGTATGCTCATTGCAGCGCTGTTTATGATAGCAAAGACTTGGAACCAACCCAAATGCCCATCAATGATAGACTGGATAAAGAAAATGTGGCACATATACACCATGGAATACTATGCAGCCATAAAAAAGGATGAGTTCATGTCCTTTGCAGGGACATGGATGAACCTGGAAACCATCATTCTCAGTAAACTGACACAAGAACAGAAAACCAAACACCGCATGTTCTCACTCATAAGTGGGTATTGAACAATGAGAACACGTGGATACAGGGAGGGGAACATCACACAGTGGGGCCTGTTGCAGGATGGGGAGGCTAGGGAAGGAATAGCAGGGGCGGGGGGATTGGGGAGGGATAGCATTAGGAGAAATACCTAATGTAGATGATGGGGGGATGGAGGCAGCAAACTGCCATGGCACGTGTATACCTACGTAACAATCCTGCATGATCTGCACATGTACCCCAGAACTTAAAGTATAATTAAAAAAAAAAGAAAGTAAAGAAAAAAAAAAAAGAAAAAATCCGTGGCCTCAATAACAAAAAAGAAAAAAAAAGGGAAAAACAACACATGAATGAGATATTAAATATAGACATTTGATTGCTGTTAAATATAGACAGTTAAATATTGTCTATTAAATATAGATAATCAATTGCTGTTAGGGAAAAATATTCCATGGCATTTTAGATTAGGCTTAAAAAATGTTTACACTGATAAATAAAAATTGTATGTATTTGTGGGGTGCAATGTGATTTTTTTGTTTGTTTCTTTTTGAGACAGACCTTTACTCTTTTGTCCAGGCTAGAGTGCAGTAGTGTGTTCTGGGGTCCCTGCTACCTGTGCCTCCAGGGTCCAGGTAATTCTCCCGAATCAGCTCCCAAGTAGCTGTGATTACAGGAACCCTCCATCATGCCCAGCTAATTTTTGTCTGTTTAATAGAGATGGAGTTTCACCGTGTTGGCCAGGCTGGTCTCGAACTCCTGACCTCAGGGGATCTGCCCGCCTCAGCCTCCTAAAGTGCTGGGATAACAGGTGTGAGCCACGGTGCCAGCCTGATGTTCCAGGCTTCAGTGGGTAGGGGTGGGGGATGATGGGGACGTGTCCAGCCTGAATCTCCCCTACTCCATCCTACAGGAGGGCCTGAGAGCTTCTGTTCCATGCAAAGGGAGAGGAGCAGATGGGCAGGGGAGGGCTTCAGCCCACCAGGGGCTTCCAGGCTGTGTAGGAAGCTTAGAAATTGAGGATGTAGTAATTTTAGTCTGACAAAAACACAATTTTCTAGCATAATTTTTTTTTTTTGAATCTTGAAGAATAGCTCATAAAGACACATTCTGAGGGCACGCCGACCTCCGGATTTATCCAGCGTGTCCATGGTTGCTAATCTTGACATTTTCAAGTAAAAACAAGCAAACCTGATTTTGCTAAATGTTTCCAGCTATAGGATGTCAATTGCTGCAATTTAGTTTCCAAATGATCTGTTATTTTGAACAAACTTTAAACTTTAATATTGTACTACCTTCTTAAATGAACAAAAAACCCAACAAATCTTCGCTTGTCACAGCTATTTAAAATTTTATGAAACCGATGCCTGTCCTTCATTATTCTGAGGTTGAAAGCTTTTGTTCAGCTTGCCTGAGGATTGAAAAAGAACTGTTACAGCTTTGCTTACCACAGTTCCTACTTTTTCTAATATGTAATATTCGTCTGTATTTGAACGGCTCATGAGAAGTATTTTGTGTTTATCTAAAGATAATGATCATTTCTTGTAGGAAGGGACAAGATGCCTATTACAGAATGCAAAAGATTTTTACCATAGTCTAAAATCATAGAAGTAGAAATATACTAATTACCAGTTTTCAGATTTTTTTCCAGGTTACTCAGTTGATTCATAGCAAATATTCTTTGGTTCTATTTTTTAAAACAGGCTCATTCCAAAGTATATAAATTGTCAATGGTGGGAAAAATGTAAAGAAATTTCTTTTATGTAAAAAAAAAAAATACTGTGACAAAAAAGAAAATCAGCACTCTGTGTTCAAAAATTATTTATGAATTTATTACAGAAATATCTCTCTAATTATCATAATTGGATGGCCACTTAAGACAATGTTTGTTTTTAAAATGTCACGTATTTTTAAAATGTTATTACTCTGTGCAAGGAAATTGATATATTTATACCTCTTGAGGGAAAATTTTTATTCTTAAATTATTGTATTCCTATGTTCTGAAGACATTTAAAATAAGTTTCTGTACCTGTGTAGGTAGACTCTTCAGAAATTCAAGAATTTGTTGTTGCTTTTGACAAAATACTTAGGTAAATATCGGTACTGTAAGAATTTTGCATGCCTTTCAGCATCAAGTCTACGTGTCCATCTAGCAACGGGAAGTAAACTACGCAACCTCAGAAAAAGTATTTGTTGTTTATCTGAAATTCAAATTTACCTGGGCAGCCTGCACTTTCATTTGCTAAATGTGGTGACTTTAAGGAGTGATGAGAACAGTATTAATAATAGTGGCAGGTGTTTCTTAAGTGCTTACTGAGTCCCAGGCCAGCTGCTGTTCTGTGACATACTTATAATTTTGTGAGTTATAATTTAAATGTTTTTCTTTTTTTTTTTGAGACAGAGTCTTGCTCTGTCACTCAGGCTGGAGTGCAGTGGTACAATCTCAGCTCACTTCAGCCTCTGCCTACCAGGTTCAAGCGATTCTCCTGCCTCAGCCTCCCAAGTAGCTGGGATTACAGACATGTGCCACCACGCCTGGGTAGTTTTTGTATTTTTAGTAGAGACGGGGTTTCGCTTTGTTAGCCAGGCTGGTCTCGATCTCCTGACTTCAGGTGATCTACCTGCCTTGGCCTCCCAAAGTTCTGGGATTACAGGTGTGAGCCACTGAGCCTGGCCCCTAATTTAAATTTTTACGTTTAAATTTTTTAAAAAGAGGTAGGAAGCCAGACATCGTAAACGTCTCTTCAATTATGCAAAATGTGTTAAAATCTAAAATACTTGTCAGAATAAATGAGATCCATTAGTGTCTTCCGTGCACGCCTGTGGCTTATGTCCTTTTTCCTTGTCTGGGACCTCATTCTGTGCTGCTGGGGATGCCTTTTTAATCATCTGAAAAATGATGCACATTTTTTTCAGAAGTAAAATGCATTCCCGTGTGCATTGGCTCGTTCGGCAGCTATCTCCGAGTTCCTACTAAACAGCAGCCCTGCAGAGAGTCCGAGGCTGGATTTGCAGCCAGACAAAGGCATCCCCAGCATCACAGAATGAGGTCCCAGACAAGGAAAAAGGACAGAGGCCACAGGCGTGCACGGAAGACACTAATGGATCTCATTTATTCTGACAAGTATTTTAGATTTTAACACATTTTGCATAATTGAATAAACAGGATTTTTCTTTTATTGCAGTGCCTCAAATAAATTTGCATCTTAAAAATCCATGACCTCAACAAAAGAAAAAAAGAGGGGAAAACAACAAATGAATGAGATATTAAATATAGGGCCGGGCGCGGTGGCTCACGCCTGTAATCCCAGCACTTTGGGAGGCTGAGGCGGGTGGATCACGAGGTCAAGAGATCGAGACCATCCTGGTCAACAAGGTGAAACCCCGTCTCTACTAAAAATACAAAAAAATTAGCTGGGCATGGTGGCGCGTGCCTGTAATCCCAGCTACTCAGGAGGCTGAGGCAGGAGAATTGCCTGAACCCAGGAGGCGGAGGTTACAGTGAGCCGAGATCGCGCCATTGCACTCCAGCCTGGGCAACAAGAGTGAAACTCCATCACTACAACCACTATGCCGTGTGATAGATCACTAAACTTCCTCCTCCAGCCTCAGTGAAACTTTGCACCCTTTGATTAACTGTTTTTTCCTTTTAATTGAGATGGAGTCTGGCTCTGTCACCCAGGCTGGAATGCGGTGGCACGATCTTGGCTCACTGCAGCCTCTGCCTCCTGGGTTCAAGCAATTCTCAGGTCTGGAATTATAGGCGCCCACCACTACGCCCAACTAATTTTTGCATTTTTAGTAGAGATGGGGCTTCACTATGTTGTCCAGGCTAGTCTCGAACTCCTAAGCTCAGGTGGTCCTCCTACCTCAGCCTCCAAAAATGCTGGGATTACGGGTGTGAGGCACCACACCCGACCTGTATTGCGTATTTTAAAATTGCAAAGAGTAGATGTTAAATGTTCTCATCACAAAAATGGTAAGTAGGTGAGGTGATGGATAAGTTAATTAGCTTGATAGAATCATTCCACAATGTATACATAGATCAGATCATATCATCCATTTGTGTGCATGCACACGTGCGTGTGCACACACGCACACAGACACATACACACACGCACACAGACACATACACGCACACAGACACACACACGCACACAGACACACATGCATACACACACGCACACACACATACATACACACAGACACATACACGCACACAGACACACACACACATACACGCACACGCACACAGACACACACACATACACACACGCACACAGACACACACACACAGAGACACACACACGCACACAGACACACACACACGCGCACACACACACAGTTTTCTTCTGTTCCCACTCAGGTCCAGGTCTGGTCTGTCTGCACACAGTCAATCAATCACTGACACAGGCTTTGCAAAAGAGAAAAGATTTATTTGCAAGAGGACCAAGGAAGGGGGTGGGAGAACAGCTCTCAGATCTGCTTCCCTGAAGGTGAGGCTTTGGGAGATTTCTGGGTTGGGGGAGTGGAGCGGCCGAAGGCGTGGGAAGAGGTGATTGACAGTGGAGAAAATGGAGTCCCAGGTTCGTACTGCACAGACATTGTTGGGGGTCATGGCATTTTACAGGCCGTGTGTACTGGAAATGGCGGTGCTGGCATGATCTAAGGGTGGAGTTTTTGGCCCTCTTAGGTCAAAGGGCCATCTCTCTAGAGTGTCTTCGAGCTCCCTTTCCCCACTTTGTGGAAAACCAAAAACTGCATGTTGTCTCTTATAAGTGGGAGCTAAGCTGGGAGTCTGCAAAGGCATAAGGAGTGATGGGATGGATTTGAGAGACTCAGGAGGCCAGTGTGGTGCTTCACACCTGTAATCCCAGGACTTTGGGAGGCTGAGGTGGGCAGATCCCCTGAGGTCAGGAGTTCGAGACCAGCCTGGCCAACACGGTGAAACCCCATCTCTACTAAACATACAGAATAAGCCAGGCAGGTGGCATGTGCCTGTAATCCCAGCTACTGGGGAGGCTGAGGCAGGAGAATCGCTTGAACCCAGGAGCCGAGATCACACCACTGCACTGTACAGCCTCGGTGACAGGGCAAGACTCCATCTCGATTAAAAAAAAAAAAAAGAAACTCAGGAGGAAGAGGGTGGGAGTGGGCTAGGTGTCAAAATCTGCACATTAGGTGCAACGTACATGACTTGGGTGGTGGGTGCACTAAAATCTCAGAATTCACCACTATGTAATTGGTGCATGGAACAAAAAAGCACTTGTATTCCAAAAGCTATGGAAATAATTTTTTTTTTTTTTTAAAGAAAAACAGCCATCTCTTGGGCACTTGCAGAGGCCCAGTGGCGGGGGCGGTTGTGGTCTAAACCGGTTTGAACTGGATGGGAGATGTCCTGGGTTCCTGAACAACAGAAGCAACATTACCATGGTGACCAATGGTCATCTCGCAAACAGGCAGTGAAGGTTAAAGCGGAGCAGTCAGCGGCGCGGCCTTCAGCGACCATGGCCTTCAGGTTTGTGGAACGAGGAAAAAAACCTAACAAAAAAAAAAACAGATGCCTGAAAGCCGGCTGGGCTGGTAGACCTGGTCACATTAACCCTTCAGTTTCTATTTGTCAACTAAAAATAAAATTTTAGGCTGGCTGCAGTGGCTCACGCCTGTAATCTCAGCACATTGGGAGACCCCGACGGGCAGATTGCCTGAGGTCAGGTGTTCGAGACCAGCCCGACCAACCTGGTGAAACCCCGCCTCTGCTAAAAAGACAAAAATTAGCTGGGCGTGGTGGTGGATGACTGTCATCCCAGCTACCAGGGAAACTGAGGCAGGAGAATCGCTTGAACCCAGGAGGCGGAGGTTGCAGCGAGCCGAGATTGAACCACTGAACTGCAGCCTGGGCCACAAGAGTGAAACTGTGTCTCAAAAACAAAAAAAAAAATTAAAATTAAGTCAAATTTTTAAAAATTTCTCATGTACTTTATTTTAGGTCATGTTGCTTCTTTTTATAAATAACGGCATTTTAATTGAATTTTCTAAGTGATCGTTTGCAGTTGTTTATTTTATTTATTTATTTTGAGATGGAGTTTCTCTCTTGTTACCCAGGCTACAGTGCAATGGCGCGATCTCGGCTCACCGCAACCTCCGCCTCCTGGGTTCAGGCAATTCTCCTGCCTCAGCCTCCTGAGTAGCTGGGATTACAGGCACACGCCACCATGCTCAGCTAATTTTTGTATTTTTAGTAGAGACGGGGTTTCACCATGTTGACCGGGATGGTCTCGATCTCTTGACCTCGGGATCCACTCGCCTCGGCCTTCCAAAGTGCTGGGATTACAGGCGTGAGCCACTGCGCCCGGCTGTTTCCAGCTGTTTAAATGCACCTGTTCAAAGTTCATCATTCTGTTTGGAACAACTTTTGTGTGACAGTCAAATGGGACCATGCATGAGAAAGCAAATAGGACATAATGACAGAAAAGGAAGTGGCAAAATAACTACAATCCTCGTTCTGCAGGACAATGAATAAAATGCCAGTTAACCAAAAACACTTTCATTTTCATCTTCAAAGAAGAAACTCTTCTTTTTCCAGGATAATCATGATTAACTTACAAAAATGGGTACACAGCTTCAAAGCACTTCCCTTTAACGGGAAACCTAGCTTTATAGGATTTATACAGAAGGCAAAAAAAAAAAAAAAGAAATTCCATTTTCTTGTCATTGTAAGACAGAACAGAATCTAGTGTAAGCCAAGGAAACTCATTCATACTTCAGGTGCTTCTCCAGGAACCAGCATTGTTACATTATTTCCATTTAGCAAAATCTGATCTAATTTAGTAATCCTTCTTCCTTCTGCTGTAATTTCAAACTCACTGACATCTTCCAGTACCATATTGACAGTGATCAAATCCTAGAAGAGCACCAACAATTTCCTTATCACTCTTCTTAACAATGTGAATTTTTTTTTTTGAGACGGAGTTTCGCTCCTGTTACCCAGGCTGGAGTGCAATGGCGCGATCTCGGCTCACCGCAACCTCCGCCTCCTGGGTTCAGGCAATTCTCCTGCCTCAGCCTCCTGAGTAGCTGGGATTACAGGCACGCGCCACCATGCCCAGCTAATTTTTGTATTTTTAGTAGAGACGGGGTTTCACCATGTTGACCGGGATGGTCTCGATCCCTTGACCTCGTGATCCACCCGCCTCGGCCTCCCAAAGTGCTGGGATTACAGGCACAATGTGAATTCTGGATCCAATACATTTGTCCACAAGCTCTGATGGCAGCAGCTGCGACGGGTTGGTAGTAGTGTTAGGTGCCATGGCCACGCCGGGTGTTCCTTTTTTAAATTTATTTATCTTTAGGCGCATACTACATCTGGCATTTCTCCCCGTGTTGTCCCTCCCGGCCCTCCAGCAGCAGCCGTCCGCCCGCACCCCTGGCTTCAGGCAACAGTCACCATCTACTGTTCTCTCTCTGCATCTTGCTTGTCTGGGCTCAGCTGCGTCCGTTCTCAGGCCACCTCCAGAGGCTGCGGTCAGTGAGACGCTCAGGCCTGTTTTGAAGGCGTCCACGCCTGTGTGTCATGCCCGACCTGGGAGGAGGTGGGCGCTGGGCGCTGGCACGGCCGGACGCCTGGCATCTCTCCCTCCAGGTGGTCCTCCCAACCAGCCTTTCCGGAGTGGCCCCTTCTGTCCAACTGCACCTCTCAGCCCGGCTGCAAAGGAACATTCCCAGGGGAGTCTGGACACGGTTTTACCCCTTTTCTAACCCAGGCTTGGAAACCTCGCAGTGTTGCTTACACCGCCGTGGGGTTCCTGTCACAGCTGTAACACATCGCCACAGACTTGGACATTAAAAACAATACCCCTTCGCTCTCCTGCAGTCCTGGAGGTCAGACCTCCCACCTGGGTCTCACTGGGCTAAAATCAAGATGTCCACAGAGCTCCGTTCTTTCCAGAGGCTCCAATGTGGGGGGAGAATCCCCTTCCTGCCTCTTCCAGCCTGCGGCGGCCGCCCTACCCACATGCCTTGGCTCAGGGCCCCTTCCTCCCTCTTCAAGGCCGGCGTAGTTGGCAGAGTCCCTGTCATATCCATCACCCTGGCTTCTTTCATGGCGTTTTAGTCCCCCCTTTCAAAATAACTCCTGTGATTACAATGGTTCCACCTGGGTAGTCCAGGATAGGTCTCCCTGTTTTAAGGTCTAATGATTAGATTAGCAACCTTACTTCACCTGTACCCTAATTCCCGTTGCCACCAAAGGCAGTCTGTTCTCTGACCACCCCACCCCTCTAGGAGAATCCTTCGATCCTTCCCCTGGACACATGCGTTTCCCGCAGCTCTCATAAGAAAGCATCACAGATCAGACGCCTTAAAACAATGGACATTTCTTCTCTCGCCGTCCTGGAAGCTCACGCGGCAAATCCAACACATCTGGATTCTAGGGCTCGAAGAGAGCATCCTTTCTGTCCTGTTCCAGCACCTGGCAGCTCCCAGTGCCCCTTGGCACATGGCCACAGCACCCCAATCCCCACCTCCATCTCACACACTCTTCCTTCTGCGTCTGGGTCCTCTCCTCTCTTATGAGGATGTCAGTCATGTCAGTTTAAAGCCCACCCCGCTGCCTCGATGTTAACACGGCTATATCCCGCGGGGACCTTATTTTCAAGTGAGGTCACATTCACAGGGACCAGGGGATAGGATGGCAACCTCTCTTTGGGGACGCGGTGCAGCCCATAACACCTCCCACCGAGTGTGTCTCTTCTGCATCCACCTCTTCCTAGATCCTCTCAATTATTCCTGTTCTCTTCAGTCCCACCGTCACCGCCCATTGCCTTTTCATAGCCAGTTACAACGGCCCCATCTTGGGGTCCTGCTCCCACCTCATCCCTCCACTCCCTCTGCCAGAGGCCCTGTGGGAGACGAGCTGGGGGCAGGGAGGGGTTGAAATTAGGACACTGCTGGGCAAGGCTGCTCACCACATGTGTCCTGTGTCGCCCTGGTTCTACCCACTTTCTTTCTTTTCTTTCTTTCTTTCTTTCTTTTTTTTTTCTTTCTTCTTTCTCTTTATTCTTTCTTTTTCCTTCTTTCTTTTCTCTTTCTTTCTCTTTCCTTCTTTCTTTTCTCTCTCTTTCTTTCTTTTCCTCTCTTTCTCTCTTTATTTTCTTTCTTTCTTGACAAAGTTGCTCAGGCTGGAGTGCAGTACAGTGATCTGTCCTGTGTCTCACTTGGGTTCTATTCCTTCCTTCCCTCTCTTTTCTTTCTCTTTCTTTCCTTCCTTCCTTCCTTCCTTCCTTCTCTCTCTCTTTCTTTCTCAGAGTTTTGCTCTGTCGCCCAGGCTGGAGTGCAGTGCAGTGATCTCAGCTTACTGCAACCTCCTCTCCTGGGTTCAAGAGATTCTCCTGCCTCAGCCTCCCGAATATCTGGGATTACAGGCGCCCACCACCACACCCAGCTAATTTTTGTATTTTTAGTAGAGACGGGGTTTCACCACATTGGTCAGGCTGGCCTTGAACACCTGACCTCAGGTGATCTGCCCACCTCAACCTCCCAAAGTGCTGGGATTAAGGCATGAGCCACTGTGCGTGGCCTGAGTTCACCGTTTTCTGATACTCGACGTTCCTCTGTGTCCACAGTCTTCCCATCCTTCCGTCTGGGCAGACAGCACTGGAGGCTGGGGCAAGGGTGTCCAGCTGCTCCATCAGCACCACAGTATAGAGATAGAAGAGGAGCATGTGTATAACTGTGGTGTGTTTGGGTCTTCCGAGTCTGGCATGGAGCTTTCCTGGAGCGTTTACTCTGATACGTGCTGCAAACACTGGCGTGCCCGGGTGCACAGGTTGCCTCCTCATTATGGGGTGGATTTCGTATCCCACAAAAACGTATATTGAAGTCCTGACCCCTATGCCTTAGAATGTGAAAACAGGGTCGCTGCTGACACAGTTAGCTACAATGAGGTCCTCCTGTAGTGGGCTGGGCCCCTGATCCAACAGGACAGATGCCTTTAGCAGAAGCCAGCCCGGTGAACGCAGCCACACCAGGAGAGGGCCACGTGATGATGGGGCATTGGGGTGATGTATCTACCAGCCAAAGGCTGCCAGCAGACCACCAGAAGCTAGGGAAGGGGCCTGAAACTAACAGAGTCTCCCTCAAAGCCCTCAGGAAAAACCAACCCTGCCAATAACTTGGTTTCAGGCTTCTGACCTCCGGAGCTGTGAGAGAACACATTCCTTTAAACCATCTGGTCTGTCGCACTTCATCACAGCAGTGCTAGGAAACAAATACACTCCTGCAACCCTTGCAGTGAATACACTTCCGCTAACCTTGCAACAAATATCCTCCTGTAAGCCTTACAGTGAATACAATCCTGCAAACCTTGCAACGAATATCCTCCTGTAAACCGTGCAGTGAATACACTTCTGCAAACCTTGAAACAAATATACTCCTGTAAGACTTGCAAGAAATACACTTCTGCATAGAAGTGGCGTAGCTGGCCAGGGGTAGTAGCTCATGCCTGTAATCCCAGCACTTTGGGAGGCCAAGGCCGGCGAATTGCTTGAGCCTGGGAGTTTGAGATCAATACAGGCAACAATGGTGAAACCCTGATGCTATAAAATTAAAAAGTAAAAAAGAATTAGGCTGGCGTGGTAGCGCAGACCTGTAGTCCCAGCTACTCAGGAGGCTGAGCCAGGAGGACGGCTTGAGTTCAGGAAGCGGAGGTTGTAGTGAGTAGAGATTGCGCCACTGCACGACAGCCTGAGCGACCTGTATTTTTAGTATTTTCAGAGCAAGACCTGATATAAAAAAAGAGAAAAACAGTGGAGTAGCTGCTGGATCCTATTTTACAGAGGATGAAACGAGAGAGCGAGCAGCAGGTGGAAGCAGACTGAGGCACCCAAGGGAGGCGAGGCAGGGCTTGCCCTGGGCACAGACTGTCATCGCTCCTCTCTCCCCGTCCAGAACCCACAGAAGCTCTTGCCGTGGCCTCCAGTTCTCACCCTGCAGTGTGCCTCGGAGGCCACCGTCCTGGGTCTGACTCCAGGAGTTGCCCTTCTCAAGCTGCCTGACCTGGGACCATCCGACCGGGCCTCAGTTTCCCCATCTGTTAAATGGAGATAATTATAGCATACATCATAGGGTTGTGGGATGGTGAATTGAGAAAGTCCATTTGGACTCCTGCCATACAAAATGCCACAGACCGGATGGCTTATGAACAACAGGAGTTGACTCCTCACGGTTTTGGAGGCCGGAAGTCAGGGTGCCAGCCTGGTCTGGTTCTGGGGAGGGTTGCTTTCTGGCTTGCAGGTCATCTTCCTCTTACTGCATCCTTACGTGATGTGAGATGGATTATCTCTCTAAGACGTCTTTTTTTTCTTTTTTTTTGAGACAGAGTCTCACTGTGTCACCAGGTTGGAGTGCAATGGCACAATCTTGGCTCACTCTCACTGCCACCTCCGCCTCCTGGGTTCAGGCAATTCTCCTGCCTCGGCCTCCCAAGTAGCTGGGATTACAGGCACCCACCACCGTGCCCAGCTAAGTTTTGTATTTTTAGTAGAGATGGGTTTCGCCATGTTGGCCAGGCTGGTCTTGATCTCTTGACCTTGTGATCCAACTGCTTTGGCCTCCCAAAGTGCTGGGATTACAGGCGTGAGTCACTGCGCCAGCTCTAGGATGTCTTTATAAGGGCAGGAATCCATTTTTCTCTCTCCTTTTTCTGTTTTCTTTCTTTTTTTTTTTTTGACAGGTCTTGCTCTGTCAGAGTGCAGTGGCATGATCATAGCTCACTGCAGCCTCAGCCTCCTGGGCTCAAGTGATCCTCATGCCTCAGCCTCCTGAGTAGCTGGAACTCAGGCACACACCACCACTTCTGGCTAATTTTTAAAGTTTTTGTAGAAATGGAGTCTTGCTAAGTCGCTCAGGCTGGTCTCAAACTCCTGGCCTCAAGCGATCCTCCCGCCTTGGCCTCCCAAAGTGCTGGGTTCACAGGTGGGAGCCATCGCACCCAGGCTACTGATTCAGTTTCTGAGGACCCCACCCTCGTGATCTAATCAGCTCCAAAGACTCCACTTCTAAACACCATCACTTGGGGTGAAGGCTTTGACACCTGAGTTTTGGGGTCACAGACCACAGCGAGCCCTTAGCTCCGGTTCTGTGCTCGATACATGTGAATGGTTTTGAAATTAATGAAGATGAAAATGAGAGGAGATTTGATGAAGGCAGCTCTAGCTGGTCCCAGTGTTCACCAAGGGGCTTTGTCCCTCACTGGAGAGAACAGTCAGTGGGGGACCCCCACCCTGTGGGGCTCAGTCCTTTATTCTTTCAATAAATGCTTCACACAGGTCTACTGTGTGACAGGACATGGTTAAGAACCCACTCCAAAGACTGGAAAATTCCAGTTTCTGGGGCCCTCCCGGCCCCTTCCTCAGCTCCCCCACCTTTCCGCACTCTGGCTGTGGTTTCCATGGTGATAGTCTGAGCCTCCCTCTGTTGCTAAGGCAGATAAACAGTCAGGAGAGGGAGCAGGTTGCATAGGTTGATTAATCTCCCTGAGAGATGGTGGTGGGCACAGGAGGGGGAGGGAGGGAGGGGGGAGGGAGACCCAAGGGGCTCATGCATAGACTTTGCGTGCCTTTGAATAGGGGTTTGCAGGAGAAGGGAAATGTGCCTGTGGAGAGAATATTTAAAATGTATTCTCTGGACTGGGCATGGTGGCTCACACTCATAATCCCACCATTGTGGGAGGCAAGGCGGGCAAATCACCTGGGGTCAGGAGTTTGAGACCAGCCTGGCCAACATGGTGAAACCCCGTCTCTACTAAAAATACAAAAATTAGCAGGGGGCGGTGGTGGGCACCTGTAATCTCAGCTACTAGGGAGGCTGAGGCAGGAGAATCACCTGAAGCCAGGAAGCGGAGGTTGCAGTGAGCTGGGATCGCACCATTGCACTCCAGCCTGGGCGACAGAGTGAGACCCTTCCTCAAAAAATAAATAATAAACTGTATAAAATAACATAAATCTAATATTGATGAAAAGGCAACCTGTGATAAGGGGAATCTTCGTTTTTAGGGAATGTTCTCCAAAGTAACCCCATTGTTGCCATCCTTTGTCAAACCCTGGTTTGTGAGATGCTGGGGCCGGCCTCAGCTCTGGGGGTGTGTGCGTGTGTGTGTGTGTGTGTGTGTGTGTGTGTGTGTGTGTGGTCTGACAAGGTAGGGCCGATGAACATCCTGACTTTGCAAACAAGGGTTTTGACTAGTGAAATCTCAGAGAGATGGAAACACCAGCCCAAGAACCCTCCGTTTTACTTATTCACAAATTACAAATGAGAAACGAGCAGGTTTTAGGCTAAACATTTTAAGGGCGCACTCAATCTGACACAAGATTCCAGAATCTTCCATGCCCTGAGGTTCTCTCTGCTAAGTTTCAGCCACCTCCACTTCCGCATCCCGGCAGCAGTTTCCATGGTAACAGATGGAGTCTGCCTGGGTTGCTAAGAAACAAGAGCCCCGCGAAAGGACCAAGATGGGGCTGTTGACCCAGCCTGGGATGGGAGGGGATGGAAGGAACAGGGGAGGTTCTCCAGCCTGCCGTCCCCAGCCCCTACTTCATTTCTGTTAAAATACAAAGGAGAGTTGTAGAGTGGGAGCAGGGTCAGGGAAGCGGCCCGCTGGTCTTTGCTTTTAGTTTTTTCGTTACGGTAAAATATACGTAACATAAAATGAACCATTTTAAAGTGTAGAGGTCTGCGAGGTTAAACACATTCACATGAGTGAGTGAATCCATCTCCGGAATGCCTTCATTGTCCCAGCTGAAACGCTGTATCCATCAAACACTGACTCTCTGGCCCCTCTCCCCAAGCCCCTGGCCCACCATTCCACCTCCTTTCTGTCTCTGTGAAGTTGCCTCCTCCAGGGGCCTTGCATAACCAGGATCATACAGTATTTGTGTTTTGACAACTGACTTGTTTAAGTTAGCACGATGTCCTCGAGTTTTGCCCATGTTATAGCCCGTGTCAGAATTTCCTTCTTTTTACAGCTGAATATACGGGCTGAGTATCTCTTATCTGAAATGCTCAGGACCGGAAGTGTTTTGGATTTCAGAATTTTTCAGGTTTCAGATTACTTACATTTAATTAATTAATTGATTAATTAATTTTATTTTTATTTATTTATTTTTTTTGAGACAGAGTTTCACTCTTGTTACCCAGGCTGGAGTGCAATGGCACAATCTCGGCTCACCGCAACCTCCGCCTCCTGGGTTCAGGCAATTCTCCTGCCTCGGCCTCCTGAGTAGCTGGGATTACAGGCACGCACCACCATGCCCAGCTAATTTTTTGTATTTTTAGTAGAGACGGGGTTTCACCATGTTGACCAGGATGGTCTTGATCTCTTGACCTCGTGATCCACCCGCCTCGGCCTCCCAAAGTGCTGGGATTACAGGCTTGAGCCACCGCGCCCGGCCAATTTATTTATTTATTTATTTTGAGATGGGGTCTGTCTTACTCTGTCACCCAGGCTGGAGTTCAGTGGCATGATCTCAGCTCACTGCAACCTCCACCTCCTGCGTTGAAGTGATTCTCCTGCCTCGGTGTCCCAAGTAGCTGGGACTACAGGCACGCACCACCATGGCCAGATAAGTTTTGTATTTTTAGTAGAGACGGGGTTTCACCATGTTGACCAGGATGGTCTCGATCTCTCGACCTCATGATCCACCCGCCTTGGCCTCCCAAAGTGCTGGGATTACAGGCGTGAGCCACCGCGCCCGGCCAACAATTGTCTTTTTAATGGTCATTATTGCCTGATCTGTTGGCCTCGCCATACCTCAGCAATAATACAACCTACATTTTAAAACGGGATTCAGCTCTAGTTCTTTCCTACTCAGCAAGGGAGAGCCTACTCCTTGGTCTGAAACCCCTTTTTCTGTGGGACTCGAATCCCGTCTTCACCCCAGCTCTGTTTTCTTCAGACTCTAGTGGTTTTTGTTTTGCTTTGTTTTTTGTTTGTTATTTTCTGAGATGGGCGTCTCACTCTATCCCCCTGGCTGGGGTGCAGTGGCACCATCTGGGCTCACTACAACCTCCACCTGCCGGGTTCAGGTGCTTCTCCTGCCTCAGCCTCGCGAGTAGCTGGCATTACAGGTACTGGGTATAAGGCCTGGCTAATTTTTATATTTTTAGTAGAGACGGGGTTTCACCATGCTGGTCAGGCTGGCAGACTCTAGTTTTTTTTTTTAAGACAATTGAGGGCTGGTGCGGTGGCTCACACCTGTACCCCAGCTCTTTGTGAGGCCGAGGCAGGAGGATCCCTGGAGTCCAGGAGTTCGAGACCAGTCTGGGTAACATGATGAAACCATGTCTCTACTAACAAAATGCAAAATGTTAGCCAGATGTGGCGGCTACTCGGGAGGCTGAGGCGGGAGGGTTGCTTGAGCCTCGAAGGCGGAGGCTACAGTGAGTTGTGATCGCACCGCTGTAATCCAGCCTGAGCAACAGAGCAAGACCCTGTCTCGAAAAAATAAAATAAAGGACGACTTAGGGTCCAGGAAGGGAGAGAGGTCTGGGCACGCTTCCCAGCTCACTGTGTGTGAGCTTGTTATTCCTCCCTCTCTGGAATTGCCTTTTTTCTCTGCCCATGGACTGGTTATGCTTGGCTTTCTCTCCTGAAATGCCTCTGCCCACCCAAACACTTTAAAATACGATCCCGGTCTCAAGGAAGGGAGCCAGCCTCCATTCATCAGCCCTCTGCTTTCCGAGACGTCAGCCCGGCTGGGTCTGGCCTCTCAGCCCACACATCTCATCCATCTCGTCCTGAAGGCCCCACTGCACAGACAACCCTGTGACCGGAGAACATCTGCCCTTGAAATTCCACAATTGCTTTTCGAAAGGCCCTGAAAATTCAAAGGAAAATCTGACCATCTGCCTCCCGTTCCTAACTCTGCGATAGGTTATTATTATGATTTTCTCAGAACAAAAATCCCACTCCTTCTCATGGCCCACGATCAGTAGTAGCTACAGAACATTTCTCCGGAGGAGCTTGGAACAGCGGCCTTGCTGGGAGGAGACGTCCAGAGAATTAGCCTGGAAGGTTAGAGTCCTGAACACCTACTGTCCTTGCTTTATAGAGCCGTTGAGAAGAGCTGATAGAATTCAGATCCACGGGGCTGTAATAGGCTCCTACCATATACCAGGCCTCTGATCTGTGCTTGAAATGCGACACTCTCATAGGCTATGAAATGTATTTTAGGCTGAGCACTGTGGCTCACGCCTGTAATCCCAGCATTTTGGGAGGCTGAGGCAGGAGGATCACCTGAGGTCAGGAATTCAAGACCAGCCTGGCCACCATAGTGAAACCCTGTCTCTACTAAAAATACAATAATTAGCCAGGCGTGGTGGTGGGTGCCTGTAATCCCAGCTGCTTGGGCGGCTGGGGCAGGCCAGGCTGGTCTTGAACTCCTGACCTCAGGTGATCCACCTGCCTTGGCCTTCCAAAGGGCTGGGATTACAGGCATGAGCCACCACTCCTGGCCGTCTTTCTTTTCTCTGTGGGAAGGGTGGACCCCTTCTCCCTGAAGCATCCATGTGAGTGAGATTCAGCAAGACCCTGTCCCAGTAGAGGGAAGCTCTTTCTACCCATTCGTAAAGGCAGAACCAGGACCTCCCTCCACCTGGGGTCCTCCCCTCCAGGCTCCATGCTTAATGGAGTCCCACGAGGTGCCTCCAGAATCTCTCCTGAGGCTGACCCATCCCTCTGAGGTCCTGGCCACCACCCCGAACAGGCCACCAGCATCTCTTGGCTCCAAGTGTTGCAACAGCTTACTGAGGTCCCCCTGGAATGCCCTGGGCTTTTGCTGGAATTCTCACAGTTAGAGCTCCCTTCCTGTTGGGTTCCCATTACTAGTAGGACAAACACCAGAATCCTGAATTCCTACCTAGGGGATGGTGGAGCTCCGGACATGGTGCCCCAAAATATGGTACCTTGGCATTTGAGAAAACGGCATGAGCAAGAAGGCCTCTTTCAGCTTTCCTCGCCCTTCTCTCTGAAGGAGTCCTAAGACTCTCATTCCAGTGTGCCCTCCCCGTACTGGAGGAAAGGTGGATTCTTATCTCTGCAGACACTGAATCTGAACAAGCAGGCCTAGAAAAGCTCCCCCTCTCAGTCTTTTAGCAGGAGAGCACACTGCCTTTATCAAACAGTACTTCCCCGTAGCCATCCGCTTCTTCATCAAACCTGGCAGGAAATATACACGTTTCCCTGTTTCTTTGGCTCTTTATTTCCTTACAGAAGGCTCCTGTGTCATGTAAAACTCATATTAAATATATCTGTATGCTTTTATCGCTTCATCTGTATTGTTACATGGTCCTCAGTCAGGAGCCTAGCCATTGGTGAGGAAAAAGAGGCCAGGCACGGTGGCTCATGCCTGTAATCCCAGCACTTTGGGAGGCTGAAGCAGGCAGATTGCTTGAGCTCGGGAGTTACAGAGCAGCCTAGGCAATATGGTGAAACCCCATCTTTACAAAAAATACAAAAATTAACCGGGTGTAGTGGGGCATACACTGCAGTCCCAGCTACGTGGGAGGCTGAGCTGGGAGGATCACTTGAGCCCCGGAGGTCGAGGCTTCAGTGAGCCATAATTGCACCACTGCATTCCAACCTGTGCCACAGAATAAGCGAAAAACCAGCAAAAGAATCAACCAACGAAGAAACCACTGCCAAAAAAGGAAACTTTTTCTTCCCTACAGAGGCGAGCTTGTGACTGGCGGGGCCCGAGGATTTGGCTTGGAGTGGCATTTACATGATCTTACCTATTACGCATTGCCGCCTATTGCAAATAATAACTATTGATGTGTGTGTATTATGTACACAAACACACACGTGTGTACATGCACATAGCTTCAGTTTACAAAACGCACACTTTAGATTCGTCTGAATGCTTTACAGTTACCTGTGGGATGTGTTTGGAGGATCCAGTTGAATGGGAATGTGCTGAGCACAGACAGGCACTATTCTGTCTGATGGCCGATGAGGCCGTCCACTCAAATTAACACAGCCCTTGCTGTCTGTAAGAAGCTCAGCGCAGGAAGGGAGGACAGGGCTGGGATGCCAGGGGCTGGAAACCCCACACCCACCGCTCCGACACATGAAAATGAGTGGCTTTCTTCTCTGTCCTGTATTCACAACGGCCCCCTTCACACACGTCCCCGGTTCCAGGAATTGCCGTGCTCTCTACAGGGCGGAGAGGGCCTTGAACTCACAAATCAACAAACTCTGAAAGTGTAAACTGAAAACGTACGCTTGAGAAGAGGCCAAATATCCATTTGGAAACAAGGGAGCTCACAGTATTCCCCTTTTTTCACGAGACTGAAGGCGTGAAGGGAGGGATGAGGGTGGCTCAGTGGGGTGAAGCGTAGGGGAGGCATGTGTTCACGAGACGTTTTCGTGATTTTGGGATACGGGACATGAAGTCGTGCTGGTGGCACAGGGCCCAGGGCTGATTTCCTTGTGGGCTGTTGTTTAGAGGACCAGGCCTGGCAATACCTTAGAGGTTCAGAGCAGGAGCACACTCAATGGCTTATCCCTTGACTCTGGCATTTGGCCCTTGAATCAGGAGAGCCTTCCAGGGGAGAGTGGACACAGGTACCATGTTGACCTCTGATTCATGATAACATTGTTTGAACTCCTTCAGCAGAAATCCCAGTCAGAAGGGCCTCTCCCATCCTGTCCTCTTCACATCTACTTCCGTCCCTATCGTCAGTAGTTCCTGCCATCTAAGGCCTTCACTACGTCGAGCTTCTCTGCCCCCAGAGCCGTATCTCCATTTCTGGCCAGCATCCTCTCTCCCTTCTCTGATTAACTTCTCTCACTACCTAATGAAGGATCTTCCTGCTTTGAACCTTGCCATCCTCCATGCATGCATTCCACATTCAGAACTCACTGTGTTTTTTATAAAAGGCAGATTTGGTCATGCCATTTTTCTTTCCCTACTGAAAACTCTTCCGGCCGTGTGTGGAGGCTCACGCCTGCAATCCCAGCAATTTGAAAGGCTGAGGCGGGGACTTGAGGCCAGGAGTTCGAGCCCAGCCTGGTCAATGTGATGAAATCTTGTCTCTACTACAAATACAAAAAGTTAGCTGGACACGGTGGTGGGTGCCTATAATCTCAGCTACTGGGGAGGCTGAGCCAGGAGAATGGCTTGAACCCAGGAGGTGGAGGTTGCAGTGAGCCGAGATTGTGCCACTGTACTCCAGCCTGGGAGACAAGAATGAGACCCTGTCTCAAAAACAAAACAAAACAAAACAAAACAAAACCCAACAACTCTTCCGCTGACCTGAGGATAAAGTCTGGGACCCCTACAGTGGGCCTTCAGGTGCTGAGCCCCACTCAACTTGGACCCCACTGCCCTCTGCTGTCCAGTAGCACCGAGCCCGCGTCCCCTCTGAGTGTGCATCTGTACTCAGGCTGGCCACTCACTTCTTCCGCATCTTCCATTCTCTCTCCCCTCAGCTCCAGGCTGTCACATCAATCCACAAAGCTTCTCTTGTCGAGGTGCCAGCGACCTCCCTATTCCCAAATCCAGTGGCTACTTCCACGTCCTCCCATAATCAGATGTCTGAATTCTTCTCTCACTCCATTCTTGTCTTACCTTCAGGGATGTGAAACTCTCTCTGGTCTTTGTTTCCCTGGTGCCTCCTTCTATGTATCCACGTCCTCTGCTCTACATCTATGTGTATTGGACGGCCTGGGACTGGATCCACACTCATCCTCCTCATTTGCATTGGCTGCCACAGCTGCATAACAAGTGAACCCCACATTTAGTGCTTTTAAAATAGCAATAAGGCCAGGCACAGTGGCTCATGCCTGTAATCCCAGCACTTTGGGAGGCCAAGGTGGGTGGATCACTTGAGGTCAGGAGTTTGAGAACAGCCTGGCCAACATGGTAAAAGCCCATCTCTAATAAAAATACAAAAATTAGCTGGGTGTGGTGGTGGGTGCCTGCAATCCCAGCTACTTGAGAGGCTGAGGCAGGATAATCACTTGAACCTGGGAGGCAGAGCTTGCAGCACTGCACTCCAGCCTGGGTGACAGAGCAAAACTTGGTCTCAAAAAAAAAAAAAAAAAGCAGCAAACATTTATTTTCTTGCACCGTTTCTGTGGACCTGGAAATTGGGTGTGGCTTAGCTCCTGCCTAGGCAGTTAGGTGGTCCTGGCTCATGGTCTCCCATGAATTTTCCGTGACGATGTCAGCTGAGGCTGCAGTCATCTGAAGGCTGGAGTGGGGCTGGATGATGTACTTCAATGTGAGTTACACTCCCGGCAAGGTAGCGTTGGCTGTTCCTCAGTTCTTTGCCAGGTGGCGCTCTCTGCAGTGCTGCTTGAGGGTCCTCCACATGGCATCTGGTTTCCCCCAGAGTGAGGGAGCCACGAGAGCAGGAGGAGCCTCAGGGTCTTTCTGGACCTACCTGGTCTTGGAAGCCACACTTAGACATTTTTGTAAGCTCCTACCGGTTGCACAGATCAGCCCGATCGGACATGGGAGGGGACAACCGAGGCACCTGAGTTCCAGGAGGCTCCAACTGCTGGGGCCACCTTGGATGCTGGCATCCACATCACCTCTACTCTTTCCTCAGCTGACCTCCTCCAATACCAGTTGTTTTTTTTTGAGACAGAGTCTCACTCTGTCGCCCAGGTTGGAGTGCAGTGTTGTGACCTTGGCTCACTGCAACCTCAGCCTCCCAGTTCAAGCGATTCTTCTGCTCAGCCTCCCAAGTAGCTGGGATTACAGGTGCACGCCACCACGCCTGGGGAACTTCAGTATTTTTAGTACAGAAGAGGTTTCACCATGTTGACCAGGCTGATCTCGAGCTCCTGACCTCAAGTGATCCAGCCGCCTTGGCCTCCTAAAGTGCTGGGATTACAGGCTTGAGCCACCACACCTGGCTGCAGTACTATTTTTACCAAAACCATCTCTAAGCAAATTTAAATCTCCAGCCTTGGTGTTCAATGGAACACCTGCCTCCTTGACCTCTCTCCATGGATGTCAAACTGGTATCTTCAGCTAATGCGTCCACATTAAGATTGTCGGTCCACCTCAAAATTCTACTCCTCACCCCAAGACCTCCCAGCCTCTTTAAAAGTTACCACCCTTCACCCAAGAGCCCAAACTCAAAACGTAGATGTCATACTCTGTTCTCTTTCTCGTGACATAATGAGATTAAATCTACTTCTGTTCACCTCTCCCTAGATAACTATGACTTCTTAATGATGAGGGTCACTCCTGTCCCCCCAGTAAGTCTATCCTCCAAAAAATCAAGTTCCAGACCTTCTGCAAATGCATCAGATGGTGACATTCTCCCACCCTCCTCCCGTGCCAACTGAGCCTCATTCAGTGGCTCTAGAACACGTGGATTGAAAGGAGAGCTACCTGTGGCTGGCTTACAAGGTCTTTGGCAACCTGGCCCCCGTCTGCTGCTTTCTTTGCCCACCAACCCCTGGCCATGAAAAACGTTCCTGCCCCAAGACCTTCACTCTTACCTTTCCACTAATTGGAATTTCCTTTCCCCACGGTCCCCATGGCTGTTTCTTTCTCAAGCCTCACATTTCAGCTCAAAGGTCATATCCTCCGAGGGAGATGTGGGGTCTAGCAAGAGGGTTACAGAGCTGCCCAGTTATCAAGAGATATGAGAGGGTCAGAGATGGGACATGTTGGTGCAAGGACACAGAACTTGTCATAAAGGAGGAACACGTTCCAGGGATGGTACCACATGCTGAATATAGTTAATTATTATTATTATTTTCTTTTGAGACGGAGTTTCGCTCTTGTTACCCAGGCTGGAGTGCAATGGCGCGATCTTGGCTCACCGCAACCTCTGCCTCCTGGGTTCAGGCAATTCTCCTGCCTCAGCCTCCTGAGTAGCTGGGATTACAGGCACGCGCCACCATGCCCAGCTAATTTTTTGTATTTTTAGTAGAGACGGGGTTTCACCATGTTGACCAGGATGGTCTCGATCTCTTGACCTCGTGATCCACCTGCCTTGGCCTCCCAAAGTGCTGGGATTACAGGCTTGAGCCACCACGCCCGGCCTAGTTAATTATTTTTTAAGATAAACAGTATTTAACATAATGGTTTTGAAAACCAAAATGAATGCAGAAAGCAACCCTCCAATAATGGAGGAACAAACGCCCAAAATTTAAATAAAGCTCAGTATGTGCTGAGCTGTACTGAAGACTGAGGCCAAGAAAAATATGATTCTCTATATATGTGTGTTTGTAGAGACTGAGCCTCGCTCTGTTGCCCAGGCTGGAGTGCAGCGGTGACTGAGTTAACAGTGTTATCACCCAAAATTAAAACACTCCTGCCTTTGTCCTCGGCTTTTACCCTAATCATACCCTCCCATCATGTCCACAGTCCACCGCTGGCCTCGTGGCCCCACAGCCCAGAGAGGTCCCTGAGCAAATATTTGTTCTCGAAACTCGCTTCAGCCTCAACCTCCTGACCTCAAGCAATCATCCCATCTCTGCTTCCAAAGTAACTGAGACTACAGATGTGCAGTTCCAAGTCTGTCTGATTTTTTAAAAACGTTTTTTGTAGAGAGAGTTTTTCTATCTTGCCTAGTCAGGCCTTGAACGCCTGGCCTCAAGGAATTCACCAGCGTCAGCTTTCCAAAGTGCTGGTGTTCAGGTGTGGAGCTATCGCATGCACCCTGTTAATTATTTAATGGTTTCTTCTTCACCGTCAACCAGAATATTAGTTTTAAAAATGTTGAAAAGGCCGGGCGCGGTGGCTCACACCTATAATCCCAGCACTTTGCGAGACCGAGGCGGGTGGATCACGAGGTCAAGAGATCGAGACCATCCTGGTCAACATGGTGAAACCCCGTCTCTACTAAAAATACAAGAAATTAGCTGGGCATGGTGGCGCGTGCCTGTAATCCCAGCTACTCAGGAGGCTGAGGCGGGAGAATTGCCTGAACCCAGGAGGCGGAGGTTGTGGTGAGCCAATACCGTGCCATTGCACTCCAGCCTGGGTAACAAGAGCAAAACTCCGTCTCAAAAAAAAAAAGTTGAAAAAAAAGGAAAAATAGCTATATTAAAAGTCGAATTATCCTATGCTAATTTTATGTCTTAAAAACAGTTTGTTATTATTATAATTTTATTTTCTAGCCTCAATGGAAGCAAACTCATAACACATGGACACAGAGAGGGTGTCTACTACACACTGGGGTCTATTGGGGGGAATGGGGGAGGGACAGCGGGGGGGGGGAGCTGGGGAGGGATAGCCTGGGGATGAATGCCAAGTGTGGGTGAAGGGGAGGAAGGCAGCAAAACACACTGCCATGTGTGTACCTATGCAACTATCTTGCACGTTCTGCACATGTACCCCAAAACCTATAATGCAATAAAAATTAAAAATAATAATAATATTTTCAAAGTCTATTTCTGGAAAATAACCATGAAAAAACATACAACAATGTGGGTAGCGTCATAAGCACTTTTCCTTTTGCCTCCGGGTGTGACGGAGCTCAGCACAGTCTTACAGGGTCCTGTCTTTATTTAAACGTTTAATATTTTGTTTATCATGGGTTTTTTTTTTCCGAATACTGCATTAGAATGTCGTTTATCTCGATGACTGAGTGTCCCGTGCTATTGTTTATTGAGCTTGCTGTGTGGCCATTATTTCTTTGTTCATTCAATTCCCATGCGACCCTGGGAACGAGGGCTTCTTCTTTTTTTCTTTCTTTCTTTTTTTTTTTAAAAACAAACAAGGAAGCTGTGGCTCAGAGGATTAGGTGGCTGCTGTGTGATGGATTCTATCCAGAGGAGTCTGATTCCAGAGGCAGAGAGAAAGAGAGGAGACCCTTCCCTCTCTGTCTCTCAGAGGCCTCATTAGGAACGTGGAAAGGTGATCACACCCGCCCGTAGATAACGCGCCAGGCCACGAGCGTTCGGTAGAAAGCTACATGCAGAACAAGCATAACACGTATTAATCAATTCATTATCATAGTGGTAATGAGGTGGGAGGACAGCTTGGGCCCAGGAGTTCAAGGCTGCAGGAAGCCATCATCATGGCCGGGTACCGCAGCCCGGGTGACAGAGCAAGACCCTTCCTCTAATAAATAAATGACGCAAAAATAAGCAATGATTGTAACGATGATGTGGATGGTATCTCTATTGGCAACCCCTGGCCTCATCCCCAGTTTGAAACTGCTGATTCTAAGAACACAAAAATCCTTCGTCTCAGTTACCAGTTCCACCATCCCAAACTCCCTGGCTGGCCCCCTGATCGCAGCCTCCCACCGTGTCCACCGCCCACCCCTGCCCTAGTGGCCACGCAGCCCAGAGAGCCCTTGGACAAAGTATTTGTTCTCTTTGAAGTTTATCTATACATGACTGTTTGACCTCCTCCTCTCTCTTCCATCAGCTAAGCGCTTCCAGGCCCTGGGAATCCCAGTGCTCTACAGAAAGCCCGGCGTGGAGTATGTGCTCAGTGAAGATGGATGTTGCTCATAATTAATCATTTTAACAGCTAAATTAGAAATCCCAAGTCCTTACTACCTACAAGGACCTTCTTGTTCCAGCACCCCCTTCCTTCTCTCCTTGACTCTCCCTAACAGGTCTTCAGCCATCCCAGTCTCCTCTTCCTTCCCAGAATGCACCCCGTGTGTTTCTGCCCCAGGGCCTTGGCACCTGCTGTGCCCGCTCCCCAGTGCTCTTTTCCCAGGACTGCTTCCTCCCCTTGCTCAGATCTCCTCACTCATCACAGCCTGGGAGAAGATGGCCCTGGCTGCCCCGTCGGCGTCCCCCCAGGTGCTTTCTTTCCTGCTGTCTCTCATTCTTCATCATGGCACACGCATGCTATTTCATGAACTGTCTCCTTCCCTAGAGTGTGTGTGTCTTAAGGGTTTTCATTGTGGGTTCTTGCAAATCACTGTATCCCAGGGCTTCTCCGCCAGGGCACTCCTGACACGGGGGACCGGGACCAGAACATTCCTCCTTGTGTGTGGAGTGGGGAGGGGGCGGCTGCTCTTTACCCTATGGGATATTTAGCACCATCCCTGTCTAAACCACCTCTACCCACTCAGTGCCAAAAGAGCCCACCCCTTCCAGTTGTGACAACTGAAAGTGTTTCCAGATACCTGTTTGTGAACAACACGGTCCCCGTTAGAAATCTCTGCGAGATCTCCGTTTTCTAGAAACGTGTCTGCCGTCATTGTTGGGCTAAAATCAATAGTTAATGCAGGGACAAAGGAAGGAACAAATGGGGAAAGCAGATAATGGTTTATTAGGATGCTTGCAGGTGACTTGGGATGCTGAGCAGGGTACAGCCGATCTACGGCATTCCACAAACATCCGAGGGTGCCCTTTCATTACAGGAAAGGGCACGCCTCGGGCCCCCTTGCTGTTTAATTTTGTTGTCCAATGCTCCAGCCTGTTTTCCCTAAAGACCTCTCACCGGGAGGCTCCGAGGACAAAGGCTGGCTCTGCCTGTTGCCATGGAAACCGCAGCCTGTGTGGGAGCAGGGAAGGGGCCGCTGAGAGAGGCTCCCGGCTGGGCGATGTCCAGGCTCCGGAGGTGAGCATGCGTGCGTGGGTTTGAAAATGTCCCAGCACACAGGAACGCAATTACGAGCTCAGGAAAAGAACAAAACGTGTTTGCCGTCCCCACCCCCACTCTCTCTGCTGGGAGGAATGTTTCTTCCTTGCAAGGCAAAAACAGAACGGATGGGTGTTCCATTCTAGGGAGAATGGCATGCACCTAGCTCTCCTGGCCAGGTGGATTTTGCTGGATAAAGCTCAAAACACAAATTGCAGTGCTGTCAGAAAATAATCTCAGTTCTTCATGCAATGCAGAAAATAGACAAGGCTATGGATTGCATTTGTGTACCCCTCAAACCATACACTGAACCCCAAACCCCCAGGGTGATTGTACTTGGAGCAGGGCCTTTCGGAGGGGATTAGATTTTTCCTGCCCTCCTCCTCCTCCTCCTTCTTCCTCTTCTTTTCTTTTTTGAGATGGAGGCTTGCTCTGTCACTTACGCTGGAGTGTAATGGTATGATCTCGGCTAATGCAACCTCTGCCTCCCGGTTCAAATGATTCTCCTGCCTCAGCCTCCCATGTAGCTGGGATTACAGGTGCTCACCATCAGGCCCAGCTGATTTTTATATTTTGAGTAGAGATGGGGTTTGGTGGACCACCGCGTTGACCAGGCTGGTCTCAGACTCCTGACCTCAGGTGATCCCCCCGCTTCAGCCTCCCAAAGTACTGGGATTACAGGCGTGAGCCACCGTGCCCAGCCAAAGATTAAATTTGGATGAGGCCACCAGGGCAGGGCCTATGAGAGGATTCACGTCCCTAGAAGTGAGATCTCCAGGCACAGGCCCCTGCTACCTCGTGAGGACTCGGCGGGGAGGCGGCCGTCCACAAGCCAGGAGAAGAGCCCCACCAGGGACTGAGCCACTGGCACCTGGCCCTGGGACTTCCAGCCTTTCCACCTGTGAGAAATAAACACCCGTTTTTCACAAATGACCCAGTCCGTGGTATTTTGTTAGCACAAACAGACTGAGACACAGCCAGAGTCGTCGACTGGGACGGAGGGAGACGGGGTGGTGAGACCAGGCGCACCGCCCTGAGACTGGCCTTGGCGCACAGCCACGTGGGTGCACATGGCGCGCCGTCGTCCACTTAAATGGCCTCAGGGTGTCCCATTAGGGGAACACAGCACCGTCCACTCATCTCGTCTCCTGTCCATGGCCCCAGGATTTTCCGCCGTTACAAACAACCCCGGGGTACGTGATTGTGCAGCATTGCTACATGGGTGTACATGTGCCATGGCAGTGTTTGCGGCATCCACCCCCGCCCCCACCCCCGTCAGCTACGTTAGGTATTTCTGCTAAGGCTATCCCTCCCCAGTCCCCCCACCCCCTCCCATTCCTCCCCTGGCCACCCCCCACCCTCCAACGAGCCCTGGTGTGTGATGTTCTCCCCGTGTCCACATGTTCTCATCTACGTTAGGTATTTCTGCTAATGCTATCCCTCCCCAGTCCCCCCACCCGCTCCCATTCCTCCCCTGGCCACCCCCCACCCTCCAACGAGCCCTGGTGTGTGATGTTCTCCCCGTGTCCACGTGTTCTCATCTACGTTAGGTATTTCTGCTAATGCTATCCCTCCCCAGTCCCCCCACCCGCTCCCATTCCTCCCCGGCCACCCCCCACCCTCCAACGAGCCCTGGTGTGTGATGTTCTCCCCGTGTCCACGAGTTCTCGTCTACGTTAGGTATTTCTGCTAATGCTATCCCTCCCCAGTCCCCCCACCCCCTCCCATTCCTCCCCTGGCCACCCCCGACCCTCCAACGAGCCCTGGTGTGTGATGTTCCCCTCCCCGTGTCCATGTGTTCTCATCTACGTTAGGTATTTCTGCTAATGCTATCCCTCCCCAGTCCCCCCACCCCCTCCCATTCCTCCCCTGGCCACCCCCCACCCTCCAACGAGCCCTGGTGTGTGATGTTCCCCTCCCCGTGTCCATGTGTTCTCATCTACGTTAGGTATTTCTGCTAATGCTATCCCTCCCCAGTCCCCCCACCCCCTCCCATTCCTCCCCTGGCCACCCCCCACCCTCCAACGAGCCCTGGTGTGTGATGTTCCCCTCCCCGTGTCCACGTGTTTTCATCTACGTTAGGTATTTCTGCTAATGCTATCCCTCCCCAGTCCCCCCACCCCCTCCCATTCCTCCCCTGGCCACCCCCCACCCTCCAACGAGCCCTGGTGTGTGATGTTCCCCTCTCTGTGTCCACGTGTTCTCATCTACGTTAGGTATTTCTGCTAATGCTATCCCTCCCCAGTCCCCCCACCCCCTCCCATTCCTCCCCTGGCCACCCCCAACCCTCCAACGAGCCCCGGTGTGTGATGTTCCCCTCCCCCATGTATTCTCATTGTTCAACTCCCACTTATGAGCGAGAACATGCGGTGTTTGGTATCCCAGAACGTAAAGTATAATAAATAAATAAATAAGAAGAATAAGAAAAAAAGGAGATATTCAAATTCAAGCAATCATTGCTATGACAGAAATAAATTACTTCGGACATTTAAAAAAAGAAAACCAACCCAGAAACCCCCCCCCCACCCTGAAACAGCACTGCTCGCCGCGTGTTTGTGGAAGGGCCCGAGGGTGCAGAGGCGCTTCTTCCCATCCCCCAAACGTGGGAGACTTTGGTGAAACTTCTAGGAACGGAGTTGCTGGGTGAGAGGAAAAGCACAGATTTACGACCTCCTCGGAATTTCCCTGATTAACGACCCGAATGCCAGAGTGAGGCCCAAAGTCTCTCTAAATCCATCTCAGCTTCTAACTCAGGAAGGGAATGGCTTTCTCGGAAAGAGTAAAACGTGGCCAGGATTCTGGGCACGTTCATTTCCAAACCGTAATCAGTTTTCTATATGGGGCCAAATGGCTCTCCCAAGTTGTGGTTTATTTGTTTTATTTTATTTATTTATTTTTAAATATGAAAGAAGGGAGGTTTTGGGAGGGCAGGGGCAGCCACGATGTTGGCCCTTCTTCCTGTGACCATCATTAAGCATCGTGAGATTGTGAAGAAAAGAATGAGGGCCGGGTGTCGTGGCTCACACCTGTAATCCAAGCACTTTGGAGGCCAAGGCGGGCGGATCACCTGAGGTTGGGAGTTCAAGACCTGCCTGACCAATATGGTGAAACCCCATCTTTAAAAAAAGAAAAAAATAAAAGAAAGAAAGAAAAGAATGAGTATGTGGAATATTTTTGCTCAGCCTTGGGACACAAGTCTATACATAACTCTTTATCCTGGTTTATCCTCCACGAAGGTGGGCAAAAAAGAGTTCATAGCAGGTTGGCCCTTGGCTGGTGTCCCGCTGTGTCTACACTCTGTGAAAATAGGAGGGTTCATGCTAAATGCATGCATTCCTACTGGGAGTCTGCAATCCTGGTACCTGCCAGGCAGGAAGTGCCGGTGTGACCAGCCCCCAGGAAGTGCCCTGGGCATTGAGTCTCTAATGAGTTCCCAGCAGGTGAAGTTTCACAGGTGTCGCTGCAAGCCCTCCCTGAAGGAACCAGTGCCCCCCGTATGACACCCGGGGGAGGGGGCTCTCCGTGCCTTTCCCCTTGCTGACTTTGCTTTACATGCTTGTGCTATGAGAACTTCTAGAGAGTGAGGAAACCTGGGGCTGCCCCTGGGGACCTGACCCACGACATTAAGGATGCGGAAGAAACACACGTTATTTTATTCAAAAGTGTTTTCTTCTGTTGACGGCCAGCCACAGCCATGGCAGCCCTTCTTTTTAAGGAGTCACCTCATAAAGCCGGCTGCGGTGACCGCAAGGCAGGCCCTAGGGCTCCCGTGAATTCCCGAGGCGGAACCGCGGGGTCAAAGAGTGAACATGTTTCAGACTCTGAATTACATCCCCCAAATGCTGAACAGATGGGGTGTGTCACACGCATGCCTGACCCAGCCCTGCCAGCTGCGTTTTCACCCCCACCCGTCGGATACGGTGGAAACTGGTTCAGTTCAGTTTCGGCATCCGTTTTCTTTCCTCTCCCTCTTCCCTCCCTCCCTGTCTCCTTCCTTCCTTCCTTCCTTTCTCTCTCTCTCACTCCTCTCCCTCCCTCCCTCTCTCCTTTCTTCCTTCCTTCCTCTCTCTGTACTTACCTTCCTTCTTTCCTTTCCTTCCTTCCTTTCTCTCTCTTTCCCTTCTCTCCCTCCCTCTCTCTCTTTTTACTTTCCTTCCTCTTTCTTTACTTACCTTCCTTCCCTCCCTCCTTCCTTCCTCCCTCCCTGCTTCCTTCCTTCCTTCTCATAGGGTCTCACTCTGTTGCCCGGGCTGGGGTGGAATGGTACAATCTTGGCTCACTGTAGCCTCAAACTCCTAGGCTCAGGTGGTCCTCACACCTCAGCCTCCTAAGTAGCTGGGACCACAGGTGAGCCCCATCATGCCCAGCTAATCTTTGTATTTTTTGTAGAGATGGGGCTTCACCATGTTGCCCAGGCTGGTCTTGAACTCCTCTGCTCAAGCAGTCCGTCCGCCTCAGCCTCCCAAAGTGCTGGGATTACAGGTATGAGCCACCGCACCTGGCCTGGCATCCAGTTTTTGGATTACAAGTGAGCTGAGATCTCTGTGGATATTGCCCAAACACTGGGATTGTTCTGCTTTGTAAATAACCTTTCAGAAGCTTCCCACTCAGCGGCCCGGTCCTGCAGCCCCACCTGCCAGGCGCGGGGGTCCCAGGTTCTCCACTGCCTCATTCACACTGGCTGTTTTCTGATGGATTGTTTTTGTTTTCTTTGCACAGTAGCCTTCCCAGGGAGTGCGAGGTGGCATCTCACTGTCTCTAGGCGGCCAGACGCATGTACCTTTTCTTTCATGCTTGTCTTACCTGTCGGAGATGGTGACAACGCTTGCACCCTCTCATACCGCGCTGAGAAATGGCACCGGGGAGGGCACTTTATACCACAGAGAAACTTTGTTCTGCAGAGTCCTGGCTCCAGTTGCTCACAGAGGAATCTGGGCCAGACTTAAACTGAAAGGAGGGTTTGCATGAGAGGGAAGTCTCTCCCGGAGTCTCATGGCCTTTTGGACGAGGCTGTAAGAATGTCAACATTCAGCCAAGTGCCAGATAAATCAACCTACTTGGAATTTTCCCTGATTAATGACCCAAATGCCAGAGTGAAGCCCAAAGTCTCTCGAAATCTCTTTATCTCGCCTTCTAACTCAGGAAGGGAATGAATGGCTTTCTCAGAAAGAGTAAAACGTGGCCAGGATTCTGGGCATGTTCCTCTTCGGTATGTTCATAAACATATTTAATACTAGGTGTCTGTTTCCTAGATTTTGTCCCTGGCTCCCGTCCTAAATGAGTTTCTCTCTCCTTTCCCGGGGGTTATAAACCTTGGCTCTCATTTCTATTGGTCTTAGTTCCTGTACTAAGTGACTTTATGGGGACCTTGCAAACCCATATCCAAAATTCTGTATAGTGTTCAATTAAAGTAAAAATGAATGAGGATTAAAATAAATGACACATATAACATACGTATAATAAGTGAGATATCACATGTAAGAATAAGCTTTATGATTTCATAACCTTGTTTCTCTGTGTGTACCCACAGAAACATACTGAAAAAGAAGCCTGTTTTTCCCTCCTTCTCCCTCCTTTCTTCCTTTTCTTTTTTCACTTTCTTTCTTTTTTCTCCCCTCCCTCCATTCCACGCTCCTTCCCTTCTCTTCCTTCCCTCCTTCCTTCTCCTCCTCCTTCCTATATTCCTTCCCTCCTTCCTTCCTTCTTTCCTTCCTTCCTTCTCCTCCTTCTTCCTTCCTCCCTGCCTCCCTCCCTCCTTCCTCCCTTCCCTCCTTTCTTCCTTCCTCCCTCCCTCCTTCCTCCCTTCCCTCCTTTCTTCCTTCCTTCCTTCCCTCCTTCCTTCTCCTCCTCCTTCCTATCTTCCTTCCCTCCTTCCTTCCTCCCTGCCTCCCTCCCTCCTTCCTCCCTTCCCTCCTTTCTTCCTTCCTCCCTCCCTCCTTCCTCCCTTCCCTCCTCCCTTCCCTCCCTCCTTCCTCCCTTCCCTCCTTTCTTCCTTCCTTCCTTCCTCCCTTCCCTCCTCCCTTCCCTCCCTCCTTCCTCCCTTCCCTCCTTTCTTCCTTCCTTCCTCCCTTCCCTCCTCCCTTCTCTCCCTCCTTCCTCCCTTCCACAACTGGTGACAACGTTTTGCAAACACAGCTTCGAGGCACGCCTCCAAGCATCCCTATTCTGGCTCCATTGCTAGTCCAACTCCCTCCCATGTAGAAATTGTAGACCTCTAACGGCTTGTGAATCTTGAGAGAGTTTGAGTATTTATATAAAATGTAAAGGGAATTCTCTGAAGTTTAGGAGAGGGAGGGAGGGTTCAGATTTTCCTGTGAGAAATTCCAGTCCGTGTTCTGTGTAGACAACTGATGAACGTCAAGCACGGTGGGTGTGGGCGGTGGGAAGTGGGTCGGGGGAGGAGCACATGGGGTGTGAGGATGGAGGGTCACACTCCTGAGTCTCAGCTGACTCAGGAGCCACCTGGAGAAGTACCTGGCAGCCCCGGGGGCCGGATGTCCAAGGTGTGTGACAGGGAGAGTCGGGGACTCCCAAGTCTCTGTCTGGGAACTGGATGGTAGGGGCTTCTTTTCCTGAGAAAAAGAAAAAGAATATCACACACACACGCGCGCGCACACACACACACACACACGCACACACACACAGTATTTTCTTTTGAGGTGGAGTTTCACCTGCGTTGCCCAGGCTACAGTGCAATGGCACCATCTCGGCTCACTGCAACCTCCCGCTCCTGGGTTCAGGCGATTCTCCTGCCTCAGCCTCCCGAGTAGCTGGGATTACAGGCATGCACCACCATGCCCAGCTAATTTTTTGCATTTAGTAGAGACGGGGTTTCACCATGTTGGCCAGGCTGGTCTCAAACTCCCGACCTCAGGTGATCCACCCACCTTGGCCTTCCAAAGTGCTGGGATCACAGGCGTGAGCCACTGTGCCCAGCCTGGAGGAACTTTTAAACGTCCACTGGGTGTTGGTTTTCTGGAAGTCCCTCTTATGGAAGAATTTTTATATTAAGCCATGGTTTCCCTCCGGAAAGAGAGAATAAGGTTGTCAGTATTTCACTATTGTACAGAAAGGGGAAACAGCAGCCTTATGCACTAACCCGACTGAGTCTTACGAAATCCTCAGAGAGGAATGAAAAAGATAAAGAGATTGGATGTAGAATTATTGGATCCAAGAGAATAAAAGCTATTAGGCTTTTAATTAAAAATTCCAATTTTTACTTCGTATTCAGACAGTCTGGAAGTCATCGTATTTTTATTTTGCTATTCATTTTCTTGGCTTGTAAATATGCACAGATGCATACATGAAATGTGTGTGTGACTGGAATTAAGCTGCTGTCCAGGAGGGTGAAACCCACAGCAGTTAGAAAGCCAAGAGTGTGTTTTACATTATAAAAGATTTTTTATATTGATTGATTGATTGATTGATTATTTTGAGACAGTCTCTCTCTGTCACCCAGGCTGGAGTGCAATGGTGTGATCTCGGCTCACTGCAGCCTCTGCCTCCCTGGTCCCAGCAATTCTCCTGCCTCAAACTCTCGAGTAGCTGGGATTACAGGCGCCCACCACCCCAGGCTCATTTTTGTATTTTTGTGGTTTTAGTAGAGACAGGTTTTCACTATGTTGGCCAGGCTGGTTAAAGGTTTTTTAGAAAAAGGAGAGGACAAAGAGGAGGATGAGGCGGGAGGAGGACGAGGAGCAGGAGGAAGAGGGGGAGGGAGGGGAAAGACAAGGAGGAGGAGGAGGAAGGGGGGAGGGAGGGGGAGGGAGGGGAAGACAAGGAGGAGGAAGAGGGGGAGGAAGAGGGGGAGGGAGGGGAAAGACAAGGAGGAGGAGGAGGAGGAAGAGCAGGAGGAGGAGGGGGAGGGAGGGGAAAGACAAGGAGGAGGAGGAAGAGCAAAGGAGGAGAGAGAGGAGGAGGAAGATCAGGAGAGGAAGAGGGAGAAGAGGGGAAGGAAGATTAGGAGGAGGGGAGGAAGAGAAAGAGGGAGAAGAGGAGGGGCTGGGAAGAGGAGGAGGGGGCTGGGAAGAGGAGGAGGAGGAGGGGGAGGAAAAGGAGGAGGAGGAGGAGGGGCAGGGAAAGGAGGAAAAGCAGGGAGAAGGGGGAAGGAGGAAGAGGAGGGTGCCCTCTGTCCCTTGCTGACTCTGCCGTCACCTCCCGTGAGCCCCTGCTGCTGGGGGCCATTGACTTCTCCTCACACACAGGCTGGTGTCCACAGACTCCCACCTCCAAGCTCTTGGCTTTGCTGGTCCTTCCCCTCCCTCCCCTCCTACTTCTGTCCAGTTCTCATGGAGGCCCGGAGGCCCTGGCAGACGCCTCCCCGGTCACTCCCTGTCTCTCCCATGACGGGTGTCTCCCGGCCACGCTTGTCGTGCTGTGACTTCACGTGCCGTGCGCTCACCACGTGTCCTCCCCACCAGAATGGAAACCCCAAGGAGGTCGTGCTCTCCGCCGAGGTCTGGTTGCTGTGGTGCCCACCCTTGCCCTGCTGAGCCCTCGGTCCATATCGGTCGAATGATTCGATGTATGTTTCTGGCCAACAAACGTCCGGGATGTGAAAGCCTCGGGCTGAGAACACCCACACTGTGGGGTCCCTGGGACCAGTGACAGGCACCCAGTGGCGCTCAATGGATGAGTGAAATGAGCCGGGGGTGTGGAAAAGCTGAGTCTGACAGCGATGGCGCGGGCAGGAGGCTTTTGCTTCTGAAGGGGCCACATCTCGAGATTCATGTGAAAGTGCTCACGGGGTCACACTGACCCAGCGATGGTGGGGGAGGGCTGCCGGGGGAGCCCCTGCTCCACAAGCCTCCAAAAGCAATCCTCCTGCCTCAGCCTCCCAGAGCGTTGGGATTACAGGCACGAGCCGCCGCCCTGGCCAGCCTCACATTAGCTTTACAAAAGCAGCTGAGTTTGGGGGCAAGGCCTATTTTCCTTCTACACTGTAGCCTAAATGTCTTCCAAAGTCAGCTTGGCCCAGAAGCCCGGGAATAATTAAGGGAAAGGTGACATGAGAGGTGGGTGAGCTCAGGTCTCTTTCACTGTCATAATCTCACAGTTTTTTTTTGAGACGGAGTTTCGCTCTTGTTACCCAGGCTGGAGTGCAAGGGCGCGATCTCGGCTCACCGCAACCTCCGCCTCCTGGGTTCAGGCAATTCTCCTGCCTCAGCCTCCTGAGTAGCTGGGATTACAGGCACGCGCCACCATGCCCAGCTAATTTTTTGTAATTTTAGTAGAGACGGAGTTTCACCATGTTGACCAGGATGGTCTCGATCTCGTGACCTCGTGATCCACCCTCCTCGGCCTCCCAAAGTGCTGGGATTATAGGCGTGCCGTTTTTGCAAAAGCGGTTTCATCTTTGTCTGGGATGCCCAGTATCCAGCCAAGAAAGGAAGCTTGGATGCTCTCAGGAGAAAGGATGCTATGAACATGTTACATGAATAAAGGCACCAGAACTCAAATTTTGAACTCAACAGAGCCCATTTAACGATTGTGAAGATTCCTGCCAGGTGGTGAGGATACAGGGGAAAACAAAAGTATGTACTGATTGCCTGTTTGTCTCCCCAGGTAGACTACAAGCCCTGTGGGGTGATG
The DNA here is from genome assembly GCA_031835075.1 of Saguinus oedipus. Classification (NCBI taxonomy): domain Eukaryota; kingdom Metazoa; phylum Chordata; class Mammalia; order Primates; family Cebidae; genus Saguinus; species Saguinus oedipus. The sequence continues at coordinate 57,523,483 of CM063187.1, read as the reverse complement.
GTTCCTTCCTGTCCCGCATCCTCAGCTCCCCCAGGCAACTCACCCTGGCCCTGTCTTCAGCAGGAATCCTGCTAGGTCGGTTCTCAGCAGAGGAAACCCCAGATGTTCCTCTCGGTAATTTTCCGTCCGCTGACCCCCACGCGGCTCCCTGGCTGCCAGTTCTCCCTTGCCCATGCTGCATTCCACGTGGAGTGCCCTGTTCCTCTCCCCAACTGCAAAATCCCACTGTCACAGCCTAAGTCCAGCACTAGGGCTCCAAACTGTTTTCCTCCCCGTGCCTTAGCAAGTCTGATGGAGCGCTTTTTCCTTCAACAGAAAGCGGGGACGTTGACTTTCTTTCTCTCTTTCTCTCTTTCTTTCTGATGCATCCAGGATTTTGACTTCCTTCCTTCTCTTTCATTCTTTCTCTCTTTCTCTTTCTTTCTTTCTTCTTTCTTTCTTTTCTTCTTTCTGATGCATCCAGGATTTTGACTTACTTCCTTCCTTCTCTTTCTTTCATTCTTTCTCTTTCTTTCTCTGTCTCTCTCTTTTTTTCTTTCTGATGCATCCAAGATTTTGACTTCCTTCCTTCCTTCCTTCTCTTTCTTTCATTCTTTCTTTCTCCTTCTTTCTTTCTTTTCTTCTTTCTGATGCATCCAGGATTTTGACTTCCTTCCTTCCTTCTCTTTCTTTCTTTCATTCTTTCTCTCTTTCTCTTTCTTTCTCTGTCTCTCTCTTTTTTCTTTCTGATGCATCCAAGATTTTGACTTCCTTCCTTCTCTTTCTTTCATTCTTTCTTTTTCCTTCTTTCTTCTTTCTGATGCATCCAGGATTTTGACTTCCTTCCTTCTCTTTCTTTCTTTCATTCTTTTTTTTCTTTCTTTTCTTTCTCTTTCTTTCTTTCTCTCTTATTGGTTTGTTTATTTGTTTGAGATAGGCTCTCACTTGGTCACCCAGGGTGGAGTGCAGCGGTGCGATCACAGCTCACTGTGGCCTCCACCTCCTGGGCTCAAGTGGTCCTTCCATCTCAGCCTCCCGAGTAGCTGGCAGCACAGGCAAGCACCACCACGCCAGGCTAAAGGGTGGATGTTCTGTCAACACAACTTGCTCTCATCCATTGAGATCTAACCACAGGGACGCATGGAACTCTTATTCTTTAACCTTCTGTGCTGCAGTCCACTTTATGAATACACCATGATTTATTTATCCATTCTCTCGTCAATAGGCGTTTCAGTTGTTCCTCTCCCACCGCTCCACTTATTTTCACTACAAAGAATATAAATAGGCCGTGTGCAGTGGCTCATACCTGTAATCGCAGCACTTTGGGAAGCCAGGGCAGGAGGATTGCTTGAGCCCAGGAGTTTGAGACCGGCCTGAGCAACAGAGCAAGACCTCATCTCTAAAAAAAGTAGACAAAATTAGCCAGGCATGGTGGTGCGTGCCTGTCGTCTTAGCTGACTGGGAGTCTGAGGTGGGAGGATCACTTAAGCTAAGAGGTCGAGGCTGCAGTGAGCTGTGATTGCACCTCTGCACTCCACCCTGGGGGACAGATCGAGACCCTGTCAAAAAAAAAAAGAAAGAAAGAAAGAAAGAAAGAAAATAGAGACTATGAATAGCCCCCATCAGCAGCAAAGTGCCTGGGATACAGTTGACGCTCAATAGATGTGCACTCAGTGAGTAAGTACTGCATGAGCACAGTTATGCTTGAGTCTTAGTGGGAACGGAGGGGCCTTCCCCAGGGCATAGATCTTGGAGTGAAATTTCTGGGCAACGGAGCCAGAGCCACCTCCTCAGCTTTGATGTGATCGACATTTTGACCTGGGAACTCTTTGTTGTTGGGGAGGGCCATGCTGTGCATCGCAGGAAGCTTAGCAGCCTCTCTGGTCTCTGCCTACTGGATGCTGGAAGCGCGCTCCCTACTCCCATCCCAAATGTGACAGGAAAAAATGTCTCTACGCATTTCCTAGGCCGGGCAAGGTGGCTCGTGCCTGTAATCCCAGCCCTCTGGAAGGCTGAGGTGGGTGGATCATGAGGTCAGGAGTTCAAGACCAGCCTGGTCAAGATGGTGAAACCCCATCTCTACTAAAAATACAAAAATTAGCCAAGTGTGGTGGCGGGTGCCTGTAACCCCAGCTACTCAGGAGGCTGAGGCAGAGAACGCCTTGAACCCAGGAGGCAGAGGTTGCAGTGAGTGAGATCGCGCCACTGCACTCCAGCCTGGGTGACAGAGCAAGACCCTGTGTCTAAAAGAAACAAAAAGTCTCTATGCGTTTCCTAATATTTCCTGGCGTGGAGGGAGGGAAAACCATCCCACAGTGGAGAGCCACCGATTACAGCTTTTCAGATAATGCCAAATCGCTCTTCTATTTCTTTAACGCTTGTTTGCTTTTCTCCGATGACCAGCCTGAGGTGCCTGGTAGGAGGGCAGCACCCCTGTGTTTGTTCTGCGGGAAGGGACTCTGTCGACTGGCTTTTTGGCAGACACATTGCTATAAAATACGCATCGGAAATGTGCCAGTCCACGCCTTCGCCGCCAGCCTGCAGATGAGCCCGATTCCCCGTGCCACACCCTGCCCACTGCATACGCTACTTTATAAACCTCATTCTGTCTGAATGGTAGAAAGCAGTGACTATTAATAAAGTGGAGTATTTCTTCGTCTTTCCTAAACATTTAAATTTCCATTCTCTGTCCACTCTTCTCTTTTGCTCTTCAACTTTTGTCTTTTTGACCTTTTTCCTTTTTTTTTTCTTTTTTTTCCTAGAAAGAGTCTCTCTCTGTTACCCAGGCTGGAGTGCAATGGTGTGATCTCGGCTCTCCTGGGTTCAGGCAATTCTCCTGCCTCAGCCTCCCGAGTAGCTGGGATTACAGGCACATGCCACCATGCCCAGCTAATTTTTTGTATTTTTAGTAGAGATGGGGTTTCACCATGTTGACCAGGATGGTCTCGATCTCTTGACCTCGTGATCCACCCGCCTCGGCCTCCCAAAGTGCTGGGATCACAGGCTTGAGCCACCGCGCCCGGCCTTATATTATTATTTTTTAAGACAGGGTTTCACCATGTTGGTCAGGCTGGTCTTGAACTCCCGACCTCAGATGATTCGCCTGCCTTGGTCTCCAAAGTGCTTGGATTACAGGCGCAAGTCTGTAATTATTATTAATTATTAATTAATTAATTATTATTATTATTTTTTGAGACGGAGTTTTGCTCTTGTTACCCCGGCTGGAGTGCAATGGCGCGATCTCTGCTCACCGCAACCTCCGCCTCCTGGGTTCAAGCAATTCTCCTGCCTCAGCCTCCTGAGTAGCTGGGATTACAGGCATGCACCACCATGCCCAGCTAATTTTTTGTACTTTTAGTAGAGACGGGGTTTCACCATGTTGACCAGGATGGTCTCGATCTCTTGACCTCGTGATCCACCCGCCTCGGCCTCCCAAAGTGCCGGAATTACAGGCGTGAGCCACTGCGCCCGGCCCTCTTTGACCTTTTAATATACTTTATATATTAACCTGTAATGTTTAAGTCTGTGATACCTGTTTTTTCCAGTTTCTCTGTTCAATTTTTATTTTACTTTTTTGGTGGTGTATTTTTCCAGTTGCTGATATCTTCCGTACCTGTGGAGTCAGATTCATCCTTGACTTTCACATGCGTTTGCTGCTGCTGTGTTTTCTGTGTGTGTGTGAGATGTTTCACACTGTATCATTATTAAAATATCTCACCAAACTGACACGAGAACAGAAAATGAAACACCGCATGTTCTCACTCACAGGAGGGTGTTGAACAATGAGAACACATGGACGCAGGGAGGGAGCATCACACACTGGGGTCTGTTGGGGGGAATAGGGGAGGGACAGCGGGGGGTGGGGAGTTGGGGAGAGATAGCAGGGGGAGAAATGCCAGATATAGGTGAAGGGGAGGAAGGCAGCAAATCACACTGCCACGTGTGTACCTATGCAACTATCTTGCATGTCCTTCACATGTACCCCCAAACCTAAAATGCAATAAAAAATACAAAAATATAAAAAAAATAAAATATTTCACCCTTTTGCCTTGTGGCGAACAGAGTGCTGGACTCCAGTAATTACAGAAGGCTCCGGGGCCCAACATGAGCAGGAAAGAGGGCAACTGGATGGCTGCTCAGGCTGCAGACAGAATGCAAAGACCATGCCGTGGGCAGCCGAGAACTAGCACACGCCTTCACACGCAAGGTTGGCGAGCCCCGACCTGACACACAGGTCATGTCGAAATGCATCTAGAAGGTCAGGAACGATCCAGAGGGAAACAATCTGAGCATGTCCAGACACTCAACATGCCCTCAGGTGGGCTGAGGGCACATTGTATAAAGGAGAAAACAGCATGTCTACCGGGAGGAAAGGTCAGCCCAAGCACAGCAGGGCTGGGAGCGCAGTGGAAAACGTCTCTTTTTCTCTGAGCTCCTGCCTTGGGAAGGGCAGACTCCAGTGGAACATTTTTGCTCCAGGTGTGGTCCAGTGCCAGAGGCATCACCAGCAGGGCCACCAACCATCCTGGCTTGCCTGGGGCTGGGGGCTTCCTGGGTAACTGCTAAAATGAAGAGCATCTCAGACAAACCAGCAAAATCTGTCACTCTCAACACCAGGAAGGTTTCTAGAAATATAGAGTGGCTGGGCTTAGGGGCTCATGCCTGCCATCCCAGCACTTTGGGAGGCTGAGACAGGTAGATCACTTCAGATCAGGAGTTTGAGACCAACCTGGTCAACATGGTGAAAACCCGTCTCTACTAAACATACAAAAATTAGCCAAGTGTGGTGGCGTGCACCTGTAATCCCAGCGACTCAGGAGGCTAAGTTAGGAGGATCACTTGAACCCGGGAGGCAGAGGTTGGAGTCAGCCATGATCACGCCACTGAACTCCAGTCTGGACAACAGAGTGAGACTCCATCTCAAAAATAAAAAAATAGGAATGCAGAATAACAGGTACTACCCAGACCTGCTGAATGAGACCCAGAGGGGTGTGGAATGCATATTAAAGACTGGGAAGCTGAAGGGAGGGCTGTGAAGGGGAGAGGAGATAGGGAAGGAGCCTTCTCCAACAGCGTCCCGCGTTCACACCCAGCTGTGTCTGTCCGAGATGCTCCATCCTCACCTGGGCTCCCCATTCCACTCCCCACTGCATCTGCCATGCTTGTGTAAATTTCTGTACACCGACTCTTCACGTTCTCCTAGAGATGATAAACAACCCCCGCCCCCCACCGAGAGCGTGCCTTTGACATGCAAACCACCCAATCCAGAGCCCACACTGGCACCCCCTCCACTGGGCTCCCACACTCAGGGCCTCTGGGTGCCTGCACTCATCACCCAGGGCTGGGAACCAGACAGCCTGGACAGTGCCTGCACCCCACAGCCACTGAAATTACACAGAGGAGCCAAAATCCCAAGCTTGCCTACCCTGCTTCACCCATTCCCTCCAGTAGAAATAAGGAAAAGTCTCCCGCCCACACTTTCCCTTCACGCCCTCTGCTTCCTAACAAGCCCCAGTACTTCCTTCTGTGGCTCCTCTGTTAATGGGGTGGATGGATGGACAGTAGGCAGTTGGAGGATGAGTGGATGGATGGGCAGATGAGTGGACGGGTGGATAGATGGAAGATGGATGGATGATGGATGGAGGATGGATGGATGGAAAATGGATAGATGGATAGTGGATGGATGAGTAGAATGGATGAATGGTGGTAGATGGATTAATAAATGACGAGCAAGACCATATCTCCACAGCACTGTAATATTTGTGTGTCTTTCATGTTCACTGAGTTTGAATTTGCTAATTACTACGATGAAGCAAAGTCGAGGTGGGGATGTTTTCAGATACTGAGGGTGGGCGAAGTTTACCGAAACTTTCCGATGAACAGGTTGTCAACACTGCAGTTTTCAAGTTCATTATACATCTCGCTTTGGTCTTCCCATTAAGAACCAAAATGTAACGAATTAATTTTTAAAGGATGTAGCCCAAGCTGGGCACCACGGTGAGGCTGAGGCAGGAAGACTGTGTGAGGCCAGCAGTCAGGATCAGCCTAGGCAATAGAGCCAGACCCTGTCTCCCCCACAAATATGGGCCCCAGTACACAAAGCTGCAAGGTGCAGACAGAAGGGGAACATCACCGCATGTCTGTGAAACGAAGTACTTGGGAACAGGACTACCAAGCAGAGGAATCACATCTAAAATGAAAACTCAGTACTCAAGTGATTAACAGAGAATTGCAGATGCCTTTCCTCTGCACAATGCAATCAACATTTTGAATCACGTTTACATCATGGGAACATCCTCATGAGGGAAAACACAGGATGACAGATTGTAAAAATAGACGTAGTTTCAATTTCCAAGTAAAAGTCGCTATGCTATCTGTGCAGTGAAAATGCTCAAACAGAAACGCAGTGATAAGTGAAGAGGGATTACAGCCAAGCCGCCTGGCTTGGGGTAAAGCTCAGTCATACGCCCACATCGTGAGGACGTGTATCCCCTTTGACCTGGTCGTTCCACTTCCAGCAGTTCTTTCTAGGGAATTAATGAGTCACACTGAGAAAGCTCTAACCGGAGGCTGGGCGTTCTGTCTTTTTCTGGGACAGTAAAATGTGAGAAAACCACTTTCCTTTTACAGACACAGAACAAGACTCCCTCCTCTTCTTAGGAGGTCTTTACCCAGTGAAGTTGAATCCATTATGCTCTCAAAACTCCTTCCCTTTTTCAGGGAGGGAGGTTGTCCCCGTGGTTCCTGTTCCTGTAGCCATCAGGGTCCTACCAGAGAAACGAAATCAGTAGGGCTATGGGCTGAACTGTAGAGTCCCCAGATTCATATGTTGACGTCCCAAACCCCAGTAGATGAAGCTTTGATCACTCACTTGCTCACCCACCGGCTCTCACCTCCTGCTGTGCAGCCCAGTTTCTAACAGGCCATAGACCAGTACAGATCCATGGCCTGGGGGTTGGGGATCCCCATCTTTAAAGACAAAAATTATATAATATACGTATCATATATATACACACATGTACGTGTCTAGATCCATATATCTGTATCTTCTCCCCCCACATACATATATACATACAAATGTGCATGTTAATTATCCTACTTCATTAGGCCGGGCGCGGTGGCTCAAGCCTGTAATCCGAGCACTTTGGGAGGCCAAGGCGGGTGGATCACAAGGTTAAGAGATCGAGACCATCCTGGTCAACATGGTGAAACCCCATCTCTACTAAAAATACAAAAAGTTAGCTGGGCATGGTGGCGCGCGCCTGTAATCCCAGCTACTCGGGAGGCTGAGGCAGGAGAATCGCCTGAACCCAGGAGGCGGAGGTTGTGGTGAGCCGAGACCGCGCCATTGCACTCCAGCCTGGGTAACAAGAGCGAAACTCCGTCTCAAAAAAAAAAAAAAAAACCTACTTAATTTGCTAAGGCTACCGTAGCAAAGCTCCACATATACGAAGTGACTGAAATGACAGAAAAGTATTTTCTCATTTGAGGTGGAATTTCTTTTTCCTCAGGGAAAACTCAGTTTTTGCTCCCAGTGCCTTCAACTGATCAGATGAAGCCCACCCTCATTATCCAGGATAATCTCCTTCGCTGAAATTCAGCCGTTAATCGCATCTGTAAAATACCCGCTGGATGAGGGCTTGATGGAATCCCTGGGATTCACCCGAGCCGGGCCACGTGAAATGAGCTGTCCACTGAGTCCCAGCAGCTTCCAGGGCTTGTCAGTTCTGCCTGCTGGACGTCACCCGAGACAGCGCTGTCTCCGTCGTTCCCACTGCCCCATCTTGTCTGGACATCCATCTTCTCTTTCCTGGGTCCCAAAAGTCTCCTCTGTGTGTGTCTCTGTCATGCATGAGGCTTGGCTTTTATCCACCGTGGAGCTAACGTGGACTGTCTTCAAAGAAAAGGCATCCGTGCCCACGGCTGAGCTGGAACACGCCGACAGATCCGTGTCGCTGTCATATAAAGATCTAGTTGCTGTGATCCACAGGCTGTCTCCGCTCCAGAACTGCTATGTACGAAGGGCTTGGGCCACTCTGGTTGGGTAAGTACATTAACCTGCCAGGACTGTCACAACAGAACACCACAGACGGGGTGGCTTCAACAACACAAATCTGTTTTCTCTTGGTTCTGGAGGCCGGAAGTCTGAGATCAAGCTGTCAGCAGGGTTGATTTCTTTTTAGGCTTCTCTGCTTGGCTTGTAGAGATGGTCACCTTCTCCTGGCGTCTTTATACATATATATGCCTCTGTCCTCATCCTCTTCTCATCAGGGCTCCAGCCATTTTTTTTTTTTTCTTTTTGAGACAGAGTCTCACTCTGTTGCCCAGGCTGGAGTACAATGGTGCAATCTCGGCTCACTGCAACCTCCACCTCCCGGGTTCAAGTGATTCTCCTGCCTCAGCCTCCCAAGTAGGTGTGATTACAGACTCCCACCATTGCACATGGCTAATTATTATTTTTTTTAAATCGAGACAGGGTTTCGCCACGTTGGCTGGGCTAGTCTCGAATTCCGGACCTCAGGTAATCTGCCTGCCTGGGCCTCCCACAGTGCTGGGATTATAGGCATGAGCGACTGCACCTGGCTGCTCCAGCCATATTGAACCAGGAGACACCAATGATACGAATGATCTCGTTCTAACCTGATCACCTTGGCAAAGACGCCATCTCCAAAGACGCTGACGTTCTGAGGTGCTGGAAGGTAGGACTCCCAACGTGGGTTTAGGGGCACACATTTCAGCCCCTAACAGGAAGCAGGGTGGTGTTTGCTGTGACATTGTGTCGACATAGTCGTTATGGGAAAAGGCAGCCGAACCCCGTGAAGACGGCTGTGTGTGTGTGAACTTAATTCAGACGAAGATGAAGTGTTGAAAGTCCATTCTTACTGGTTTTGGTAATTCACGGAATCCAACGAGTTATGGACAGTTAGTTCCGTGAGCATGTCCAGGGCTGGGAGGAGTTATGGAGAAGTGAGTTGGTGATGGGAGGGTACTGGCGGAGATGTCAGTGGGGATAGAGAAAAGCCCAGAGATAACATGGCTGAACATCATGATACCTGGAATATTAGAAAGCGGGAAGATTTTCACACCCACCCCCCCAAAACGACAACAATTGCCCCAAAATGATTACTGACAGGACCGGGACATAATCTGCAAAATGACAACCAGAATAAAATATTCATTTGTTTTATTATTTTATATATTATTTTGAGAGTCTGTTTCTCCCTGTTGCCCAGTGTGGAGTGCAGCGGTGCGATCTCAGCTCACTGCGCCCCCCAACCTTCCAGGCTCAAGTGATCCTCTGGCCTCAGCTTCCCGAGTAGCTGGGACCACAGGGCTGTGCCACCATGTCCGGGGAATTGTGTACTTTTTTGTAGAGATGGGGTCTTTCTGCGTCGCCTAGTCAGGTCTCTAACTCCAGGGCTCAAGTGATCCAACCACCTCGGCCTCTAAAAGTGCTGGGACTACAGGCATAAGCCATTGTGCCTGACCCAAAATAAAACACTTCCATGGCTGAGAAATAGAGGTCTCGGCTGGGCATGGTGGCTCACACCTGTAATCCCAGCACTTTGGGAAATTGAGGCAGGCAGATCACCTGAGGTCAGGAGTTTGAGACCAGCCTGACCAACATGGTGAAATCCCGTCTCTACTAAAAATACAAAATTAGCCAGGTGTGGTGGTGCACACCTGCAATCCCAGCTACTCAGGAGGCTGAGGCAGGAGAATCGCTTGAACCTGGGAGAGGGAGGTAGCCATGATCATGCTATTGCACTCCAGCCTGAAAGAGGGAGAGAGGGAGAGAGGGAGATGGTGGGGGGTGGAGAGGGGAGAGAGAGAGAGAGAGAGAAGAAGGAGGAGGAGGAGGAGGGGGAAAGAAGGAAGAAAGGAAGAGAGGGAGGGAGAGAGGGAGAGAGGGAGGGAGGGAGGGAGGGAGGGAGGGAGGGAAGAATGGAAGTCTTCAGAAACATGGCCAGGCTAAGCTGTTTATGGGAAGATCATTTCCTTGCTGAAGGCAGCATATCTCTTGCTGGGACTCCAGCTGGGCATTTAACTTAGGAACCAAGGGAACATTCCACGGGGGGTCCTTGACCCGACGTCTTATCTGGCAGCTGACATTCTAACTGCTTCTTCTCAGGGAAATCCATGGCTATTCAGTTAGAAATGTCACTCCCTTCTGACCCCAATTTCTATTCAGATTTGGTCCAAATTCCTCATGCAGCACTCGGAGCTGAATGCCTCCCTGTAGATCTGGGAGCTTCCATCTGGGGGTAATGGTGGGACAGTGTTTGGGCCAGGGAGGGGCCAATGGTCTCATTTTCTTCTTCATTACAAGGCAGTATGGGTTGGGGGCTGGGGGGGGCAAGTGGGGATGGTAAATGGGTACAAAAAATAGTTAGAAAACATGAATAAGACCTAGTATTTCATAGCACAACTGGGTGACTATAGTCTATAATAATTTAATTGCACATTTAAAAAACAGCTAAAAGAATATAATTGGATTGTTTGTAACTCAAACGCTAAATGCTTGAGGGGACAGATGCCCCATTTACCCTGATGTAATTATTACACACTGCTTGCCTATATCAAAATATCTCATGTTAAAAAAAAAACCCAAAATATCTCATGTGCCCCATAAATATATACACCTAGTAGGTAGCCACAAAAATGAAAAAAAAAAAGATACGTGACTGTTGTTATAATTTTGGGGTGAGGGAGGCAACACAAAATATAAAGTTAAAAACAAAACATATAAACAAAACGTTGATAAATGTGATACCAGGACATAGAGCGGTGAAAACCACAGATCAGATCAAAATAAAAGTCGGGGGGGAAATAGTTGCATGATGCTCGCAGGCCCTACACACTAATGTATCGTTTATAATTGCAAGTCAATAAGTAACGTTGAAAGTCAAAATAGAAAATGGGCAAGGCTGTTAAACAGGTCGTTCATAAAATAGAAAGTCAGTTCAGAGAACTATGAAGGAGGGTTCGCCTCCTTTGTAATCCAAAAATTGGACAGCAAAGTCAAAAGTGAGACCATTTTCCTTCGATCCAATTGGCAAGATGAAATAAAAAGTATAAGACTTTGTTTTGTGTGCGTGCCAGTCTATTTTTTTTGAGACTGAGTTTCGCTCTTGTTACCCAGGTTGGAGTGCAATGGCGCGATCTCAGCTCACCACAACCTCCGCCTCCTGGGTTCAGGAAATTCTCCTGCCTCAGCCTCTGAGTAGCTGGGATTACAGGCACGCGCCACCATGCCCAGCTAATTTTTGTATTTTTAGTAGAGACGGGGTTTCACCATGTTGACCAGGATGGTCTCGATCTCTTGACCCCGTGATCCACCTGCCTCGGCCTCCCAAAGTGCTGTTTTTTTTTTTTAAATTTTTTTATTTGAGTAGCTTTATGGGTACGAGTGGTTTTGATTCCATGAATGAATTAGACAGTGGTGGCTTCTGGGTTTTAGTGCGCCTGTCAATGTACCTGAGTAGTGTACATTGTACCCAATAGTAGTTTTTTGTCCCTCCCTTCCTCCCTTCCTACTCCCTTTCCCAGTCCCCACTGTCCATTATACCACTGTCTGCCTTTGTGTACCCATAACTTAGCTCCCATTTATAAGCGAGAACACGCAGCATTTGGTTTTCATTGCTGAATTACTTCACTTAGAATAAGGGCCTTTAGCGATGGCTCTTGCCTGTAATCTCAGCACATCGGGGGGCTGAAGTGAGCGGATCACCTGAGGTCAGAAGTTTAAGACCAGCCTGGAAAACAGGGTGAAACCCTATTTCTACTAAAAATACAAAAACTTACCCAGGTGTGGGGTTAAGTACCTGTAATTCCAGCCACTCGGGAGGCTGAGGGAGGAGAATCTCTTGAACCTGGGAGGTGCAGGTTGCAGTGAGCTGAGATTGTGGCACTGCAGTCTAGCCTGGGTGACAGAGTAAGACTCTGTCTCAGAAAAAAAAAAAAAGAAAAAGAATAAGGGCCTTCAGCTCCATCCAAGTTACTGCAAAGGACATACTTTCATTCTTTTTTCATGGCTGAGTAGTATTCCACGCTGTGTATGTTGATGGGCATCTATGCAATTGTGAATGATGCTGCAATAAATATATGAATGCAGGTGTCTATTTTATGTAAGAGATACCTTTGGGTACATACCCAGTGGTGGAATTGACTGGAAGGAATGGAGGGTAGATCTACTTTTAGTTCTTTGAGAAATCTCGAGTGTTTTCTACAGAGGTTGTACTAATACACATTCCCATCAGCAGTGTATAGCGATCCTTTTCCACCACAGCCACGCAGACATCTATTGTTTTTTGAAAAAACTGCAACACTTTAGGTTTGCAAATACCTGGGAGAAATCTTAAAATGTTACTAGAAAGGAATGCTGAGAGCTGCATAATTCTGTAACTGCCCACCACCCCTCAAATTAGAAACGGTTTAGCCATCAAGAGAAAAATAGAGAAACGGATATATCCATATTATGGAATACCGCTGAGCAGTAAAAAGAAATAAAATATAATTATTTAATAATTAATATTGCCGGGCGCAGTGGCTCAAGCCTGTAATCCCAGCACTTTGGGAGGCCGAGGCGGGTGGATCACGAGGTCAAGGGATCTCCTAGTGTTTCTCTCAAAAACTAGGAGAAAAAAGTTGAACCAAAGATTGCATAATTCCATTTACGTGAAATTCTAGAAAGTCACAAAACAATAGAGATCGGAAGCAGATTGGGGTTGCGTGGTGCTGGGATGGAGGGAGGAGAGGGGCTCTAACCGAATTAGCACAGAAAACCCTGCTACCGTTTGGGCTGTGTTTAATTGTAATCCTCAGGGTTGGGGGAGGGGCCTGGTGGGGGCTGACTGGATCATGGGGGTAGAATTTCCTCCCGGCTGATCTCAGAATACTGAGTGGGTTCTCACGAGATCCGGTGGTTTAAAAGTGTGGAGCACCCCCCCCCATCTCCTCCTCCTGCTCCGAACGTGTAAGACAGGCCTGCCTCCCCTTTACCTTCCTCTGTGACTGTAAGTTTCCTGAGGTCTCCCAGCCCTGCCTCCTTCACAGTCTGTGGAATCGTGAGTCAATTAAATCTTTTCTTTATAAACTCCCCAGTCTCAGGTAGTTCTTTATAGCAATGTGAGAACAGACTGATACGGAAACTTTTTATTATTTCTTAATTTTTTAATTTATACATATATACACACATATATGTGTATGTATAAATTTATACATACATATACATATGTGTATATATGCATGTATAATACATATCTATGTATGTGTATATATGTATGTATAAATTGTATGTATATGTATGCATGTATAATACATATACATATCTATGTATGTGTATATGTGTGTATAGACAGGCAGGTACCACCCCACTCAGCTAATTTTTTTTTTTTTGGTAAAGACAGGGTCTTGCTTTGTTTTCAAGGCTGGTCTTGAACTCCTGGCCTCAAACAGTCCTCCCACTTCAGACTCACAAAGCATTGGGATTACAGGTGGAAGCCACCTTTATCCTGGTCAAGAAATTTTTTAGACTAATTAAATGTTCTTTATATTAATTATGGTGATTGTTTCATGAGTGTGTCCAACCACCAAAATGCATCAAACTATATACTTAAAATACGTAAATCATACTGTATGTAAATTATAACTCAATAAACCTGGGGGGTTTTTACAAAATTTCAACCTCACAGATTTCAGGCCCACAAGAAGATTATTCTTCTAGCACAGAATGCTGGGGCATGGTGGGAGTGGAGGAGACACACATTCAGTCCTTCCACAGACATTTATTAGTTGCCTGCTGTATGCCAGGCTGGGATCTTGCATCCACGCACACACAAAGGACCCCAGAGCCTGCAAAACTTCATTCTCTGCAGCCTTGGTTTCCATGGCAATCGCTGGAGGCTGCATCTGTTCTTCACAGAAAATCAGTGCTCCTCAGGCAGCAAGGGGCAGGGCTCAAGCCTGAAGTTCCTCCATCCATGCTTAGATCATAGGTCCTGTACGTCTTAAAATATGTTCTTGGATGAAGACCTCAGAGAGGGGAGCACAGCCGGGCATGCGAGTCGCTGCCTTTTGTTTGCGTTGAAATTCTTAGTTGCGGGGGCTGCAGTGGCTCTGGCCAGATGTCCTGGAGCTTGAGGAGGCGAAGCCATGAGTTCAAGGCCAACCTGAGCAACGTTGCAAGCTCTCATTGATTAACAACAACAAAAAAATTCTTAGTTGCATTGACGGGAACTAGCGGTTTCCGTCATCCATAAGAAGTATTGCTGAAAGGGTGCTGGGTAGGTCTCAGACTCTCAGGGAAGACTGCAGACCAGGACTGGGGCTCTCCTGTCACATTCAGGTCTCCAGGTTGAGCTTTCAGGACTCCATGTTAGCTCTGGGCTTTTCTCTATCCCCACTGACATCTCCGCCAGTACCCTGGCCACACTCACCAACTCACTTCTCCATGATTTTCTACCCCTCCACCAGCAGCCCAGACCTCTCTCCTGAGCACAGATGCATTTCAGATTATTTCTTTCTCAACTGCATCCATCAGTGGACCTCGCGTTGTTTCCAACAGTAAGAAACCAAGTCCATCAGCACGTCAGACCAAATCCTTCTCCAACGTCTACCTTCAGCCATTCCACTCACCCCAGATAACTCCTCAACCCTTCCCATCTTCTGTCATCACCTTGGCCCGACTTCATTCCATGCTGCTTAGATCAGTGGTCCTAAAAGGGGTCATGTGTGGAAATAAATTATTGGAACTTCCGTTTTCATTTATATGTATTTTTTTGTTTTTTGTTTTTTTAATTGAGACAGAATTTTGCTCTTGTCACCCAGGCTGGAGTGCAATGGCGCGATCTCGGCTCACCGCAACCTCCGCCTCCTGGGTTCAGGCAATTCTCCTGCCTCAGCCTCCTGAGTAGCTGGGATTACAGGCACGCGCCACCATGCCCAGCTAATTTTTTTGTATTTTTAGTAGAGACGGGGTTTCACCATGTTGACCAGGATGGTCTCGATCTCTTGACCTCGTGATCCACCTGCCTCGGCCTCCCAAAGTGCTGGGATTACAGGCGTGAGCCACCGCGCCCTGCCCTTTCATTTATGTTTTATCTTATCCTCTGAAAAATTTTCCATGTTTTATTTTGCACCAAACGTTTTTCTGTGTGTATCATTTATAAACCAATTAATGAAAGTATATTGGAAGAATTAACTAATTCTACCTAGAATTAGTAAGTGGCCAGCTAGGTCTCCTGGCATTTCCCTGCCTTTCCTTTTCCTTTCTTCTGCCTCCTTCCCTGTGGCCAGAGTGATTTTTCGTGGTACCCTTAGTTAGAAACCATTCTGGGATGGACTGATCCTGGCACTTCTGCCTCTGTTACGCTCAAAGTTGACCTGATCAGGTACTAAAAACATTGTCCCTCAGCAGGTCCTGTCAAGGCTCTCTCCAAAGGATTTCTCCAGTTACCAACTACATTCTTTCCTACCCTTTCTTTTGTATCTGATTTTACTGTACCCACATAAAGTCAATATCCAAACTATCATGGATAGACCAGTTGTTTCAAAAATGGATAGGTGTAGAGTGATGAAGCAGTGAAGATTCTCAGTGGGTACTATGGCAAACGAGATACACAAATACCCAATACGCACGTGAAAAGATATTCCGTATCATCCGCCACCAAGGAAATGCGAATCAAAACCACAGTGAGATGCCGCTTTCCACCCACCATGATGGCTACAGTCAAAAACACAGACTATAACAAGTGTCGATGAGGACAGAGAAATTGGAATCCTCATAAATGCTGGTAGGGATGTAAACTGGTGCAGCTGTTTTGGAAAGCAGTTCCTCAAATGGTTAAATATAGCATTACCATGTGGCCCAGTAATTCTACTTCTAGATATACACCCAAAAGAAATAAAAGCATACATCCACACAGACAAAAACTTCTAAACAAGTGTTCATAGCAGCAAAGTGAAAACAACGCAAATGTCTATCAAATTACGACTACGTAAATAAAATGTGGCACATCCATACAATGGAATATTATTCAGCCATGAACAAGAAGTAAGTACTGATACATGTTACAGCATGGATGAGCTCAAAAACATTCAGCTAAGTGAAAAAAACCTTACCCAGAAGTCACATATGATTCAAAATAGAAAAATCTACAGATAGATGAAGTGGATTCATTCTGGGACTGGGGAACATTGGGAGGAAATTGTGAGTTATGACTAAGGGGCATGGGATTTTTTTGGTAGGGGATGATCTAAATGTTCTCAAATTCTAAATGTCCTAAAATTGATTGTGGTGATGATTTCACAACTCTGTAAATATGTAAATGAAAAACCATAAATACTTTAAATAGATGAATTGTGTAGTGTGTGACTATCTCAATGAAGCTGTTACTAAATTTTAAGTGAGTTCTCATTTGTTTAGTTTTGCTCTGAATGCATAACAGAATTTTGTTCAGTGGAAGGAGGCTGGCATTATGCATCATGCACAGCCACCAGCTTCATGCCAGGTCCCTTAACAGACCCTCATGATGGGAACCCAGAAAATGAGGGGGCAGGATGTTCACCCCAGGAAATGAGAGGGAGGAAAAAAGAAACTGATGAATGATGGAAATCAGGGACACGATCTGCAAAACAGATGGCTAGTATTTAATATTTTTATGGTTTGGAAATAGAGGTCTCCAGAACACTGGGTGGGTTGTGCTCTTTCCGAGAAAGCCAGTTTCCTCCTGAGTTGGAAGGCAACATATATATTGCTTGGATTCCAGTACAGAATTTAGCTCGTTAATCAGGGAAAAATTCCGTGGTGGGTTGTTGAACCGAGGTTCTATCTGGCAATGGACGAGATGTTGACATTCAAACTACTTCTCAAAGACCAAGAGTCTCCAGTTAGAAAGATTTCTACCATCTGAACTTCTATTTATTTGAGCCCAAATTCTTCCTTCAATAACCACGGTCTTCTTGAAGGACCTTAGCGCAACCTTGTCTGATAGATTATAATGTGAGCCATTTTTATCATTTTAGTTTTCTATTAGATATTTCTATTTTTGTGAGTCATTGTTACTATTCACTATTTTTATTTTCGATCAGCTTTTAAAAGAAGTATTTGGGATTAATTTTACTAATACATTTTGCTCAACCCTGTATTTCAAAAACGTTATTGTTTCCACATGTAATCAGTATAAAAATTGTAATAATATATTTTACATTCTGTTTTAATGCTAAGTCTTTGAAACTCATTGTATGGCATGGCTCAGTTCACAGCAGCCACATATTAAGTGCTTAACAGTCATCTGTGGTTTGCGGGTACTCTGTGGGACATTCCAGTCCTGGGGTGCAGTGTGAAAAGGGAGAGCAGTACTCAGGGCACGGAAGTGGGCTCATGGCCTCCATTCTGCAGTCGTGGCGAGAAAACTGAAGGGAATATTTTTGAAGCTATGGGATGAAGAAAGATTTACTAAACACGACACAAAAGTTGACAAATATAAAATAATAAATCTAGACTTCACAAAAATTGAAAATGTGTGTGTAGGGAAAACTTCCACCATAAACAAGACTTAAATGGCAAGCCCCAGTCAAATATGTAAAAAATAGAGATGATGATCCAGAACTTTGTATCACTGATATAAACATATGAGATATACAGAAGTTATATACATAAATATGTGTAATATAAAGTCAGGAAACGTTGAACACCAAGATAGAAACATGGGAAAGAATATGAGTAGAATATTAACGAGAGTATTTACAGGCACAGTAAATGTAAAAGAGATATTCCGCCCACTTCTTTGTTTTTTTTTTTTGAGACGGAGTTTCGCTCTTGTTACCCAGGCTGGAGTGCAATGGCGCAATCTTGGCTCGCTTCAACCTCCGCCTCCTGGGTTCAGGCAATTCTCCTGCCTCAGCCTCCTGAGTAGCTGGGATTACAGGCACGCACCACCATGCCCAGCTAATTTTTGTATTTTTAGTAGAGATGGGGTTTCACCTTATTGACCAGGATGGTCTCGATCTCTTGACCTCGTGATCCACCCGCCTCGGCCTCCCAAAGTGCTGGGATTATAGGCTTGAGCCACCACGCCCGGCCAGCTCATTTCTTTTTATCGCTAAGTAATACTGCATTGTCTGAATACCAATTGATTTTTGACAAAGGGTGAAATGCAATCCTGAAAGGGAAGGATGGGATGGTCCTTTCAACAAATGGTGCTGGAGCAATCGGTCATCCACAGGCAAAAATTGAACTCTGACCCAACTCTGACATGCAGTGCTAGATACAGGAACCTATATGTGTAATGAAATTGCACAGAACTAAATACACACACACACACACACACACACACACACGTACACACACACGAGAACACACAAAACCGGGAAAGCAAAATAAAATGAATGTCTGTGTTGGTGTCCTCCTTGTGATAATGTACCATAGTTTTGCAAGATATTACCGTCAAGAGAAATACACACACACACACACACACACACACACGTACACACACACGAGAACACACAAAACCGGGAAAGCAAAATAAAATGAATGTCTGTGTTGGTGTCCTCCTTGTGATAATGTACCATAGTTTTGCAAGATATTACCGTCAAGAGAAATACACACACACACACACACACACACGTACACACACACGAGAACACACAAAACCGGGAAAGCAAAATAAAATGAATGTCTGTGTTGGTGTCCTCCTTGTGATAATGTACCATAGTTTTGCAAGATATTACCGTCAAGAGAAATACACACACACACACACACACACACACGTACACACACACGAGAACACACAAAACCGGGAAAGCAAAATAAAATGAATGTCTGTGTTGGTATCCTCCTTGTGATAATGTACCATAGTTTTGCAAGATATTACCGTCAAGAGAAACTGGGTAACAAGCACATCCCACAGCTGCATGAGAATCTATAATTATCTCACAATTAAACATTGACTCTAAATAAAAAGCCAGCATTTGGATATGTAATCTCATAAATGACAGAGTAGAATATTTAATACCTTCATTTCGTTCATTCATTCATTCATAGAGGGCATTCCTCTCAATTTCTTAGGTGAGAAAATGATATTGGGGTTAGAAAATGCTCTTACACTTTGGAGATGCAGCTGAAGTTTGTGTAAGGTACAGCGACAGCTCTACTTACGATGACAACTTTAAAACAGACACTTGTATATACGACTAAAATAGATATGGCTAAGCATATACGGCTCACAGTTCACAGATGTTGAATCAAGGTGTCGAGCATACGGTTAGGTGTCTACCGCACTCTTGTTGCTATATGTCTGTAGGAGTCAAAATTTTTATAACAAGGAGTTTAAAACACACGCACGGTTTAAGAAATGGGCACCTCCAGATCAGCGTTACTGTGTTCATTCCACGTACGCTGTTCTCTGACTTTTCCTTTTCTTTTCTTTTGAGACAGAGTCTCACTCCGTTGCAAAGCCTGGAGTGCGGTGACACGATCTCAGCTCACTGCAGCCTCTGCCTCCCAGGTTCGAGTGATTCTCCTGCCTCAGCCTCCTGAGTACGTGGGACTACAGGCACCCGCCACCACGCCCAGGTAATTTTTGTATTTTTAGTAGAAACGGGTTTCACCATGTTGGCCAGGCTGGTCTCAAACTCCTGACCTCAGGTGATCCACCTGACTCCGCCTCCTAAAGTGCCAGAGTGCTGGGATTACAAAGGTGAGCCTCTGTGCCCAGCACTGACTTTTTTTTTTTTTTTTTAAGAGACAGGGTTTCTCTCCGTTGTCCTGGCTGGAGTGCAGTGGTGCCATCATAGCTCACTGCAGCTTCAAACTCCTGGGCTCAAGTGATCCTCTAGCCTCAGCCTCCTGAGTAGCTGAGACTCAAGGGATACAGTACCACCCTCCACTAATTCTTTAATTTTTTTGTAGAGACAGGGTCTTGTTATGTTGCCCAGGCTGGTCTCAACTCCTGGCTTCAAACCATCTTCCTGACTCAGCCTCCCACAGTTTTGGGATGACAGGTGTAAGCCACCACGACTGATGTCTTCCTTACTTAATTGGATATAGTGGGACTCTTTAGCTTGTGCATCAGGGATACCCTGGCAGGAAGGATGCTGGCTGACATCTGGACCTGGGTCCCTGGAATTTCCCGAGTTAACTCTCTAAGGGATTTGGGAAGTACGATCTCTCCAAACTATCCCTTGGTCTGTTCCCATTGAAGGTGTCGTCATGTCCCACCGTTCATTTCGCAGCCTTGGCCACCACCCTGGTCTAAGCTACTACCATCTGGACCATCCCCGCCCTGGTCTCCAGGCTTCCACGCTTAGCCCTAAAGCCCCTTCTCCAGTAAGCAGCCATGATACTCCTTTAAAAACACAAGTTGACCCTAGCCTCGCCTTTTTATAGGTGGTGAGCAATTGGTCAATTTGTGCCTGATTTCATTTCTTTGCCCCACTTTTTAATTCTGTATCTAGGAATTTATCCTCAGTATGATATATTGTATATTCAAAGAATATACAAAGAATGTCTCTTGCTGAGACTCGTGCAGCCTTGTTTACAAAATACGCACATTTTCAGTGAAGTCTATAAACTCTCCTCACCAAGAATGGTGAATCCAGTGAGCAGGTGGCATTTTCCTGATCCGAAACAGAATCCATGTCCTCACCAGGAATGGTGAATCCAGTGAGCAGGTGGCATTTTCCTGATCCGAAACAGAGTCCATTTCGGTCAAGTGCGACGAATAAGCTTGTGAGGCCTGCTGTTCCACGTTGTACCTAGAGTCAGCAGTAATGTATTGTCCCAGCCTCGGCAACAAGGCGAAACCCATCTCTAAACTGGTAAAAAGGATTGTAACAATTAGCTGGGCATGGTGGCATACCCCTGTAGTATGTGCTTGTAGTCCCAGCTACTAGACTACTAGAGAGGCAGGGGTGGGAGGATTGCTTGAGGCTGCAGTGAGCTGTGTTCACGCCACCGCACTCCAGCTTGGGCAACAGAGTAAGACCCCATCTCAAACACAAAACAAAATGAAACCAAACAGTACTGTATTGTATACTTGGAAATTTGTTAAGAGGGTAGACCTCATGCTAAATGTTCTGAACACAATGCAATAAAGTAAAATAGACCAGGTGCAGTGGCTCATGCCTGTAATCCCAACATTTTAGGGGGCTGAGATGGGAGGATCGCTTGAGGCCAGGAGTTTAAGACCAGCCTGGTCAACACAGGAAGACCCCCCCACATCTCTAATAAAAACGACCCCCATCTTTAATAAAAAATAAAACGCAATATAAAAGGGGGTAAAAGAAACAAATAGGCAAGCTCTTTTTCTCTTTCAAAATAAAGCCATATTTTAAAGTATATTTCCTGATGTGGAAATGCTCATGCATTGAATAAAATCGAAGATGGAAAACTGTGGATAAGGTATCCCGATTTTATGTAAAACTTTATGTGGAGATATGCAGAGAAAAAAAAAAAAAGGCTGGGCATACAGCAAACTACAGGCAATGTTTTTCACGGAACTGTTAGATTACAGGGAGAAATTTGGATCTTTGAGGTCCAGAGCCCCAGAAATATTCTTTCTCTTTGACCAATAATTATTGGTTGTGTGTGTGTATATGTATACACACACAATTATATATGTATCTATATATAAATACAATTTTTTTCTTCCCCTAGGGATTAATAGACCTCAAAGGAAAGCATGACTGCATCTCTTCCGTGCTTAAATCATTTCAGTGGATTCGCTTTGTTCTGTAAGTAAAGACTTCCTTCTTCATCATGATTTGCAAGCAGTGTGCTCTCCAGAGTTTCTGCAAAGGCAGGAGGGGCCAGGGTTGAGACACATTCAGGCTGGGGAGAGGCTGCCTCCAAGACCTGCCTCTATAATGCATTTGCACAATGCTTTGACTCACACAACGCCTTTAGGGAAATGGAGACAGATTCCTGAATATCTGTTTATACGTATTTGTGTGTGTGAGAAAGTGGGAGTGTGGGAGTGTGTATATACATACACAAAAAGACCTGAAATTCTCACTGACCTACCCGTGATTTCAACCCATTGTGTCATTTGGGTTAGCCAAGCATATCCCAGGCCAGATGGCTATCCCGTTTACAAATCTGCAACACGCACACAAAAACACCAGCTTTGGGCCAGGACTCGAGGCGGGCACCCAGGCCATCAGAGAGTGACGAGGCTGAGGTTCCACCCCAGAAAACTGGGAGAAAAGCTAAGGAAGGCAGCAGGGAAAGATGTCTCCTGGAATGGAGATGGCTGGTGTTCGATGTTTTCCTGGTTCGGAAACACACGTCTTCAGAACAGAGGCCAATATTAATTTGTTTCCAAGAAATCCAACCGCTTCCTGCTAGAGAGGAGATGTATGTATGGTTTGGTTTCCAGCCGAGCACTGAGCTAATGAACCACGGTGAGCCTTTGAACTACAGCATAATCTGATGCCTGGGCCAGGAAGCAATATCCAATCGGTCCTTTTCAAGAACCACAAGTTTCCAATTAGACATGTGCTCCCAAGGGATAGGCACAATTCAGGTCTGGCCCCAGTCCCTGTAGCGATGGGATCTGGAGGCCTTCATAAGGATTAGAGTTTCTGGGTGCAGGGATAGGCACGGTGTCTACAGCGGGAAGAGAGTTCTTTTCTGAAGAAGTCATATTCAGTAAAATATGATTTGGGAGGTTATGTTTATAATCATGCAATGCCTGTATTCAAAACAATGTAGCATCAACAGTCACATCAGGAAAGGGTACTCAGCAGGGCGCGGTGGCTCACGCCTGTAATCTCAGCACTTTGGGAGGTGGGTGGATCACGAGGTCAAGAGATCGGGACCATCCTGGTCAACATGGTGAAACCCCGTCTCTATTAAAAAAAAATACAAAAAATCAGCTGGGCATGGTGGCGCGTGCCTGTAATCCCAGCTACTCGGGAGGCTGAGGCAGGAGAATTGCCTGAACCCAGGAGGCGGAGGTTGCGGTGAGCCGAGTTCGCGCCATTGCACTCCAGCCTGGGTAACAAGAGCGAAACTCCGTCTCAAAAAAAATAAAAAATAAATAAATAAAATAAAAGGGTATTCAACCTGACCACCCAAACACCAATGTAGGAACATGAAGACTCCTGTCACAAATGTGATTGAACAAGCTACTGGGTGAAATCATGGCAGTACAGAGGTGAAGGAATTCTCGGGTCAAGCAACTGTGCTAAAGGGTCAAGATAATAAAACTGAACATCAAATTGGGAAGGGCAGAAAGGGATGTGAAGACACTTCATGAAAGAGAAAAAGTCAAACTCCTTTCTTTTTTTTTTTTTTTTTTTTTTGAGACAGAGTCTCGCTCTGTCACCCAGGCTGGAGTGCAATGGCGCGATCTCGGCTCACCGCAACCTCCACCTCCGGGGTTCAGGTAATTCTCCTGCCTCAGCCTCCCGAGTAGCTGGGATTACAGGCACGCGCCACCATGCCCAGCTAATTTTTTGTATTTTTAGTAGAGACGGGGTTTCACCTTGTTGACCAGGATGGTCTCGATCTCTTGACCTTGTGATCCACCCGCCTCGGCCTCCCTTTTTTTTTTTTTTTGAGACAGAGTCTTGCTCTGTCACTCAGGTTGGCGTGCAGAGGCGCAATCTCGGCTCACTGCCACGTCTACCTCCTGGGTTCAAGCGATTCTTCTGTCTCAGCTCCCTGAGTAGCTGCGATTACAGTGGTCCACCACCATATCTGGCTGGTTTTTGTATTTTTAGCAGAGATGGGGTTTTACCATGTTGGCCAGGCTGGTCTTGAACTCCTGACCTCAAGTGATCCACCTGCCTCGGCCTCCCAAAATGCTGGGATTATAGGCATGAGCTACCACGCCTGCTTTAAACGTTCAAGAAACATAAAAAGATGCTCCAGTCTTCTGGTAATGCAAAACTGGAAGTCAATATTCACCATAGTCCAAAGGTGGAGGCAGCCCCAGTGTCCACTGATGGATGAGTGATTGAGCAAAAGGATCTATCCATAAATGGAATATTATTCAGTCTTAAAGAAAATTCTAGCCTGGGCAACGTGGCAAAACTCCATCTCTAGAAAAAAAATACAACGTTTAGCCAGGCACAATAGTGCATGCCTGTAGTCCCAGCTACTCGGGAGGCTGAGGTGGGAGGATGGCTTGAGCCTGGGAGGTTGAGGCTGCAGTGAGCTGTGCTCATGCCACTGCGCACTTCAGATTGGGTGACAGAGTGAGACCCTGTCTCCAAAAAATAAATAAATGAATAAAAGAAAGGAAATTCTGACACAGGCTACAACATAGATGAACCCTGAGGATCTTAAGTGAAATAAGCCAGTCATAAAAGGACAAATACTGAATGATTCCTCTTAGACGAGGTACCAAAAGTAGTCAGATTCATAGATCCAGAAAGTAGAGTGGTGGTTGTGAGGGGCTGAGGAGGGGGAACTGGGGAGTTGTTGTTTAATGGATACAGAATTTCAGTTTTGCAAGATTTTTTAAATCCATCCCCTCAAGCAGTTATCCTTTGAGTTACAACAATCCAATTACACTATTTAAAACTGTACAACTAATTTACTATTAGCTATAGGTACCCTGTTATGTTATCAAGTAGTAGGTCTTAGTAAGTCTTAGTCATGCTAATATTTTTTGTGTACCCATTAACCATCCCACCTCCCCACCAGCCCCCTACTACCCTTCCCAGCCTTTGGCAACCAACTTTCTACTCTCTCTGTCCTTGAGTTCAACTGTTAGATACCACAGAGAAGTGAAAACATGCCATGTTTGTCTTTCTGACTGTTTTGCAAGAGTTCTGGAGGTGGATGGTGGTGATGGTTGCACAACAATGTCAGTGTGCTTAAGGCCACCAACCTGCACACTTTTAAGTAGATAAGATGGTAAATACTGTGTTATCTGTGTGTTAACATAATTTTTTTTAAAACCTGGAGGTCAAAACCAAAATGAAAAGTCATTGCTGTGACCAAGACAGACCCCTTCAGATGAAGCCAGTGGGAAGGTAGGCAGGCACAGTCTTTCTGGTATTTTGGGTTGTAGGTATCAAAGCACCAATGTATCACTGAGATATCACACCCTTTGACTCAGTGGTCCTGTTGCTGGGCATCTGGTGAACATGAAAATCAGGAAGGTTTGCCTCTCTGCATGGGAGCCATGATGACATGATGAATGACAGCAAGATGTCGGAGGCTGATGGGTAGAATTTATGGGTAAGAAGTCATCTACAGTATGATGCAGCATCTCACACTTAGGAGGACATGGTTCCTTTAAAAAAATATTCGTGGTGTTTTAATGCCTGTTCAAAGAATTGTAATCAACTCGTAACCTAATTCAATACTGAATATTAGGTCTATAAATCTTTCAGCCATGCGTCGTGGCTCACACCTGTAATCCCAGCACTTCAGGAGGCCTAGGCAGGTGGATCACCTGAGGTCAGGAGTTCAAGAACAGCCTGGCCAAAATGGTGAAACCCCATCTCTACGAAAAATACAGAAATTAGCCAGACATGGTGGCGTGAGCCTGTAATCCCAGCTATTTGGGAGGGTGATGCAAGAGAATCGCTTGAACCTGGGAGGTGAAGGTTACTGTGAGCTGAGATCACGCCATTGCACTCCACCCTGGGTGACAGAGCGAGACTCTGTCTCAAAAAAAAAAAACAACACAAAAACCTTTCAACTGAGATATTTAATGGACTATTTAAAAAACAAATCATCTGAGAAGAAAAGCAGGAAAGAGATGGTTTATGGATAATAATCCCAGTTTGACCAGAAGTCATTCATTCATTCACTTATGCATACTCTAGAAGAGTGCTACCCAACAGAAATAAAATTTCAGCCACAAATGTGAACCATATATGTAAATTAAGTTTTCTAGAAATCAGTGTTTAAAAAATAAGATAGGTAAAACTAATCAATACAAAAATTGTTAGAGATATTTCAATAATTTTTTTTTTTGGTACCAACTCCTCAAAATCCACTGTGTGCTTTGCCACGATGCCACGTTTCTACAAGGACCAGCCACACTTCAACGCTTAGTCGCCACTCGTGGCCAGTGGGGGCCATGTTGGGCAATCCAGGTCTAGAGTGTGCTGAGATGTTTTTGCAATCACCTTTAGAGTCTGGAAAATTCCAGACTCTGCGGCTCTTTCTCTATGGAAACGCTGGCTATGGTTTCCATGGAGACAGCCCCTGCAATGGCAAAGGGTGAGAGCTCTTGAGAGATGAACAGAGCAGAGCAACTAACAACAAAATAGTCTGTTTGGAGGATGGGACGGGCTGGGGAAAGGACCCAATAGACAGCCACCCTGTCAATGCCTCACGCACAGCATTGATGTGTGAGAAATTTAATTATCAGATAGGGTCCTTGCAAATGAAAAGAAAATGGGCTTCCTTGAATCTCAGCGCACCTTATTTGAAATTGCCAGTCCCCTTCAAGCTCCCCTGCTGGGAGCATCATCCGTCCATCCCAGCACCCACACATTCATGCATTTGTTCATGTGATTAAAATGGACTGAGCTCCGTCATTTGCCAGACTTAGTATAAGCAGCTGGAGCTGCAGAAGCCACTTAAAAGAGACCCAAGAGAGAGATCCCTCACTCCTTCCACCATGGGAGGATACAGCAAGAACACATCCTCTACGAACCAGAAAATAGACCCTCACCAGACATGGAATCTGCTGGAGCCTAGGCAGTTAATTTTGCAGCCTCCAGAACAGTGAGAAATAAATGTCTGTTGTTTATAAGCCCCCCAGTCTATGGTATTTCGTTATAGCAGCCCGATTGAACTAAGACAATTATCTGTCTGAAATTAAAATCTTGTCTGGCAGCCCTACTTCTGTGTTTTTAATTATGGTAAAGTAATACAGAGGACATTTATATATATAATAAAGTTATATATAAAGTTATTATCAATTTATGCATATAAAGCTGGCTGGGCAGACTCCTCCAAATAAGAAATTAAAAGCAGAAAGAAAAGAGAAATAAAAGCAACTAAAAACATATTTTGCAGATCACCAAATCACATACAAAGACATTAGCATTAAATTCATTTAAACAGATTTGCCGATTTTGATAAGAACCACGAGTTTTCATTGAGAACTGCTAAGTTGGGCAATATTCTACTTAATATTCAAAAAACTTGTTTTGTTTTCTTTTCGAAAGTGTAATCTCAATAATATTTACAAAAAATCCACTGAATATGCAATGACAGTAAATAGTCTATTATGAGATCCAGGCTAATCTTTGTGAACACTAAGACTTGGCATATCATTGTTTTGTTTGTAAATGCTTTTCAGCCAGAATGACAGTGCTTACATCAGACAAGTTTTTTAAACTGAATAAATATAGTGAGGGCCCTCCAACGTGATGAAGGCTTTAGAGAGCACAGAAGGCTGTGTTTACTCAGATGACGCATTATTCAAATAAAAATGCACTAGATCAGACAAAAAGGAATATTTATTCTACAAATAAAAATTTCATGGGAGACATTACACTCATGAAGTCCACTTTGAAAAGAAAATGTCAGAATGAGAAAAAACAAATATCCTTTATTTAAACAACATTGTTTATAAAGAATGAATTAAAATGCTGAGGGAAATATTTACAAAACTGAGTGGCAAATCAATCCGAGCCGAGTGCCAAATGTGACACCAGCATTGAAGAGTTTGCACTAAATTTGCCAGGCACTGGTTGGATGGTGATTTACTTGGGTTCGTTATCATGGAAAAATCTACAAGAGATTCAAAAAAAAAAAAAAAACAAAACAAAACTCTTCTGCCTGTTGAAAACCATCTATCTGAGATGTTATTCAACAGAGTAATACAAATATCGGGCAACTATAACCCTCCCTAAACATTCATGGTCAGTGTTTGATGATGCAGCCGTTCTCAAAGTTGAGGCAAAAAGTCGTAACTCCTGTTACATCAATACATCTTTGAGAATGCTGTATGTCACTCATTCCCTTAATTTCAGCAAAGAAAAAGCTGCCTCCTCAGTACCTAACAGTGTTGACTGCCATTGTGGATTGCAACAGATATTTTCTTTTCCAGGTTCATCTTGTGGATGGAGTATTTATTTATTTATTTATTTTTTATTGCATTTTAGGTTTTAGGGTACATGTGCAGAACGTGCAAGATAGTTAACAGAAAACGAAATACCACATATTCTCACTCATAGGTGGGTGAGGAAAAGGAGTATTTATTTTTTAACTTTTTAAAATATTTTAAGTTCTGGGGTACATGTGCAGAACATGTAGGTTTGTTACATAGGTACACATGTGCCATGGTGGTTTGCTGCATCCATCATCCCATCATCTACGTTAGATATTTGTCCTAAGGCTATCCCTCCCCTACCCCCACCCCCACTATCCCTCCCCTAGCCCCCCAGCCCCCAACAAGACCCAGTCTGATGTTCCCCTCCCTGTGTCCATGTGTTCTCATTGTTAACTTCTGAGTGAGAACATGCAGTGTTTGGCTTCTTGTGTCAGTTTGCTGAGAATAATGGTTTCCAGCTTTATCCATGTCCCTGCAAAGGACATGAATTCATCCTTTTTATGGCTGCATAGTATTCCACGGTGTATATGTGCCACATTTTCTTTGTCCAGTCTATCATTGATGGGCATTCGGGTTGTTTCCAAGTCTTTGCTATTGTAAACAGTGCCACAATAAACATACATGTGCATGTGTCTTTATAACAGAATGATTTATAATCCCATCATCATGACTTTTAAATATATAGCTCAGTAGCGTTGGTGATATTCACAATGTTGTGCAGCTGCCACCGCTATTCATCTTCAGAGCTCTTTTCCAGCAAAACTGAAATGTTGTATCCATTAAGCCCCAGCTCCCTATTTTCCCCTCTTCCCATCCTCTGGCAGCCATCATTCCAATTTCTATCTTCATGAATTTGACTACTCTAGGTGCCTTATGTAGGTGGAATCATACAGCCTTTGTCTTCTTGTGACTGGTTTATTTCCCATAGCATTAAGTCCTGGTTTATTTAGCATTATATAATTTATACAGCATTAAGTCCCCAGGTTTATCCACACTGTAGCATATGACAGAATTTAATGTTTTCTTTTTGAAGGCTGAATAATATCCCATTGTATGGACATACCACATTTTTGTTTATCCATTAATCCATGAATGGACACTTGGGAGGCTTTTACCATTTGGCTATTGTGAATATTGCTGCCATGAATGCATGTGCGCAAATATCTCTTCCAAACTCTGCTTGTAATTCTTTCGGTGTATACCCAGCAATGGTGTTGATGGATTACATGGTCATTTAATTTTTAATTTTTTGTGTGTGTAACTGCCATACCATATTCCAAAAAAGCTGTACCATTTTGCATTCTCACCAACAGTGCACACGTGTTCTAATTTCTCCATCGTCTTGCCAATGCTTGTTATTTACTCTGTATGTTTGTCATAGCCCTGCTAATGGGTGTGAGGTGATGAAGTATTTTTTTTTTTTTTTGAGACGGAGTTTCGCTCTTGTTACCCAGGCTGGAGTGCAATGGCGCGATCTCGGCTCACCGCAACCTCCGCCTCCTGGGTTCAGGCAATTCTCCTGCCTCAGCCTCCTGAGTAGCTGGGATTACAGGGACGCACCACCATGCCCAGCTATTTTTTTGTATCTTTAGTAGAGACGGGGTTTCAACATTTTGACCAGGATGGTCTCGATCTCTTAACCTCGTGATCCACCCGCCTCGGCCTCCCAAAGTGCTGGGATTACAGGCTTGAGCCACCGTGCCCGGCAGTATTTTAAAGCCACTTGCCAACGTAGGCTTTTCTCAGGAGACACCAAGTATACCAAGATATTCGCCCATTAGAAAGCTGCTCAAGTCTTGCAACATGGATAAAGTATCACTTTAGAGATGCTCAAATATACTCTGGGAGATTCTGAAGAGAGTCTAAAGTCTCTACTAAAAAAAACAAAAGTTAGCCAGATGTGGTGGCACACACCTGTAATCTCAGCTACTCGGGAGGCTGAGGCAGGAGAATTGCTTGAACCCAGGAGGTGGAGGTTGCTGTGAGCCAAGATTGTGCCATTGCACCCCAGCCTGGGTGACAGAGCTAGACTCTGTCTCGAAAAAAATAACCAAAACAAAACATGAAACTCATGCTAGATTCCCCTTCCATAGCCCTGTAGCCAATCAGTTTCCCAAGCCTTGTCCATTCTGCCTCAGAAATTGATTTTTCATCAGCCTGCCCTGATGATCTCTTGCTCAAGTTACTTCAAAAACAACTCTTAACTCTTCTTCCTCCTGGAAGGAAAATACAGATCAAGGAATGAAGCCACCCCCTGCTGACTCTTTCAGCCATTCCTGTTGCCCTTAGGATAAATTCCACTGTCCCCACAGTGGCCTAGCAGTGATGACAACTGGAGAGAGTGCCAGCTATGTAGGAAGAGAGCTCTGTGGAATTTTCCTCGAAGCCGGGTCAGCACAAGTTTCTGAATCATTAGGCTTTTCTGAATCATTATGCGGAACAATTTTGCCTTGTGTGGGCAAAGTTTCCTGTAAAGAGCCACACGTAGTAAATATCTTAGTCTTTGTGGGCCATACAGCACTTGACTAAGCTACTCAATGCCACCCTTGTAGTGTGAAGGCAGCCATATCCATATACAATATAGAATGAATGAACAGGGCCAGGTTCCAATAAAACTTTATTTGTGCATGCATCTCTCTCCCTGACTGCCCCACCTCATCTCTGTCTCCATCACCCCTCCCCTGTGTTCTGCGACT
The DNA here is from genome assembly GCA_031835075.1 of Saguinus oedipus. Taxonomy (NCBI): domain Eukaryota; kingdom Metazoa; phylum Chordata; class Mammalia; order Primates; family Cebidae; genus Saguinus; species Saguinus oedipus. Next base: position 57,492,774 of record CM063187.1, on the reverse strand, counting down.
ATCTATCTCTGCATTGGTCTCCTCCATCATCATTCCTGGTCTTCAGTTAATTTTTCTCACAGGAGTCTGAGTAGATTTATCAAAGGAAAATGTGGCCACTTCCCATCCTTGCTTAGAACATCGCTGTGGGTTCCTGGTACTCTTTGGATTCACTGCCTGTTGTTTGTGAGCATCTGCGAGCCGGTAGAACACCAGATTGTCCATGTAGAAGGGACTTGGGAGTGAAGGTCTGGTCTGGGGCTGGGAGCTAGGGGACTTGCCTTGCAGCTGTGTTTTCATAGTGATGTTCACTGTTACACAACATGGCTGTTGGGAAAAGCACACAACTTCTCTGAATGCACATATTTAGAGATTTTATAAAGCTAGGTACAAGGGAGAAAAAGTGAAAATGTACTCACTGTTTGAGTTATTATTGCAACTTCTATGTAATGTAATTCAACAAACTTGTCTGCAAGTAGGTGTCAATATGTGCCAACATGTAAAACCTTCCTACATAAAGAAAATGGCGGGCTGCAACCACGAAGGACATTTGGAACACTTGACTCAGCTCAAAAAGAGGGTGGAAGATTTTTGCCCCAGAACACTAGAGAAAACCCAGTTATGGACATGACCCAGGAACCTGATCTATAAACAGAGAGCTAGTATGAAGTCTTCCTTATGGTTTAGAAACGGTCATCTCCTGAATACTGGCTATGTCGTGCTGTTTCTGGGAAAGCCGTTTCCCTTCCTGAGTTGGATGTCAACGCATACGGAGCTTGGACTCAAGCTGGGCATTCATAGATCATTAATCAGGGGAAACTCCACGGTGGGTAGTTGCCCTGGCATTTTGTTTGGCAGCTGGGCCAAGCTGAACATCCCAACAGCTAGTTTGCAGAGATCGTTTGCTTTTTCTCAGAAATAATCAGCTCCAGCTGAACCCTCTATCCTGTTCGGTTCTGGTCCATATCCTGCTTTTATTATTTTTTGAGGCGGAGTCTTGTACTGTCGCCTGGGCTGGAGTGCAGTGGCGTGATTTCAGCTCACTGCAACCCTCTGTCTCCCAGGTTCACGTAATTCTCCTGCCTCAGCCTCCTGACTAGCTGGGATTACAGGTGCCCACCACCACGCCCGGCTAATTTTTTGTACTTTTAGTAGAGACGGGGTTTCACTATGTTGATCAGACAGGTCTCGAACTCCTGACCTTGTGATCCACCTGCCTCAGCCTCCCGAAGGGCTGGGATTACAGGCGTGAGCCACTGCGCCTGGCCTAGATCTTGCTTTTAGCAGCTGAAATTGGTTGCTGAAGGACACTGAGGATACATCTGAGTTGAGGTCAAAAGGAAGTGTTCAGAGCACGCAGAGGACTCCTTTGCTCACCTCAGCATACAACAACATAGGTGGGTATTTCTATAATCAGATAGTGGGAAATTTTCCATTGAAATTAACAAAGAAGCCAGTGGATATAAAAGAAAATACTGATAAATCCATCTCCTGGTCAACATGGTAAAACCCTATCTCTACTAAAAATACAAAAATTTTGAGGAGTAGAAATTCCTCACATTTGGGCAAAGAGATATGGAGTAGCTGGGCATGGTGGTGTGCACCTGTAATCCCAGCTACTTGGGTGGCTGAAGCAGGAGAATTGCTTAAACTCAGGAGGTGGAGGTTGCAGTGAGACAAGATTGTGCCACTGCACTCCAGCCTGGGTGATAGAGTGAGACTCCATCTCAAAAACAACAACAACAACAGGCAAACAAAAACACAAGAATGACAATAACGAAAGCTGAGTTTAACAACCAAAATGAGATGCGATCTACTTCCATAAGACTCCGAAACACGACAAGCGCAGCGACAGCCAGGTTGTTGAGGAGGTGAGGAAACAGACCCTTCCCAGAGCTGACAGCAGGTATGTGTCGACGCAGCCGTTCCAGAGAGCTAGAAAGGCTTCAGAGCTAAAGACACAGCAGAATTAAATACAGGCAAGCCCACTTCTGGTCTACATAAACACATACAAAATCGCATGCGTCTGTAGAGCACCATTGCAATGTGAGTTAAGAAAATGTGAAAAAAATTGTATCCAGCGTATACATGGGAACATTAACTGCAAAGATGGGGTAGCATTTTACTGTCAAAAAAATTAAGTGCCTTCCTTTAAGAAGAAATCTGGCTTTTGAAGGACATTTAAAATCATGATATATTTAATGCGTTGTGGACACTGAGGGTCGGATCATCTTTGCTTGCACGAGGGGCATCGCGTGCCCTGCAGAATGTGTTGCGGCATCTCTGGTGTCTACCCACTAGAGGCTGACAGCACTCCTCTTCCCAGCTGTGACAATCACAAATTTCTTTAGGCATGGCCCAGTGTCCCCCCCCCGCCCCCGGGAGAAAAAATTTGTCATGGTTAAAGACCTCAAAAACATATTCTAATCCCAACGTTGAGTCAAAATAATACACTTATCCATGAATTTATACATACTCTAGAGATGTCCAATAGGAATGTAATGCACGTAACATATGTGATTTTAAATTTTCTAGTAGTCACATTTAAAAATGTAAAAAAAGGGGAAAATAATTGTAATGACATATTTCATTTACCCCAATATATATGAAATATTATTTCCACATATGGCATTGGCCACATTTCAAGGGTTCAGTAGCTGCATGTGGCTGCTGGATGCCAAACTGTACAACACAGGATTAGAAATATTATTGAGCGACTCTATAACACTGCGAGCCCAGAAGTATGGTGGGGGCGGGGAGAAAGCCAAGTTTTCTGAATTCTGGAAATTTCATTGTGATGGGAGAAAGATATAAGCAAAGAAACTCCCTCTTGAGAATAATTTGACAATATCTGGAAAGGTGCAGAAACATATTCTCAACGCCTCAGCAGTTCCGTGCTGAGAAATGTTTCCTAGAGAAATTCCTCACATCTGGGCAAAGAGATATGGAGTAGAATGGTCATCACAGTATTCAGGTATGTGACAAATCTTATTTGCGTGCCGACTGTATGCCAGCGACTGCGCTGGGCTGTGGCTTCATTGGCAATAGTGAGACCAAGAGCCAACCTACATGTGCTCAGGAGACGGATGTGGAAAACGGTGAATTCCTAAACCGGAATATGGCGGTGCACCTGCCGTGAACGCACAGGAGCCACGCGAAATCACACAACGTAACACAATGCTAAAAATAAAAATGTAGAACATTGCAACCTCCTTGCAGACCCATGCCACTCACAGGGGTTTGGAACATGTTAAAACACTATTTGATGTTTTTAGCAGCAATGTAGGAAGAACAGACATGGGAATGGTCGATTCTAAATGTGGGTGTTGGCGGAAGGTGGGTGGTATTTCAAAGACAGCACAAGGACCTTCACCTACATTTGTGCCTGATTTTACAAAATGCTCTGAAACCAATACGGCAAAATGTAAAGATCTGATAATTCTGGGTGTTATGTTTACTATATATATATATATATATTTTTTTTTTTTTTTTTTTTTTTTGAGACGGAGTTTCGCTCTTGTTACCCAGGCTGGAGTGCAATGGCACAATCTCGGCTCACCACAACCTCCGCCTCCTGGGTTCGGGCAATTCTCCTGCCTTAGCCTCCTGAGTAGCTGGGATTACAGGCACGTGCCACCGTGCCCAGCTAATTTTTGTATTTTTAGTAGAGACGGGGTTTCACCATGTTGACCAGGATGGTCTCGATCTCTTGACCTCGTGATCCACCCGCCTCAGCCTCCCAAAGTGCTGGGATTACAGGCGTGAGCCACCACGCCCGGCTATTCCCTATATTTTTTTTCTTCGTGTTGGAAATAATTTTTAAAAAGCAAATAATTAAAAGTAGTTAAAAAATTATGCTAAGTGTTACAATGGAAACAAATCAGTATATGAGAAAGATAATACAGGGCAGAGGCCCAACCATGGAGGTCAGGGAAGTCTTCTCTGAGAGTGTAAAGACTGAAGGGAGAATGAGGAAGCTGAATGCTTTAGGTGTGGGGAGAAGTGCTCCCAACACACTTCAGCAGGAGCAAGGGCCTGGAAGTAGGAAAGCACTTTGGGCATTTAAGGAAGTAGAAAGAAAAAAAAGAGTCCAGTGAAGCTGAGGGAGAGAGCCAAGAGAGGTAAGGGTCCCGGCAATATCTTTCACCCCATATTCTCTGCTACAATGTGACTTTGACGTTCCTCCCATTGAGAAGTGGGGTCTATGTATCCACTCTGGGTGGGCTCATGACTACTTCACCCACAGGGTGATGCTCTATGACTTCTGAGCTGCTTCATAAACGTCCGTGCATTCCCTGCCTTGTTTACGGAGACGCTCCTACTTGGAATCTGGAGCCACTGTGTAACAAGTTTGACAACCTCGAGGCTGCCATGCTGTGAGGAAGCCCAAGCCACATGGAGAGGCCCTCGTAGATGCTCTGGTTGGCAAGTCCGGTGTGGGAGGCTGCATTTTCCATAACGTAGACCCTGAGATGGTGGATGTGCCAACAGCCGGGGACCCTGACTGTCTATAATGAAGGGAGCTCTCTGCTGACCCAGGATGAACACAGAGCGAATAAGAAACCAACCTTTGTGATTTAAGTCACTGAAGTTTTGGGATTGTTTGTACCGCAGTGCTGTCAGCCTCTCCTGGTTGACACAGGCCCTTGGTGCAGGGAAGTAACTTTCTAGGAAGGGAACATGCATAGCTGCTTATTCTCCTACTGTGTTCTCAACACAGAACACTTCTGACACAAACGTGTGAGGGTTTTTCTTTCTACTCTCTATTTTCCAGCAGACATGAAGTGGGTGTTCCATCATTAAATTCGGTTCGTATTTTTTTGTTTGTTTGTTTTTTGAGACAGAGTCTCATTCTTTCACCCAAGCTGGAGTGCAGTGGCAGGATCACAGCTCACTGCAGCGTGAAACTCCTGGGCTCAAGGGATCCTCCTGTCTCAGTCTCCCAAATAGATGGAACTATAGGCTCGGTGGTTGGTTTCCCTGGCAGCCACCCCAACCTGACGCTGTCCGGGAGCTCCAGCAACAGTCACTACTAGCAAGCAAAAGACACTTTTCAGTTCCAACCTGTGCGCCCAGAAACACGAGGAGAGATCAAATATGCATTTCATATTATGTTAGAGAGAATCAGGTAAAAAACAAAGTAGGCCAGTAAAGAGAACAAGTGAGAATCGTGCTGAGTGTTGTGAAGGCCACACCAGGGATGCAGGCGCAGCAGATCACCTGGGAGGTGCTCCTAGATTGGATGGTTGAGGAAGATGCCTACAAACACCATCACCTTAGGGGGCAGGATTCCTTTCTCTCTCTAATTAACGTTTCAGTGTAGGGTACACGTCCAGGCCTGTGAAGTGGGTAAATGCCTTTCTCTCTCTAATTAACGTTTCGGTTTGGGGTACACGTCCAGGCCTGTGATGTGGGTAAATGCCTTTCTCTCTCTAATTAACGTTTCAGTGTGGGGTACACGTCCAGGCCTGTGATGTGGGTAAATGCCTTTCTCTCTCTAATTAACGTTTCAGTTTGGGGTACACGTCCAGGCCTGTGATGTGGGTAAATGCCTTTCTCTCTCTAATTAACGTTTCGGTTTGGGGTACACGTCCAGGCCTGTGATGTGGGTAAATGCCTTTCTCTCTCTAATTAACGTTTCAGTGTGGGGTACACGTCCAGGCCTGTGATGTGGGTAAATGCCTTTCTCTCTCTAATTAACGTTTCAGTTTGGGGTACACGTCCAGGCCTGTGATGTGGGTAAATGCCTTTCTCTCTCTAATTAACGTTTCGGTTTGGGGTACACATCCAGGCCTGTGAAGTGGGTAAATGCCTTTCTCTCTCTAATTAACGTTTCAGTGTGGGGTACACGTCCAGGCCTGTGATGTGGGTAAATGCCTTTCTCTCTCTAATTAACGTTTCAGTGTGGGGTACACGTCCAGGCCTGTGATGTGGGTAAATGCCTTTCTCTCTCTAATTAACGTTTCAGTGTGGGGTACACGTCCAGGCCTGTGAAGTGGGTAAATGCCTTTCTCTCTCTAATTAACGTTTCGGTTTGGGGTACACGTCCAGGCCTGTGATGTGGGTAAATGCCTTTCTCTCTCTAATTAACGTTTCGGTTTGGGGTACACGTCCAGGCCTGTGATGTGGGTAAATGCCTTTCTCTCTCTAATTAACGTTTCAGTGTGGGGTACACGTCCAGGCCTGTGAAGTGGGTAAATGCCTTTCTCTCTCTAATTAAGGTTTCAGTGTGGGGTACACGTCCAGGCCTGTGATGTGGGTAAATGCCTTTCTCTCTCTAATTAACGTTTCAGTGTGGGGTACACGTCCAGGCCTGTGATGTGGGTAAATGCCTTTCTCTCTCTAATTAACGTTTCAGTTTGGGGTACACGTCCAGGCCTGTGATGTGGGTAAATGCCTTTCTCTCTCTAATTAACGTTTCAGTTTGGGGTACACGTCCAGGCCTGTGATGTGGGTAAATGCCTTTCTCTCTCTAATTAACATTTCAGTTTGGGGTACACGTCCAGGCCTGTGAAGTGGGTAAATGCCTTTCTCTCTCTAATTAATGTTTCATGTTTGGGGTACACGTCCAGGCCTGTGATGTGGGTAAATGCCTCTCTCTGTTTAACATTTCAGTTTGGGGTACACGTCCAGGCTGTGATACGGGTAAATGCATGTTCCAGGAGTCTGTTGTGCAGATTATTTCGTCACCCCCGTTTTAAGCCTGGTATCCACGATTTGTTTTTTTTCCCAGTCCTCTCCCTCCTCCCATCCTCCACCATGGACCCCAGTGTGTGCTGTTCTTCTCTGTGTCCATGTGTTCTCATCATTTAGCTCCTGCTTATAAGTGAGGACATGTGCTATCTGGTTTCTGTTCCTGTGTCACTTTGCTGAGGATAATGGCCTCCAGCTCCATCCATGTCCCTACAAAGGACATGGTTTTGTTTCTTTTCATGGCTGCATGGTATTCCGTGTGTGCGTGTGTGTGTGTGTGGGGGGGTGTGTGTGGGGTGTGTGTGGGGGTGTGTGTGGGGTGTGTGTGTGTGGGGTGTGTGTGTGTGTGTATGTACACCATTTTCTTGATCCATTCTGCTGGTGGGCATTGAGGTTGACTCCATGTCTTTGCTACTGTGAATAGTGCTGCAGTGAGGATACATGCGCATGTGTCTTTGGGACAGGATTTATATACCTCTGGGTGTACACCCAGTAATGAGATTGCTGGGTCAGGAAGCAGACATGTATATTTTTAAAAGCTCAGTATCACTGACCATTAAGAAAAATGAAAATCAAAAGCACGATGAGGTACTATCTTACACCCATCAGAATGGCTATTGCTAAAAGGTTAAAAAATAATAATAGTAATTGACCCTGGCAAGGTTGCAGAGAAAGGGGAACGCTCACAGGCTGTTGGTGGGCGTGTAAATTAGCTCAGCCACGGTGGGAAACAGCCAAGGTAAGATCCCACATAAGATCTGGGAATGGGCACACGCGTTCAGTCTGCAGCAGGGATTCTGGGGTCTATGGAGCCAGAGAAAGCCAAGGGGCCCTGACATCCACCAAGGACAGGATGTGGAGAGGGAAGGGAAGGAGGCCGGCAGAGTCTTCCAGAAACGCCTGTATTTAAAGGTCAGGTTTTGAGAAGGAACCAGCCCAGGTGGGTGAACGAGAAGGCCCCGGAGGTGCAGAATCACAGGAGGACTCAGACAAGGAGGGTGTGCAGAGCGTTTTGGGGTTGTTTTAAACGATGGGGGAGCAGGGCAGGTTTTCAGAGGCGGGGAGTCGTACTGGAAGAAGTCGAAGTTATGTTAACAGCACTGACTCCCTGTTAGAGAAAAGCTTGCTTGCGTTTGCTCAAGTTTGTAGATTATTCATTAAAAAAACAGCCTCCGGAGAACAAGGCCTTTCACAGAGATAAAAGAGAGCAGCTAAGCGGCCACTGTGGGAACACGCTGACCCCCCTGATAAGCGCATTCCTGAACCGAGGAGCCCCTGCACGTTCTGCAACAGCGCCCTGATTTCCCTGAACCCGGGACCCACCTGGATCCTGCGTCATAATAAAAACGTGAGCAGTTGCTGCCCCTGTGCGAAGGCACAACTTAAAAACTGGACGGAAACGCTCAGAAAGGAAAACGTTTTTGCTAAGTTGAGAGCGATTAGTGACTTGAAAAAAAAAGTATTATTTTTTTGTGTGTGATGGAATCAAGGAATTAGGAAAAAGTGGATCAGAAAATGAGGCCGATGGGTGCTTCTACAGAAAGGAGGGAAACTCACAACACGTCTTTTTTTTTTTTGTGAAATTCGGTTTCACTCTGGTCCCCCAGGCTGGAGTGCTGTGGCGCGATCTCGGCTCACGGCACCCTCCGCCTCCCTCCGCCGTTCACTGCCTGGGGGTGGGGAGGGCGCCGCTTCCAGCATGGAACCAACTTTCCTTTTCACCCAAAGCATGTCTTTCAAAGCGACCCCCTGGCCCGGACCTGAGATGCCTGGATTTGGGTGCAGGGAGGTCACTGGGGGACCGCGGGGGCCGCACGGGCTGGGGCGGGGGCGCCTTAGGCCCAGCCGGCCTCGCGGGTGGGGGCGCAGGGCTGCCCAAAGCCCCAGGTCCAGCCGCAGCCAAGGGGACCACGCCCCGCGTTGCAGGAGGAACGCGCCCCTGGCCCTGTGCTCACCCCCGCGGTGGAGACGGGGCCCGGGGAGCATGGGGACTGCAGGCAGGACGCCCCCAGCCTCAGACTCATTCCCACCGGCTCCTCTAACCGCAGCGCCTCCTCCGCAGGGGCCGAACCGCAGCCCGGACGCCGCCGCGCTCAGGCTCCACACCCTGCAGCCGGTCACTCCCCACGCCGCTCCCCTGGCCTCTGCCGCCCTTCCTCCTCCCCTCTCGCGGGGCCCTCTGCCCCGCCAAAAGCCTCCCTGCCCACGCTTCTGAAGGGAAACTGTATGCTTGTGTTGACTCTGGCAAAAATAAGTAAGTAATAATTTAAAATAAATACACAAAGGGAAACTGGACCAGGAATCCACGTTGCTTTAGGTTCAAGAACATTCTCCCTCCCAAGGCCTACAAGGCCCTGCATTATGCCCTGTGAACGGGCTCTCCTGAGTATGCACACAGACAAATATTAATGGACATGTGGTCACACGCATGCATGTCTACACACATATACACAGGCATACACAAACACTGACAGGCATATGATCACACACATGCATGTGTACACACAGACACCCACGCTCATAGGCATATGATCACACACATGCATGTGTACACACACACCCACAAACACTCAGGCATATGATCATATGCATGCATGTGTACACACATATACACACAAATACTCAGGCGTATGATCACACACATGCATGTGTACACACACACACACAAACACTCATAGGCATATGATCACACACATGCATGTGTACACACACACCCACAAACACTCAGACATATGGTCATCGCATGCATGCATGTGTACACATGCACACAAATACTCATAGGCGTATGATCACACGCATGCATGTGTACACACAGACACCCACAAACACTCAGACATATGGTCATCACATGCATGCATGTGTACACATGCACACAAATACTCATAGGCGTATGATCACACGCATGCATGTGTACACACAGACACCCACACTCATAGGCATATGATCACACACATGCATGTGTACACACACACACCCACAAACACTCAGGCATATGATCATATGCATGTATGTGTACACACATATACACACAAATACTCATAGGCGTATGATCACACACATGCATGTGTACACACACACAAACCCACAAACATAGGCGTATGATCACACGCATGCATGTTTACACACACACCCACAAACACTCGTAGGTGTATGATCACACTCATTTACATACACCCACAAACACTGATAGGCATATGATCACATGCATGCATGTGTACACACATACACACAGATACTCATAGGCATATGATCACATGCATGCATGTGTACACACATACAGACACAAATACTCATAGGCATATGATCACACAAATGCATGTGTACCCATATATGCTCACACACAGAGACACAGATACTCATAGACATGGTCACATGTGTGCAGGTATGCACATACACTCAGACACCCACAAATACTCCTAGATGTGCAGTCACGTATGTGTATACACATATACTCACACATGGACATATATACACACTTAGAAATACATGTCTCCAAGTACAAGACAGACAAAGACAGGGCCCTGGCAGCTCTGGTTTTGGAAAAGCAGCTCCATTGACAGCTCACTCTCATGAGTATCTATCGGAAGTATTAGTGCTTCAAAGCAATAGAAACTAGAAACAAGACACCTGTGACCTCAATCCAGCGAGTTTATTCTGAGGGAGAAAATATAACATATTCAAAAAGCCAGAGCAATGCCGTCCAAAGGAAATGTAATATGAACCACGTATTTTTAAAGTTTTCTAGTAGCTACTTTTTTTTTTTTTTGAGACAGAGTTTTGCTCTTGTTGCCCAGGCTGGTGTGCAATGGCGTCATCTCAGCTCACTGCAACCTCCACCTCCTGGGTTCAAATGATTCTCCTGCCTAAGCCTCCCCATCAGTTGAGATTACAGGCATGTGCCACCACACCCAGCTAATTTTTTATTTTTAATAGAGATGGGGTTTCTCCATGTTGATCAGGCTGGTCTTGAACTCCCGACCTCAGGTGATCTGCCCGCCTCGGCCTCCCAAAGTGCTGGGATTACAGGCATGAGCCACCATGCCAGCCTCTAGTAGTTATATTTTTTTAAAAGTCCCAATCAACATGTCAAATTCATTTCAATAATATATTTTACTTAACAAAATGTCGTCAAAATAGTAGCGTTTCAATATGTCACTAATATAAAAGATAGGACTCATCTATTATACGTTGATTTTGTCCTCTTGTCTTTGGAAGCTAGTGTGCATTTACCTGTAATTGAGCCTATTTCAATGCAGCTCAGCCACATCCCAAATGCTTCCCATACACAAGTGACTCGCGGCTGCCATACCAGACAGTGCCTTCGAAGCACATTTCCCCTAATAGCACCACACCAGAAATACCCTAAGTGTCGCGCCTGTACTCCATAACCGTGTAGTCATTGCGCTGGTTACGTCACGTATCTAGCACACGGCAGTCCTTTAATAAATATCCCTTAAAGAAATTAAAAAGTAGAAATACAGTTATGATGTGTTATGAAGCAAATCAAAAAATGAACTGAAACAGTCAAGCAAAATGACGTATTTTATGTTGGTCTAATGCAAACCAGAGTTTGAACCTTAACTGTAGCATACTTAGTTCTGTGACTGGGTAGGTTTATGAAGGGAGGCTGTAAAATCTACCTCCTATGTTTTCTTGGGAGGAATAAATAGAAGAATCTGTATTAACAGTCAGCACAGAGAGCCTGTCTCACAATAATTACTCAGTCAACATGAGCAACTGCTGCAACTGTGTGAAGATACAAATGAAAAACCGGAAGGAAAAACTTAAAAAGGAAAACTTTTATGCTGGGTTGATAGTGATTATTCACTCGAAAAATGTGTTATTTTTTATGGAGCCACAATTCTGTGTAAGTGATGAAAGCGAGGAATTAGAAAGAAATGGATCGGAAAATGAGGCTGATGAGTGATTCTACAGAAAGAGCAGGGAAACACAAAACATCTTTTTTTTTTTTGAGACTGGGTTTCACTCTTGTGTCCCAGGCCAGAGTGCAATGGCATGATCTCGGCTCACTACAATCTCTGTCTCCCAGGTGCAAGAGATTCCCCTACCTCAGTTTCCCGAGTAGCTGGGACTACAGGCGCCTGCCCCATCCAGCTAATTATTGTATTTTTAGTGGAGACGGGGTTTCCCCATGTTGGCCAGGCTGCTCTCAAACTCCTGACCTCAGGTGATCCACCTGCCTCAGCCTTCCAAAGTGCTGGGATTACAGGCGTGAGCCACTGCACCCAGCCTACAAAGCGTCTTTAACAGTTACAGTGGGGTGGCTGTGAAACGGGAGGGGCACACGGTGGTCTGTAGAAAGCTGCTAACACAGTACGTATTTACTCTGAATTTTTTTTTAAAAACAGAAAAGTTTAGAATAAGAATACATCTACATAGAGCCAACTGGGTTTGAATAAAAAAGACTGTGCTAATTTTCTTCTGAGATTTTCTCCATCACTTCATTTGGAATTTGTTTGGCACAGTTCACAGAGGGGCCCACCGTGTCCACACGGGGAGTCTCACATGCTCTTCTTGTTTTTCTAACACAGATGTTTCAAAATATTTGAATGGTCAGGATAAGCTAAAAGGTCAAGGGAATGCGTACTGAGATAAGTAAATCTATAAGGAGATAAAATCCTCAAAGCTTTTTCCCACATAAGAAAGTAGAGGTTCTAAATAGGGAAACAGAACTGAAATTAACAAGTTATTGGACAGTTATAATTATCAGACTCTAGGAATGAATAATCAAGTTTTACCAATTTCAGGGTATTAGTTGTCTTTTCCGTGTCCATCCATCTGAAAAACCAGAGAACGACACGAAACATCTCCTTGTTAAAGTCTAAAATAAAATTGTGTTCTGAAAGTTCTTAGCCTTTGTAACCAAAATCGGAAGAAAAAGAAAGTGATCACGTTTTTTAATGGAACCCATCAAAGTGTATAAATGAACCTAAGAATCATCTAAGGTAGCCCAGGTCTCAGTAAACACAAATGCAGATTTCTGTTTTTAAAAAAGAAAGAAAACATAAAGTTGTCAGAACATTAACATTACAGAGAAAAGAAAAATATAAGGAAAAAAAAAAAGGTTCCATGCAAACAGTTGGTGTGCAAACAGATGGTGTGTTTAAGTCTGTTTACTGCCGGGCAAGGGAGGAATTCCTTATGCCAAACACGTAGCACTGTGTATGGATCACATCATTCATTTGTCTAACTTCACTGCGATGCATATGGTGTTGAAATCAAAGCTTGCTTTTACCTTGGGGCAGAATTCCACAGCAGAGGGATAAGCTGAGACAACATCTGTCGGCTGGACTTCTTAAGATTCGAATTCGTGGTTTCAGTGCTCATCCATTTCTTTCTAAACAACTTGAATTCAGATTCGGTCTCCATTCCTCATAAGCCATGTGAATTCCTTTATCTTCCTGTGAAGTATGTGAGGCATGGAGAAGATTGTATATACAGAGATACATTGGAATGCTTTAAAGATAATCATAAAACCAACAACTACACATGTAACTTTTAGACATTACCAATGCTAAATACATTCCCTGAAAATCGCTTCTCCAAATGACTGTTTTTTTTTTTTTTTTTTTTGCTGATGGTTAATTCCCTGAATGGCCAAATTTGCCAAAATCACCGTATTCATCCAGTTAACAGTGACAAAAGCGTGTTTCTTTCTTTTTTTTTTTGCGACGGAGTTTTGCTCTTGTTACCCAGGCTGGAGTGCAATGGTGTGATCTCGGCTCACCGCAACCTCCGCCTCCTGGGTTCAGGTGATTCTCCTGCCTCAGCCTCCTGAGTAGCTGGGATTACAGGCACGCGCCACCATGCCCAGCTAATTTTTGTATTTTTAGTAGAGACGGGGTTTCACCATGTTGACCAGGATGGTCTCGATCTCTTGACCTCGTGATCCACCCGCCTCGGCCTCCCAAAGTGCTGGGATTACAGGCTTGAGCCACCGCGCCCGGCCAAAAGCGTGTTTCTTTTAACACCTTCTGACAGTTACAGCGATCCCAATTGTAGGGGAGTTCCTAGAAGCTTCTGCGATGTGTGAATGATTTGACTGGAAGTTTTCACTTCGTTTTATGGCAGCTTTCAGTTTAGGTTTCCATTGGCTGTAGCTGCTGCATTGTAACCAAACCGAAGGTTAGTGTGTTCTGAGGACTTTTATATCTTAAAATGAGAATTTCTGGATGTTTCCTCCAAGTGTATTCTGCAGGTCTTGAATGTCAAGGATGTTATGAAAGGTAGAACAGGTTTTTATCATCCAACGCATTTCCACTCCCGTCTTTTGAAATTCTCTTAACAGATATGTGACTCAATTTGATCACACAAATGTTTTCAACATGGGTAAGACATCTGAGAAACGCTCAGTGCCTATAATGAGAATCACACCTAAATCTGATGTGTCTTTGAGCCTAATTTGCAAGTCAGCTGCAGAGCTGAGATAAATCTGCCAAAGTCAAACAAAAACTACAGCAAAACCAAATTTAATTTCAGCTGAAATGAAACTAAAACATCAAAGAAAAAAAAATTGTTCCCAAAGGGCCTGTAATCACAGCTCTTCGGGAAGCCGAGGCGGGAGGATTGCTTGAGCCCAGGAGTTCAAGATCAGTCTGGGTGACATGTAGAAACTCCATCTCTACAAAAAAAAAAAAAATTAGCTGGGCATGGTGGTATACAACTGTGGTCCCAGCTACTGGGGAGGCTGAGGTGGGAGGATTGCTTGAGCCCAGGAGGTTGAGGCTGCTGGAGCTATGATCATACGACCACACTGCAGCCTGAGCAACAGAGCAAGACTCTGTCTTAGAAAAAAGAAAGGGAGAACGGGAGAAAGAGAGTAAGAGAGAAAGGAAGGGGAAGGAAGGAAGGAAAGAAGGAAAAGAGGGAGGAAAGGAGGAAGGGAAGGAAGGAAGGAGAGGAACGGAGGGAGGGAAGGAGAGAAGGACAGGAAGAAGGGAGGGAGGGAGGGAGTGAAGGAAAACGAAGGGAAGAGTTACCCTTGGAGTCCGTTAACACCATCCCATGGTGGTATGATTTTGTGTAATGTTTACAAATATTTAGTAGAAATTGTTTACAGTGCATCCACCATTTGACAGATTTTCCATTTGGCAAACCCTCTTTCTGACTCCTCCCCCTGAATACCTCATCCCATCACTTGTGGCTCCTCAGAAAGTCAATTTGCCTGTCTTCTTCTGCCAGCATCAGCTGATGTATTCCCTTCTCTGTGTGAGATCCTTCCTGTCAGCATGCCCACATGCTGTGTTGTCTTCCATCTTAAAAACAAATGCTTTTTAGATCTTAAGGTCCTCCCCAGCCACTGCCCCTTTATATGCAAAACACATCCAACGCGTCTCTCTGCTCCTTCCCCTCAACTTTCTCCCCTCCGTGTCTCCTAAGCCCACGGGTATCCCGATTCCTTTCCCAACCCACACTGGTCTACGCGTGTCAGGCTCACCAGGATTCTCCACTTGGCTGAAAACAACCCAGTTCTTAATCTTCATCGGATCCAATCTATTGACCACACGTGACAACTTAGACTTCATCTTCTCTGCTGAAATCTTTCCTCATTTGGCTTGCACACCCCAAACTCTCCAGGTTTTCCTCCTACATCCTGCCTACGCTGACTCCATCCAGCCCATGACAGTTACGAAACTACTAGGTAGAACAGGGTCCCCCAGAACTCATGTCCACATGGAACCCAGAATGTGGCCTTATTTGGAAATAGAGTCCGCGCAGATGATCATGACTGTGGAGGAGGTCACAGTGGATTAGGGCAGGTCTTACATCCAATAACCGGTGTCCCTTTAAGACGAGAAGAGAACGCAGGGAGGAGCATGCCTTGTGATGTTGGAGGTGGTGCTTGGAGGGCTGCTGCTGCAACCCAAGGGACACTGAGGATTGGGGCAACCAGACCAGAAGCCAGGAGAAGCCACAACATTGAAGAACAGCCTAGGGTCTCATCGTGCTGGGAACAAGATCCAGACTCCTCCCTTGTGCCTGCAAGGTCCGAAGAGGCCCACTGCTCTTCCTCAGCCTACCCTTCCGTCCTTCCCAGCACACCACACTTCCCTCCGTTCCCTGAGCCTCTGCAGTTCCCTCTGCGTTTCCCCAAAACCTTGCTGTGGTACAATGAGAGCATCCTTCCCGCCTCGGGCCAGTTACCCGCTGTTTGGAGGCGCCTTCCTGACTGTCCACATCAGCCACCGCCTCGCCATGCCCCATCCCCTCCACCCTCTCTGCTCTTCCCACCACCGACAAATCACCTTAGGACGTTGTGTTATTCTAAACCACAGTACACATTACTGCGTAACACATGACTGTATCGTGTCATATCACACGTTAGGTGCTATTACCTTCTGTTAGGTTGTACAGCATGCGTTTCTTTTAACATTTTATCTTTAAATTGACAAATAAAAATGACACATACTTAGTGTGTATGTGCTTTGTAAAATCTATACATTGTGAAGTGGCTAAATCAAGCTAGTTAACGTATGCATTATCTCACGTACTCTTGTTTTTGCGGTAAGAACATTTAGAGTCTACTCTAAGCAATATTATCATATGCTATATTATTACATATAGTATTATATAGTGCTACATTACATTATATTATATTACATTGCATTACATATTATTACATATAGTATTATATAGTACTACATTACATTATATTATTATATTACATTGCATTACATATTATTACATATAGTATTATATATTATTATATTACATTGCATTACATATTATTACATATAGTATTATATAGTGCTACATTACATTATATTACATATTATACTATATTATTTTATACTATATTATACTACATTACATTATATTATTACATTACATTGCATTACATATTATATTTTATACTATATTATATAGCATACTACATTATACTACACTACAATATATTATATTACATGTCACATTACATATTATACTATATTATTTTATACTATATTATATAGTATACTACATTATACTACACTACAATATATTATATTACATGTCACATTACATATTATATTATTTTATACTATATTATATAGCATACTACATTATACTACACTACAATATATTACATGTCACATTACATATTATACTATATTATTTTATACTATATTATATAGCATACTACATTATACTACACTACAATATATTATATTACATGTCACATTACATATTATACTATATTATTTTATACTATATTATATAGCATACTACATTATACTACACTACAATATATTACATGTCACATTACATATTATACTATATTATTTTATACTATATTATATAGCATACTACATTATACTACACTACAATATATTACATGTCACATTACATATTATACTATATTATTTTATACTATATTATATAGCATACTACATTATACTACACTACAATATATTACATATCACATTACATATTATACTATATTATTTTATACTATATTATAGTAGAGTATATTATGATATATTATACTATAATATACCATATTATGATGTAGCATACTATAATATAGTATAGTATACTACATTACATTATATTATATTATTATATTACATATTACATTATGTACTAGACAGTTGATCTTCAAACAAGGCAGGTTTGTAATGTGCAGGTCCGCTTAGATACAGATTTTCTTTCTCCCCCACTCCCCACAAGACAGAGACTTGCTGTGTTGCCCAGGTTAGAGTGCAGTGGCACCATCTCTGCTCACTGCGACCTCTGCCTTCCAGGTTCAAGCAGTTCTCCTGTCTCAGCCTCCTGAGTAGCTGGGATTACAGGTACACACCACCAGGCCCAGGTAATTTTTTTGTATTTTTTAGTAGAGATGAGGTTTCACCACGTTGGCCAGGCTGGTCATGAACTCCTGACCTCATGATCCGCCAGCCTCAGCCCACCAAAGTGCAGGCATTACAGGCGTGAGCCACCACACCTGGTCTCACATACAGATTTTCTTTGCCTCTGCCACCCCTACCATAGCAAGACCAAGCCCTCTTCTTCCTCCTTCTCCACTGCCTACTTAATGGAAGATGACAAGGATGAAGACTTTTGAGATGATCTTCGTCCACTTAGTGAACAGCGAATGTATTTTTTCTTCATTATGATTATCTTAATAACATTTTCTTTTCTCTAGCTTACTTTACTTCGGGAGGATAGTATATAATACATATAACATACAAAATATGTGTTAACTAACTGTGTTACTGGTAAGGCTTCTGGTCTACAGTAGTCTATTAGAAGCTAAGTTTGGGGGAATCCAAAGTTATCCAAGAATTTCCTTTTCGTCAACACAGAGCTCGCTCTGTCTGTCACCCAGGCTGGAGCGCAGTGGTACGAGGATCTCAGCTCACTGCAGCCTCCAAGTCCCAGGCTCAGGCGATTGTCCCACCTCAGCCTTCTGAATAGCTGGGACTACGGGCACTCACTACCATGCCTGACTAATTTTTTTGTATTTTTTGTAGAGACAGGGACTCCCCATGTTCAGGTTGGTCTCGAACTCCTGGCTTCAAGTGATCCACCTACTTTGGCCTCCCAAAGTGCCGGAGTTACAGGTGTGAGCCACTGCACCCTAGCCTACCCGTCGATTTTTAACTGCTTAGGCGTCAGGACAGCTAAGTGCCTGCATTGTTCAACCGTATTTTTAAAAACATTTTATGTTAAATTCTGGGATACATGTGCTGAATGTGCAGGGTAGTCCCATAGGTATCCATGTGCCATGGTGGTTTGCTTCACCTATCAAACTGCCATCTAGGTTTTAAGCCCTGCATACATTAGGTATTTGTCCTAATGCTCTCCCTCCCCTTGTCCCCACTTCCCCGACAGGCCCTGGTGTGTGACATTCCCCTCCCTGTGTCCATGTGTTCTCACCGTTCAACTGCCACTTATGAGTGAGATCATGCGGTGTTTGGTTTTCTGTTCCTGTGTTAGTTTGCCGAGAATGATGGCTTCCAGCTTCATCCGTGTCCCTGCAAAGGACACGAACTCATTCTCTTTTATGGTGGCAAACTATTTTTATACTGTATTATTACATTATACATTATATGACATCACATAGGGTTACACTACATACCGTATGATACTGCATTGTGTATTTTGTTGTATTACTTGATGTCCACCTCTTCTTGCCGCCTCAGGGTGCTCTACATGCTTCCATGACCACCTGTGTTGTGAATTTATTTGTGTCCTTTTGGCCTGTTTCCTCTGCTGGCCTGGAAGCTCCGTGAGGATGAGAATGTTTGCTCTCTTACTCACTACTTTTACCCCAATGCTTAGATCAGCGCCTTGTATATAGTAAAAACTCCACAAGTATTTGTTAAATGAGTGAAATTAAATGTTTCTATTTTTTTTTTTTTTTTAAAGAAAAAAGACGGGATAAACTAGTAAATTGGGAAGTCATACAAATGTGATCGTTTGGAGAACTAGCTTTTGGTAAATGGGAATTCAGTAAGTTAATTTGGCAGGGCTGGGGGGAGGTCCTTGGTTTCCCCTAAAGAGTTGTTTAGTGGAGAGTTTAGGTTGGGCGCTGAGTTATAACAGCTGTCAGACGGTGGTATAGGTTGTGACCCAATCCACCATGTAGAAATTTCTAGGCAGGTGATTGTGAGCGAAACTGATTTAGCAGGGCAGATTGATGCAGAGGATCATAATCTTCAGGAAATACAGGAAAGCTGGTCTGGAGCATAGACAGGTAATAAAGAGTAACTGCCGGGCGCGGTGGCTCACGCCTGTAATCCCAGCACTTTGGGAGGCCGAGGAGGGTAGATCACGAGGTCAAGAGATCAAGACCATCCTGGTCAACATGGTGAAACCCCGTCTCCACTAAAAATACAAAAAATTAGCTGGGCATGGTGGCGCGTGCCTGTAGTCCCAGCTACTCAGGAGGCTGAGGGAGGAGAATTGCCTGAACCCAGGAGGCGGAGGTTGCGGTGAGCCGAGATCGCGCCATTGCACTCCAGCCTGGGCAACAAGAGCGAAACTCCGTCTCAAAAATAAATAAATAAATAAACAAACAAACAAACAAATAAATAAAAATAAAGAGTGACTGATGGCATAAATGAAGGAGAACAAGGCTGGGCGCGGTGGCTCATGCCTGTAATCCCAGCACTTTGGGAGGCCGAGGTGGGCAGATCATGAAGTCAGGAGTTTGAGACCAGCCTGGCCAGCATGGTGAAACCCCATCTTTACTAAAAATACACAAAATTAGCCAGGTGTAGTGGCGTGCACCTATAATCCCAGCTACTCAAGAGGCTCAGGCAAGAGAATTGCTTGAACCCGGGAGGCAGAGGTTGCAGTGAGCCGAGATCATGCCACTGTACTCCAGCCTGGGTGACAGAGGGAGACTCTGTCTCAAAAGAAAAAAAAAAAAAAAAGAAGGAGGTCAACCCGAGCCTACTTGTGGTGCCCTGTGAAATGATCCTGGCTGCTAAAAGTATGTGCACCCCAATAGCAACTGGGCAAAGATGTACAGGCGTGGGGGTAGCGACTGGCAAGGGATGTGAAAAATTAAAAATAAGTTGGCTTAAGAGCATTTTTAAGCAAATAATTGGAAAAACCACATTGGATCCTGAGGTAGCTCTAGAAGCAGAAAGAAGGAGGCAGAAACCAGCAAATTTTTAAAAACTGGTTTGGAATGTTAAAGGGAAATTCATTTTCTTTATACAAAAAAAACTACTGCTTTTGTAATTAAAAATAAAGCAATAAAATATCAATATCTTTTAAATAAACTTTTTAAGGTTTTTTTTTGTTGTTTTTTTGTTTTCCCGAGATGGGGTTTCGCTCCTGTTACCCAGGCTGGACTGCAATGGCGCGATCTCAGCTCACCACAACCTCCGCCTCCTGGGTTCAGGCAATTCTCCTGCCTCAGCCTCCTGAGTAGCTGGGATTACAGGCACGCGCCACCATGCCCAGCTAATTTTTTGTATTTTTAGTATAGATGGGGTTTCACCATGTTGGCCAGGATGGTCTCGATCTCTTGACCTCGTGATCCACCCGCCTCGGCCTCCCAAAGTGCTGGGATTACAGGCTTGAGCCACCGCGCCCCGGCCTATTATCACAATGTAACCATCTTCTCTACATCATTTTCTCCATGTCTATTTATCAAAAATAGAAAAAAGCAAAAACAAAATGCTGACCTTGTACCAGTTAAAGGACAAAACCAAATACTATTTTGAAAGCTCTTATTCTTTGTGCCTCGATGATAAAAGAAACAGGAGAAAACTTTCACTTTGTACTTTTATGCAACAAATGAAGGTGTATCAATTAGCTTGAAATAATCAAGCCGAACACTTGAAAAAAAAAAAAGCAATACTGGCGTAT
This sequence comes from Saguinus oedipus, assembly GCA_031835075.1. NCBI lineage: Eukaryota > Metazoa > Chordata > Mammalia > Primates > Cebidae > Saguinus > Saguinus oedipus. Next base: position 57,471,774 of record CM063187.1, on the reverse strand, counting down.
GTCATGTTTTTAAAACATGAAGAAAAAGAAAACAAGATTGTCAGAACCCGAAAATTAGCAAAACTCACTGAAAACAGGTTCTGAGAAATAGCTGCAAAACAGATGGTGTATTTAAATCTGTTTACGGTCAGGAAGTAGATGTCTCCGAAATACTGACCATGGGGCTTTGTGGCTCCAAGAACCCTGTTCCTTTGCCTAATTGCACTGCAATGTATATATTTCTTGGAATCAAACCTGGCTTTTCAGCCTAGGGGGAAAAATCTCACGGTAGGCTGATGAGCTGAGTTTGCCTTTGGAAAACGGGGCCATGTGTTAAAAATCAAACAGCTCTGTCTTGATTGATTTGCACCAACTTCCTAATCCGCCTGCCCTTAGCTCAAATCTGCTTTCCTCTACTTGGGAGTCACGTGATAGCGACATCGGTACGTTTTGTCATTTTCAGAGCCATGGCCTTGTCATGATGAGATCCACCGAACTCTGTAAAAGGCCGTGGGAGGTGAACGAGACACCCAACATCCAGCACTTCGGGCCTGGTGGCATGTTTGTAACACCAAAGGCAGCCCTCCAGGGATGCAGAGAACTGGGTCCGATTCCCAGCACTGCAGTTTGCCACCCGAGGCCCGTCCACTCGACCACCCAGCCCTGGGCTGGGCCGTTATGGGCAAAGTATGGGGCACGTATGTTACCAGCAGCAAATCCGTGCGGGTCTGGTGTTGTCTTGTACTTTTCCCGATGGACTCACCCAGAAGCAACATTTTTCATCTGAGGTTAAACAAATTCCTCCCTGTGCCGCCATTGACATACCTGGCCCTCAGTGATTTCCGAGGACTACAGCTGCTGGAGAGTCGCTCCGTTCTTGCCCAGTTGTGAAGGTGTTAGCCATGGCATCAATGTTGTTGGCTCTTCCCTTCCAGAGCTGGCTCTAGGTTGAGGAGGCAAATCCAGTTCCCCTCGGGGCTGTAATGCGGAGTTCTGCAAGAAGGGGAATTAACTGGATAGCCTCCTTCACCCTGGGCAAGATGGAATGCTTGTGGATTGGTACTGGAAGAGAGAGAATGCCAGGGACGCAGCCTACGTGTCCAGGAATATGTAGCCTATGGCGACTGTGAAAGGGAGAAACCGGTCACAAAGCAAGCTGCCACTGTAACTCCTGGTGGTGTACAAGTTAGGGTTAAAATAGTGATAAGGGGGTCAGGTGCGGTGGCTCACGCCTGTAATCCCAGCACTTTGGAAGGCCGAGGCAGCTGGATCACCTGAGCTCAGGAATTTGAGACCAGCCTGACTGACATGGTGAAACCCCATCTCTACTAAAAATACAAAAATTAGCCAGGTGTGGTAGCATGATTTCCTTAGGAGGGAAGGCACCAGGAGTTGGGGGTAGGCAGCCTTCAGATTGGCTAATTGGAAAACTTTCAGCGGGCTCTCAGGTGTAACTGCCACTAGTTGTCTCGAACCTGGACTGCAGGGGGGATGTGGGTCACTTGTGGGAGCTCCACACAGGTGGTAGTTGAAGGGTGTGGGTTCTGGACTGACTGGTTTGCATCAGAGAGCCGCAGTCCCAGGGAGGTGGTTTCAATCTCTAGGAACTAGCTGGCCCTGGAAAAGGCAGGCTTTCTGGGATCAGCACATTCTCAAATGTCAAAGCATCACAAATACAGAAAATGAAAAAGAAAAGGTTAACACACTCAGGGTCCTGCGTTTTCATTAACCGATCAACACACAACCTTGCTTTACGCGTGGTTTTGGTTAGAGACGCCTTATTCAATATGTATTGCTGACTTACTAGCATCGGACTCATGATCAATAGCACTATAGCCCATGCCTGCAGGAAGCTCGTCTAACACAGATTTTCTCCATGAGACACATCATAGCCTCTTGCGCTTAGGAACATGAGACAGCATATCAGGATGATGCTTACGAGCCTTTTTTTTTTTTTTTTTTTTTTTTTGAGACAGAGTTTCACTCTTGTTACCCAGGCTGGAGTGCAATGGCGCGATCTCGGCTCACCGCAACCTCTGCCTCCTGGGTTCAGGCAATTCTCCTGCCTCAGCCTCCTGAGTAGCTGGGACTACAGGCACGCGCCGCCATGCCCAGCTACTTTTTTGTATTTTTAGTAGAGATGGGGTTTCACCATGTTGATCAGGATGGTCTCGATCTCTTGACCTCGTGATCCACCGTTACGAGCCGTTTTTAACAGCCATATCGCCAAGAAAAATGCAAAAAACGTGGCACTAAATAGACACCCAAAAGTTCAGTTGTTTACCATATAAGAGCTGAGACAAGAAGCCGAAGACCTCGGTCCCCCTTCTCTGGGAACCTGTGCAGTGAGGGTCTTGAATGTTTCACGGCTCTACGCACATCCACAGTGAATATAAGAACATCGAGAATATGGATTCAACTGTCATTGTTAGCCAGGGTTGCCTCCCGGGAAGAGAGCTGGGACACAGAGATGGGAAGGAAAATTCACTAATGAATTTTAATGAAATGCTTTTAATGAAAGGTCTGTATCAAGCGTACTATTTATTCAAATATATAAATGCTTCAAGAAGTTACAACAGTGACCGGGGTGTGTTAACTTCCATAAGACTTTGTTCTGCCATCTGTAGAAAGGGAACGATCATGCCCGCATGGGTGGGTGGCAGTGAGGGCATTTGAGGGCTACTTCAATTCCTTTCCCAGCTCTCCCCCAGATCTTGCCTCCTAAAATGAAACTGCCTTCAGCACTCCCTTTGGAGCCCTTCCTCACTTCGAGGATCCTACATAGACCCCACTCTTCCCGGAGTTCTCTCCTGATTTTGTTACTGTCCCAGGCATTCTGCTTGCCTTCCTGCTATGCATTCCACTCTTTGTCTTGTTTAATGCTAACAACCTCTGATTTTATCCAGAACAGCAATGCACTCAGTCAAAAATATTTTCTCCCAGAAACGCTTGCAACCGTATAAATGGGGCAAGTGAGACAGTTCTGACCAACAGCACATGAGTGAAAATCCTTTTGCCATCCATTCTCAAATAAAAAGCAAAGCTTTGTAAGGAGGAGGGTTTTTGGCTTTCCCTTTTCTTTTTGCCTGGAACATGGATGTGATGCCTGGAAGCGCAGCAGCTGTTTTGCAGCCATGAGGAAGATGTGTCCTAAGAAAGGTGGAGAGAGTAAGAGAAAAGGAACCTGGATCCCTGATGAGATCAGTGAGCTGTGACACCCTCAGTTACAGAAGAAAAATTTTGCAGCCATAAGAAAGACGTTTGGGTGCACTATGAAAGGAGGAAAGAGTAAGGAGCCTGGATCCCTGATAAGGTCAGTGAGCCGTGACAGTCCACCCTCAGTTCCAGAAGATAAATCCTTTCCTCACTGAAGCCATTGTGGGGGTTTCTCTTGGTACTGAGCTGAGATCAGTCTACACAGGTATTGCTTCCATCAGAACTCAGGCATTCCACCAACGGTGTAGAGGGTCCTAATCCCCTTTTGTCATTTCTGAGGTAATTAATTTCTTCTGAGATAATTGAGCCACAATATACCCGGCCACCGTCAGTGTATGACAGCTCTAGCCCAGACCCTTCTCCTCACCCCCAGACCCCAAAACCCATCGACTGATGGCTGACAGCATGACATTCTGCCTCCACCGCTCCACCCCCAAACAGACTCCTCTTGAATCCTATTTTGGGTCCTGTTTCCCATCCACTCCATGAAACCACGCCAATCTCACGTCCAACCTTGACCTGTCCTTAATGGCTCTGTGCTTAAGCTGAAATGATTAGAGGATTTGTCTCACATGGGTGTGGTGGGGATTACATCATATCGCTGGGTCTCTAGCCTCTCTACTGGGAAGAAAATGTGCTGACCAAGGAATGCATAGATCCAGGGGGGTTTAGCAGTTAATCACCTCGTTGGACACAGCTGCCCGAAGGCACGTGCACGCATGCTCTTGGCAGATCGCAGAAGTTCTTAGTGTAAAGCTACCAGCAGAAGCTGTGGTCTTGGTGTAGCAAAGGAAGCTGGGGCTTAGATTTATTCAAAATATAATTTGAGTATCTACTATATGCCAGGCACTGGTCTAAATATTGGGACTAAAACGTTGAAGAGGCAGTTAAAATTCCCGATCTCTCTCCATTTCAAAAAATAAAATAAAAAATTCCTGACCTCTTGCTGCTGACTTTGTGCTGGGGGCAACAGAAAATGTGCAAACAGGCCTGGTGCGGTGGCTCACGCCTGCCATCTCAGCAGTTTGGGAGGCCGAGGTGGGGGGGGATTACCTGAGGTCAGGAGTTCAAGACCAGCCTGGCCAACATAGTGAAACCCTGCCTGTACTAAATATACAAAAATTAGCCAGGCGTGGTGGTGGGCCCTTGTAGTCTCAGATACTCAGGAGGCTGAGGCAGGAGAATTTTTTTTTTTTAATTGCATTTTAGGTTTTGGGGTACATGTGAAGAACATGCAAGATAGTTGCATAGGTACACACGTGGCAGTGTGATTTGCTGCCTTCCTCCCCTTCACCTATATCTGGCATTTCTCCCCATGCTATCTCTCCCCAACTCCCCACCCCTCACTGTCCCTCCCCTATTCCCCCCAACAGACCCCAGTGTGTAGTGCTCCCCTCCCTGTGTCCATGTATTCTCATTGTTCAACACCCGCCTATGAGTGAGAACATGTGGTATATCATTTTCTGTTCTTGTGTCAGTTTGCTGAGAATGATGGTCTCCAGGTTCATCCATGTCCCTACAAAGGACACAAACTCATCGTTTTTGATGGCTGCATAATATTCCATGGTGTATATGTGACAATGGCCGTTTTTCAGAAGTCAAAAGCCAATAGATGTTGGAGTGGGTGTGGTGAGAAGGGAATGCTGAGACACTGTTGGTAGGAAAGTAAATTAGTAAAACTTTATGGAAAACAGCATGGAGATTTCTCAGAAAACTAAAAGCAGATCTACCATTCCACCCACAATTAGTTATCTCCCTAAAGGAAAAGAAGTCATTATATAAAAGACACACCTCACTTGCTTATCACAGCGCAATCCACAATCGCAAAGAAATGGAATCAACCTGAGTACCCATCAACCAATGAGTAGGCAAAGAAAATGCGCTGTGGACCACTACTCAGCCATTAAAAATAATGAAATAATGTCTTTTCACCAACTTGGCTAGAGCTGGAGGCCATTATTCTAAGTGAAGTAACTCTGAGGCAGAAAACCAAATACTGCATGTTCTCACTTACAAGTGGGACCTAAGCTATGGGTACCTAAAGGCAGACAGAGTGGAATAATGGACACTGATGACTCCGAAAAGAGGTTACTCTCCAATGAGGGGGTTTAAGGGATGAAAAAAAATCACCTACTGGGTACAACGTACACTACCTGGGTGGTGGGGGCACCGAAATCCCAGACTTCACCTCTTTACTCTTCATCTATGTAACCAAAAACCAATTGTACCTCTGAAGGTACTGACATTTAAAATAATTAACTAATTTTAAAAAGAAGGAGGAGGAGGGACAGCCATACGCTGGATGGTCCATCAGGTGAAACTCTGTATCCCACCATCTCTGCAGTTCCTGAGCTCCCAGCTTTACCCCTCCTGGAATTTTTACTTTCTAGGTGGGGTGTCCTCTGCCTACTTTTCTTTTTGCTCTAAGCTGTTCTCCGTTGAGGGAGAGAATCAAGTAACTTTCAACCTCCACTCGGGGCCAGACCTCCTTTCTCAACTCTTTTTTTTTAATTTTCATTGTGCTAAAATATGTCATAACCATGACCAAATTTTCATTGCAGCACAAACCGTCACAACCATTTTCAAATGTACAGTTCAGTACGATCGTCCTCCGTCCGTCTGCAGAACTCTTTTTATCTTGCCAAGTGGAAACTTTGCACCTGTTCGGTATTAACTCCTTGTTCTTCCCCCTGCCCCCTGGCCCCTGGAAACCACCACTCTTTTCCTTCCTTCCTTCCTTCCTTCCTTCCTTCCTTCCTTCCTTCCTTCCTTCCTTCCTCTCTTTCCTTCTTTCTTCTTTCTTCTGTTTTCTTTCTGTTGATGGAATCTCCCCCCTCCCCCTCCCCCTCCCCCTCCCCCTCCCCCTCCCCCTCCCCCTCCCCCTCCCCCTCCCCCTCCCCCTCCCCCTCCCCCTCCCCCTCTCCCTCCCCCTCTCCCTCTCCCTCTCTCCTTTTTTTGATGGAATCTCCCTCTGTTGTCCAGGCTGGAGTGCAGTGGAGCAATCTCGGCTCCCTGCAACCTCCACCTTCCAGGTTCAAGCAGTTCTCCTGCCTGACTCCCAAGTTGCTGGGATTACAGGCGTGCGCCACCACGCCCGACTAATTCTTGTATTTTTAGTAGAGATGGGGTTGCACCATATTGGCCGGGATGGTCTCGATCTCTTGACCTCATGGTCCGCCCACCTCGGCCTCTCAAAGCGCTGGGATGACAGGCGTGCACGACGGCGCCTGGCCGGCCGCTCTGTCTTCTACTCTGATTTCACTCCTCTGGGTACCTCCTGTAAGTGGACTCACGCAGCACCTGTTCTGTGTCTGCCTTGTTTCACTTGTCGTCATGCTTTCAAGCCTCATCCGTGTTACAGTAGATGTCGGAGGTTTCTCTTCAAAGCTGAGTGCTCTTCCCCTGTGTCTGCCTACCATTCTTTCTTTATCGTTCACTCGTCCGTGGGCACTCGGCACCTTCTGCTCTGGTCAGTATGAATGGCGCTGCTATGAACACGGGTCTGCAAATATCTCTTTGAGTTCCTGCTTTCGGTTTTGCCTGCTGTGTACCCAGGGGAGGAATGGCTGGATTGTATGCAATTCTATGTTAGAGATTTTGAGCAACTGCCACCCTGTTTCTTCCTCAACTGGTAACTGGGTTGCCCTGGCACTCAGCAGACTCCAGACTGTCCACCCTCTCTCTCCCCTCAACCCAGGACAGCTTTGCCAGTGTTTCCGCCTCCATCTCCTTAATCCGGGGGTCGTGTCAAGTGCCTTTCTCTGCCCCTCTCCTCATCCAGCCAGCGACCAAGTCTCCTTCTTCTGACTTGAAACATCTTTGTCCCCTTTCGTTTTGTCCTCTTCAGAGCTGTGCCCCGACTCCAGGTCAGAGTCTCCCTCAGATCTGTTCACTCTCCTCAGCGCCCCCGCCAGTTGTGGTCCAGCCACAGCAGCATCTGTTCACTCTTCTCAGCGCCCCCGCCAGTTGTGGTCCAGCCACAGCAGCAGCCAGTAGCTTCTCAAGCGCCTCCCGAACCTCCAGCTATGACCACGAACCCACTCTCCTCGCTGCACACAGGGAGGCCCATCAGGACACTGCCTGCCACACGGCAAGACTCCACAAACATTTACTATTAGCGTTGTTAGGTATACAGAGATAAAACTAACACAATGTATGTGTATGTACCTACATAACCTGATATATACTATACACCGTTAGTATCTATGTGCATATAACATGTTCATTAACAATCTGATATATACACATGCTCTTATGTGTATATAAACCTGTTACTTATATATAACATATATGTATATACGTGTATGTATATACATATATACATATATAGGATTACATATATTTATATATTATATATATAATATATCTAACATAAATATAAATATATAATATATATCTAATATATAAATATACAATATATAAATGTATATACACATATATATACACATATATATTATATATATACACGTGTGTGTGTGTGTGTGTGTGTGTATATTAAAAACAGGCTCACGCCTGTAATCCTATCACTTTGGGAGGCCAAGGTGGGCAGATCACTTGAGGTCAGGAGTTTGAGACCAGCCTGGCCAACATGGTGAAACCCCATCTCTACTAAAAATATAAAAACTTAGCTGGGCATGGTGGCAGACACCTGTAATCCCAGCTACTCAGAAGGCTGAGGCAGAAGAATTGCTTGAACCTGGGAGGCGGAGGTTGCGGTGAGCCAGGATCATGCCACTGCACTTCAGCCTGGGTGACAAAGCAAGGCTCTGTCTCAAAAAAAAAAAAAAAATATATATATATATATATATATACACACACACACACACACACACACATATAAAACATAGGGGTTTGTGGTACGTGTGTCTATACAGAGTGGAGGATAGAGAAAAAAGATGTATATAGAAAAGAAGAGATTCATACATAAAATTGCTAAAATTATTGCTGTTAAAGTAGTAGGACTATGGTAGTTTTTTTAAAGTATTTTTAATAATTTTTTTTAAATTAAAAAATGCAACCTTTGAGAAACTTCAAACTATATAGAAATATAGAAAGCAAAAAAGCAAAAATATTCTACCAGTCCCACGGGGCCCATCACTAGCCAGGTTTTCTTGCTTTTACTGTCTCTGAATTTTTGTGCAAAAGATGTTTGTATAGTATGTATATACTATACACAGTATACATGCACGCATGCTATGTATACATGCATGTAAGTACACGCACATGTATACATGCATGTAAGTACACACATGTATACATGCATGTAAGTATATACGTGTGTATACATGTATGTATACATACACACAAGTATACGCACATGCATACATGCACGTAAGTATTTGCACATGTATACACGTATGTGTGCATGTATGTATGCGTGTGTGCATGTATGTATGCATGTATGTAAGTGTGCATGCATGTATAGTTTGTGCATGCACACGCATGTGTGCACACACAATGCTCTTTAGACATCAAATAATATTCTGCACACTGTGTGGCAACTTGCCCTTTGTTTTTGGAACTAACAGTGTATTTTTGACAACTTTTTAATCCCAAAGTGGTGGCCAGTATTAATATTTTATTTTTCTGGATGAGCATGGTGGCTTATGCTAGCACTCTGAGAGGCCAAGGCAGGAAGACCACTTGGACCCAGGAGTTTGACACCAGCCTGGGCCGCATATTGACACTCCATCTTTCCAAAAAAAAAAAAAAAAGAATTGAGCCAGGCATGGTGGCACATGCCTAGAGGCCCAGCTACTCCATGAGTGGAAGGACTGAGGTAGCAGGATCACTTGAGTCCGGAGGAATGATTGTACCACTCCAGGCTGTGTGACACAACAAGACCCTGTCTCAAAAATAATAAATAAAAAGTCCAGAAATGTTCTTGGTGTATTTAAAAATGAAATACAAATAAATAGATACATATATCCTCTTTCAACAGAATTGAATTCAGACTCTATATGTCATTCACCAACTTAATATTTTTCCCTATTTGACCCAACAGTATGTCCCAGGCAAGGCAACCACCTACGTCCAAACACATCTCTGCATCAACCTTTTCTGTGAACTATTCAATGGTCTGGATGCAATGCCATTTATTTTGACATTTCTGTATTGATAGACAGAGAATCTCCAATATTTTGCAATTCTCAACTAAAATGTGCACTTCTCTGAGTATTTCTGCAAGATTAATTAATGGAAGCATATTTGCTGTGTTGGGGGTCATACATGTTCCAAATGTTGGTAAGTCCTGTAAAATCACCTCTGAGACATATACCCTAAAAGTCCCCTGTTACCGTGTGTGAGAGCACACACTTACTCTGCCCACTCTCACCAACCCTGGCCTGTATCACGATTTTTATTTTTAGATCACTCAGACAGTTAATTCTGTCATCATGCGGTTCTGATTTCCATTCCCTGATCACTCAAGAAGGGATGCCTCTCTTTCTGACTTCGTGGGTCTTTTCTTTTCCTTCTATCATTTGCCTACTAGTCACTTTGCCCACACATCTTTTTTTATTATTATCTACTTTATTTTTCCATATTACTAGGGTACAGTTGGTATTAGGTTACATGAGTAAGTTCTTTAGGGGTGATTTGTGAGATTCTGGTGTGCCCATCATCCAAGCAGTATACACGGCACCATATTTGCAGTCTTTTATCCCTCGTCCCCCTGCACTCTTCCCCGCAAGTCCCCGAAGTCCATAGTTTCATTCTTAGGCCTTTGCATCCTCATAGCTCCCACATATCAGTGAGAACATACGGTGTTTGGATTTCCATTCCTGAGTTACTCCACTTAGAGCAATAGTCTCCAGTCTCATCCTGGTCATTGCAAATGCTATTTATTCATTCGTTTTTAGGGCTGAGTAGTATTCCATCACACACACACACACACACACACACACACACACACACACACACACGTATGTATACCACAGTCTGTTTATCCACACATTGATTGATCTAAGATCTGAAAATATAAAAATTCTAGAAGATAACATTGGAAAAACCTTTCTAGATACTGGCTTAGGCAAGGATTTCATGACCAAAAACTCAAAAGCAAATGCAATAAAAACAAAGATAAATAAATAGCTGGGACCTAATTGAACAAAAGAGCTTTTGGATGGCAAGAGGAACAGTCAGCAGAGCAAACAAAACCTGCAGAGTGGGAGAAAATCTTCACAATCTATACATCTGACAAAGGACTAATATCCAGAATCTACAATTAACTCAGTAAGAAAAAAACAATCCCATCAAAAGGTAGGCCAAGGACATGAATTAGACAATTCTCAAAAGAAGATACACAAATGGCCCACAAACGTGAAAACATGCTCAACGTCACTAATGATCAGGAAAATGCAAATCCAAACCACAATGTGATACCACCTTCCTCCTGCAAGAGCGGCCATAATCAAAAAAATCAAAAACACAGTAGATGCTGGCGTGGATGCGGTGAACGGGGAACACGTCTACACGGCTGGTGGGAACTCATAGTGCCAGTATGGAAAACTGTATGGAGATTCCTTAAAGAACTAAAAGTAGACCTACCCTTTGATCCAGCAATCACACTACTGGGTACCTACCCTGGGGAAAAGAAGTCATTGTTTGAAAAAGATACTTGCACACACATGCTTATAGCAGCACAATTCACAATTGCAAAATCGTGGAATCACACGTCTTTTTCATCGAAGGGTGTAAGTGCCATCTCTGTTGCATCTGAATTCACCTCCAGCCCTCTCCGCCATTTCCTACTCCACTAGAACCAACTTGTAAACGATTAAAGTTTAAACATCAGAAACGGAATGAGACAAAATGGCCTCGCTAGAGAGTCAGAGTAAAAACTGGCCTAAGCAAGATTTCAGGAGCGAAACGTGCCAAACAGCCGTGAAACCGGGGATTAGATTCTCTCTTCCATCTGGAACCTGGAGCCTGCAGCACAGTGACCACATTGTGCTCCTTCCCAGAAAAAGCACGGCGTTGCCTGGCAACCCGGCAATGTATATATGGCTTGGCAGCTTGCCTGATTTTGCAACTTGGAGGAAAATTCCAGGGTGGGATGCAAGCTGAGGTTCTAGGACTCACGGTTTAACCCCTGCCTCTCGGGGAACTTAGCTGAGGGGCATTCCACGGCCAGGCTGTTGGGTGTCCTTCTCTGCAAAATAGACTGAACAGGACCTGACGTGGTGAGACGCTATGCAGAGTCCATGAGGTTCATCACCAAGCTTAGAGCTTCTGGGACCCAGAAGCTTACACACTGGCTTGGACACTCAGTAGTTCTGTGGCCTTGGGATGGTGGTTTAGCTCCGCTGTGTGCAGGTTTCTTGTTGGTAAAGTAAGGCTGACCACACCATTCTGTGTGTGCGTGCGTGCGTGCATGTGCGTGCGTGCATGTGTGTGTGTGTGTGTGTGTGTGTGTTGTGTGTGTGAAACAGGGTCCCGCTCTGTTGCCAAGCTGGGGTGCAGGGGCACGATCATGGCTCACTGCAAACTTGACCTCCTAGGCTCAAGCCATCATCCCACCTCATCTCCCTGAGTTGCTAGGACTGTAGGCAGGCACCACTATGCCTGGCTAGTTTTTCCATTTTTTTTTTTTTTTTTTTTGTAGAGACAGGGTCTCACTATGTTGCCCCCCCAGGCTAGTCTTGAATTCCTGTGGTCAAGCCTTTCACCGTGGCCACTCAAAGTGCTGGGATTATAGGTCTAAGACGCTGCACCAGGCCCCAGTCTGAGTTGCATTGTGTTAAACATGTAACGTATGAAAACTGCCTCAACAGAGCAGGAAGGTGACAGAGAAAGCTCCCCGCTTCTCTTTCCTCCTTCACTTCTCTTTAGCAGGCTCACGACTGGCCCGTCCTCCTTCTGATGATCCTCAGAGCCTGAGTGACACTGTACTCTGCTGATTCTGCTTCAGACTTTGTCATGGCTTCCCATGCTAGTGTTCAACAAGGAATTTATGAAGCCCACAGGATCCTGCCTCCTGGCTCCCCACCGCACGTCACATTCTGGTCTCGCTGGTCAGCATTTCGTGCTTCGATCATCCCAAGATAATTCCTACCTCTAAGTCATCCCCCACCCTCATGAAGATGAAGCCAAGCTCTTTTCACACTGCGGGGCTCAGGTTAAATGTCAACTCTACAAAGAGGCCTTTCCCAGCTGCCCTATCTAAAACAGTAGCCAATGCTGAAAGCGGTGGCCCACGCCTGTAATCCCAGCACTTTGGGAGGCCAAGGCAGGTGGATCACCTGAGGTCAGGAGTTCGAGACCAGCCTGGCTAACATGGCGAAACCCCGTCTTTACTAAAAATACAAAAATTAGCTGGGCCTGGTGGCGCGTGCCTATAATCCCAGCTACTTGGGAGGCTGAGGAAGGAGAATTGCTTAAATCTGCGGGGGCACAGGTCGCAGTGAGCCAAGATCACGCCACTTCATTCCAGCCTCGGCAAAAGAGTGAAACCCCATCTTAAAAAATAAGATAAAATACAATACAAAGTAGCAGCCAAATCCAGGCCTCCAAACCCTGGGCCTCCGTCCCAAACGAATCCTCAGAGCAGCTGGGCTCCTCGAAGACGTCCTTCCACCCACGTACATGTGCATAAACACACGTTCTGTAGATCCGCAGACAAAATCCACCCTCCCATGTTGCTCAGAAAAGTATCTTATGCACACTGAAGTGAGCCTCTGTCGGTTTTCCCACCCCACATTTATTTCCTTTTTATTCTGATTCTAATACTTTCTATTTTCCTCGGAGATCCAGACCAACCCCACTGTCAGCCTGTGCAGTATAAGTGGAGATCATATCACTTCCTGAGGTGGAAACGGACACATGTCCCATGTCTGGCCAATCAGCATCTCAGGAATTGACTCACGGGCCGGCCTGAAACTTTGGTGGAACTATTGGGATGGAGGTGCTTTGTTTCCTTTGGGTCTCTTAGCTGGTAGCACCACGTGTTGAGGTGTTGGTAGCCACCTTTGTCTTTTTGAGGGGAGACCCTGTGGCAGGATGAAGCCAGATCAGAGGAAGGCAGGTGTTAGAAACACAGACGTGGTCGGGTGTGGTGGCTCATGCCTATAATCCCAGCTCTTTGGGAGGCCGAGGTGGGTGGGTCACCCAAGGTCAGGAGTCTGAGACCAGCCTGGCCAACATGGTGTAACCCTGTCCCTACTAAAAATAAAAAATTAGCCAGGTGTGGTGGCGCATACCTGTAATCCCAGCTACTCAGGAGGCTGAGGCAGGACAATCCCTTGAACTTGGGAGGCAGAGGTTGTGGTGAGCTGAGGTCATGCTATTGCACTCCAGCCTGGGCGACAAGAGCAAAACTCAGAAAGAGAGAAAGAGAGAGAGAGAAGGAAGGAATGAGGGAAGGAAGGAAGGAAGAAAAGGAAGGAAAGGAAGGAAGGGAGGGAGGGAGGGAAGGAGGGAGGGAGGAAGAAAGGAGGGAAGGAAGGAAAGAAGGAAAGGCAGGAGTGAATATTACATCTTGATAACATCATTAGAAGTTCTGGATCCAACTCTACCTGAAGCTCCTTGAACTTGACAGATGTTGAGCCTATTACATTCCCATTTATTTTGTTTAAGTCAGTTTGAGTTTATTTTTCTGTCACTTACGTCTGAAACAGGCATGACAGATAAAAGCCCTATCCCGAGCCCTCATCAGGTCATCCCTGACTCAGCCCTCTTCTCTATTCCCCACATCTGAATAGTCACCACGTCTTGTGGAGATCAATGTCTGCCCGTAAACGTGTCTCCCCATCTCTCTTGTTTTCTGTTTTTATGCATGCATTTTCCATCTCTCACACTGCTGCAGCCTCCAGGGGATGCAGCTCTAGGCCAGCCTGCCCACGATCCTTCACTGTGTGTCCGTCTCCACTCTTACCTGCTGTTTCCCTACCATTCCCCCATCCTAAGGCTCTCCTTCCAAAACATAAATCGAACTCCGTCAGCCTCCTGTTTAGAGACATGTCTTCCGTGACGAGGGACAGAAGGGTTGATTGCTAAAGCAAAAGCAAACAAGCAAAAATAAAAGTTGTTTACCGAATCATATAGTGGAAACATCCATGGGTAGCTGGCTTCATGCATACCTGGACTCAACTCCCCAGAAATTTTTATCAGAGGCTGGGTGTGGTGGCTCACACCTGTAACCCCAGCACTTGGAAAAGCTGAGGCCAGGAGTTTGAGACTAGCCTGATCAACATGGCAAAACCTCGTCTCTATCAAAAATACAAAACAAAAAAAAAAGTTAGCCAGGCATGGTAGTGCATTCCTGTAATCCCAGCTACTCAGGAAACTGAGGCATGAGACTCATTAGAGCCCAAGATCGCACCACTGCATTCCAGACTGGGTGACAGAGCGAGACTCATATATTTTTTGAGACGGAGTTTCGCTCTTGTTACCCAGACTGGAGTGCAATGGTGCGATCTCGGCTCACTGCAACCTCTGCCTCCTGGGCTCAGGCAATTCTCCTGCCTCGGCCTCCTGAGTAGCTCGGATCACAGGCACATGCCACCGTGCCCAGCTAATTTTTTGTATTTTTAGTAGAGGTGGGGTTTCACCATGTTGACCAGGATGGTCTCGATCTCTTGACCTCGTGATCCACCAGCCTTGGCCCCCCAAAGTGCTGGGATTACAGGCTTGAGCCACCATGCCCAGCCCCCCAAAAGAAAATTTATTAGAACTTGATCGATCTTATTTCCCTAGCAAGAACTGTCCGTAACCCTTCTGCAAAACTCCTAAGGATGCCCCTCATCAGCTCAGATTGGGTGACGTGTCCATCCCTGAGCCAATTACAGTGACTTCTGTTGACCAGGTAAAGGTCACAGAAGCTGGAGAGAGAGGTCTCATAGACTCCATGGACTGAGAGGGAGGGAAAGGATGCTTCCAAAAGAAAAGGGGGATTTTGTTCATCAAAGAGTGAACACTGGGTGAGCAAAACTTTATATCCACTGTACCTATCCAGGGTACACCTGCACCTTCAAGGTTGTGATCAGGCCTCATGGCATTCTCTGTGGCCTCCTCTGCAGCCATGCTTCACCTGACCACCCCCTGACCGTGGCCTCCGCGCTCTAGCCAGAATAAACTACTCATCCACGGACTTCTGCATGTCTGCCAAATGCTTGTTCCTCTCGTTCCTCTCTTCGGCAAGCTCCTGTTCAGTTTCAAAGCCCCGTCACACAGGCTGTTTCTTCCAGGAAGGAGTTCCTAAGACCCCACAACACAAGGCGTGGTGCCCAAGGTGGGTATGAATGGTTTGGTCTGTGTGGCACTCCTTCCTGCTGCTTCTGGAAAATTCACCGTGGTCCTGATTTTGACTGCTTCTCCTCCACCCATATGCCCACAATCATCACCTATTGTAGCATGCTGGGTGCCTTGGCCATGGGAGTGGGCACGTGACCCGAGCCGGGTCAGGAAACGAACACTACCTAGTTTTGAGGTTCTTATACCAGGCAGCTGTATCAATTCAACTCTTAGGCTGAAGCAAGCAGACACTCAAGGTAATAACTTAGGGTAGAGTTTTCCCCATCCAGAGCCTTGGTGAAACTAGATGTGCTACAGTGTTTTCTACTTTGTGGTGTAACCTTCAAGTTTACTGCAGGAATTCAAGTTGACGCTCTCAGCATCTGGCAAGGGAAACTGAGGCCAACATAAGTTACACAGTTCTTTGGAGTCCCACAGCCCATACATGCCAGACCTGGGCTTGAATGTCAAGCATGTGAGATTCCAAACCCCAAGCCCTTTCCACTGGGCTGATCTTCTCCATATGCTTGGAGGGAAAATGTGACCACTGATCTCTTTATATTCTTTCCACCATAAGACCTTCATGCAATTAGAATCCCATCAAGAGGCTGGGCACGGTGGCTCATGCCTATAATCCCAGCACTTTGGGAGGCCGAGGCGGGTGGATCACGAGGTCAAGAGATCGAGACCATCCTGGTCAACATGGTGAAACCCCATCTCTACTAAAAATAAAAAAATTAGCTGGGCATGGTGGCGCGTGCCTGTAATCCCAGCTACTCAGGAGGCTGAGGCAGGAGAATTGCCTGAACCCAGGAGGCAGAGGTTGCGGTGAGCCGAGATCGCGCCATTGCACTCCAGCCTGGGTAACAAGAGCGAAACTCCGTCCAAAAAAAAAAAAAAAAATCCCATCAAGATACATATATGGAGGGCAAATCCCTCTTTGCTGAAAGTGCAGTGACTGAGCATGACCCTGAAGTAGGGACAGGGTCTGATATTTATGTCTGGCATGAATAATTGAATTAATACAATGATAATTAGATAGAGAAACTAACATGAATCGATCAGAAGAAGAAACCATCAGAAATATGAAAAAAGGACATGAATAGGAAATTCACAGAAGGAGAAAGGCGTGTATTTCATAAATTTTATTCATTTCAAATATATAGTATTCATCCTCAAAGAGGAAAATAATTCTGACATGTGCTATAACGTGGGTGAACCCTAGGGACGTCGTTCTAGGTGAAATGAGCCAGTTAGAAAAAGACAAATGCCGCAGGATTCCGATTGCGTGGCGTACCTGAAGTAGTCAAACTCGTCGAAACAGAAAGGAGAATGGTGGTGGCCAGGGGCTGGGAACAAGAGGAGACGGGGAATCAGTGTTCTGTGGGGACAGAGTTACCGGTGAGGCACAGGTGAAGAGTTCTGGAGATAGATGGCAGTGATGGTTGCATAATATTATTAATGTATTTAATACCATTGAACCGTGCCCATAAAGAAATGGTTAAGATGGAAAATTTTATGTAATGTCGATTTTACCACAATTTAAAAACAGTAAAAGGCCAGGCACAGTTGCTCATACTTGTAATCCCAGCACTTTGGGAATCGCTTGAGCCCAAGAGTTTGAGACCAGCCTGGGCAACACAGTGAAACCCGTCTTTACAAAAAATAAAAAATCAGCCAGGCATGGTGGTGTGTGCCTGTGGTCCCAGCTACTTAGGAGGCTGAGGCAGGAGGATCGCTTGAGCCTGGGAGGTCAAGGCTGCAATGAGCTATGATTGTGCCACTGCACTCAGCCTGGGTGACATAGCGAGACCTTGTCTCTTAAAAAACAGACAAAAAAAAAACCCTTAACTTAATCATATCTCCCAAAACATCTCCCTACCTTTTTTTCAAACAAGGCAATAATCACAGGCTCTGAATATTAGGATTAGGAAAAGGATGTAACTTTTTAGGGGAGGGCAACATTTAGCCCACCACAACCGCCCTGAAGTTTCTTGAGAACATAAGCTTGGTTCTTCTACCTCTGAGCATTTACCCGGAACATTCTTCCTGAATCTAATCAGTGTTATTGTCCAAGCCACCATCATATTGAGGGTCAATCAGGATTGGCTGATGGATTGGATATGCATAGTTCTGAGTGTTACACTGGCCCGAGCATAGAAAGTCAACACTAAGACAAAAGTATGCCAAATTGCAGGGTCTTTATTGCCGGTGGCCACGGAGGACTCACGTCTCTCCAACCCGTGGCCCGGAATGGAGGGTGTCGAGATCTTTTATATCAGTAAAACCACCTCGAGAGTGAGGGTGAGGGGCACGGGTGGGGATGAGGGGCAGGGGTGAGGGTGAGGGGCAGGGGTGAGGGTGAGGGGCAGGGGTGGGGATGAGGGGCAGGGGTGGGGGTGAGGGGCAGGGGTGGGGATGAGGGGCAGGGGTGGGGGTGAGGGGCAGGGGTGAGGGTGAGGGGCAGGGGTGGGGATGAGGGGCAGGGGTGAGGGTGAGGGGCAGGGGTGAGGGTGAGGGGCAGGGGTGGGGATGAGGGGCAGGGGTGAGGGTGAGGGGCAGGGGTGGGGATGAGGGGCAGGGGTGGGGGTGAGGGGCAGGGGTGAGGGTGAGGGGCAGGGGTGAGGGTGAGGGGCAGGGGTGGGGGTGAGGGGCAGGGGTGAGGGTGAGGGGCAGGGGTGGGGATGAGGGGCAGGGGTGAGGGTGAGGGGCAGGGGTGGGGATGAGGGGCAGGGGTGAGGGTGAGGGGCAGGGGTGAGGGTGAGGGGCAGGGGTGGGGATGAGGGGCAGGGGTGAGGGTGAGGGGCAGGGGTGGGGATGAGGGGCAGGGGTGGGGGTGAGGGGCAGGGGTGAGGGTGAGGGGCAGGGGTGAGGGTGAGGGGCAGGGGTGGGGATGAGGGGCAGGGGTGAGGGTGAGGGGCAGGGGTGAGGGTGAGGGGCAGGGGTGGGGGTGAGGGGCAGGGGTGGGGGTGAGGGGCAGGGGTGGGGGTGAGGGGCAGGGGTGAGGGTGAGGGGCAGGGGTGAGGGTGAGGGGCAGGGGTGAGGGTGAGGGGCAGGGGTGGGGGTGAGGGGCAGGGGTGGGGGTGAGGGGCAGGGGTGGGGGTGAGGGGCAGGGGTGGGGATGAGGGGTTCCAGCCATTCTGAGGGCTAGTGGATTCTGTAAATCACCTCCTGGGTGGAGATGAGGCTGAAGGGCTCCGGACGTTCCAGTGGCTTCCTGGGCGAAGATGAGGGTGAGGGACTTTTGACATTCTGATTGTTACTGCAGTGGTTCACAAAAGTCAAGATTAGCATTTGTTTACACATTGTCTGGGTAGGGTGGAAATCACAGTCCTTAATTACTTATTCACATTAGAGAGAGCAGTTTCAACAGAAAGCCGAGGTATGGTTGAGGTATGCAGTTATATGGGGCTTTTACCATGTCACGCTGAGCAGCTGGGAGGATGGAGTCACCATTTACTGAGACGGGCAGACTGAGGGTGCATGGCTGTGTCAGCGATGAGAGGTCAGGTGAGATGAGGTGTTCACTGGTAACCATGTTAAGATAGAAAGTCCTATAAGATATCTAAGTGGAAATTTCCTATAAACAGTGGATGGATGGAATTCATGGGAGAGTTTGAGCTAGAGCTATAAATCTGAGACTTAACAATTGTATTTTTAGTAAAGACGGGGTTTCACCATGTTGGTCAGGCTGGTCTCAAACTCTAGACCTCAGGCAATCCACCCATCTCAGCCTCCCAAAGTGCTGGGACCGCAGGCATGAGCCATCGTGCCAGGCTTGGCCACACGTTAGACAGGCTTCTGAATCTCCTGCTAGGTCCATCCAAGACCCAGTTTGGGGGAAGAACACTGCTAAGTGAGTTTAGCCAGAAACTTCCGCCTTTGACATCCGATGCCCTTCCATATCTGATCGGATTCCTCCTGTGCCCTGGGCCTGCCTTCAGCAGGAATCCTGTAAGGTCAGTTTAACCAGAATCCCCCTCATTTCTGAAGTGTCCTCTTAGTAATTTTCTAGCCACTGCTCCTGCCCCGCTCCTTGGCTATGAATTCCCACTTGCCATGCTGTTTTCAGGAATTAACCCAACCTCTCTCACCAGCCGCAAGCCCCTGGGGTGGCAGTCCCTGTACCCACTGCAGTGATCCGGAATAAAGTCTGCCCATCATGCTTTAACAAATGGCACAGAGATGTTTTCCCCGTTAGCACCTCAGAAGCAAATGCAGGCATTTTTTCACTCCCTCCTGCTTTCAGCCTTGCAAAATATGCACCTCAAAGGCGGGCCAGGGCCTCTATCTGGGGAGCTGTTGCGGACAGCAGTATTTCAAAGCGTTTCTAGGTTTGGGATCCAGAGGCTTTTCTTTCACCCCAAGGCAATTTACTGCAGTAAGATTAGGGGGTGAGAGAGAGGTATGCTATTCATCTGTAAAGTGTTAGCAGGGTCATGGAGAAAGGGGGGCCCTAGGGACCTCTCTGGGAAGCTGCTTCTCTTGAACAATACGCCCCATCCCCCGTGGGGGTGTGCAAGCCTCCTGGGTTACGAGTATCCTAATTTGAAGGTCACAGCTCCAGTGACCTTCAGACCTCTGATTGATTTGGGAGCCTCCAGCCCTCTGGCCCACTCTGGCTCCCCTGGGAGGCTCCTGGGCAGCCAGGCCAGACTCAGGGACGCCAGGAGCGCCTTGTCCTTAATCCCTCTGGCTGCGGGGCCAGGAAGGAGGCTTGTTCCTTTGACCTCTCCGTCTTCCACCCCAGCAGAGGAGGGGTAGCCTGAGACCCCTGCCTGACACCAAGACACAGGATTTCTCTCCCGGTAGGGTATAGGGAATGCAGAGCTAGAAATGGGAGAAAGTAGCATGGCTTCCATAACCAGCAACGGGGGACATGTTGGCCCCGTTAAGGTTTTCACATTCAGGAGGAGGGTGTAGATACAGACCTAGCCTACACTCCCATCCCCTTCTGGGGCAGGTGACCCCCAAACCCTGTTTCCAGCTGCAGTGGGAAGGATTCAAGTGAGAATCAAAAACCTCCTACTTCCTCCCTACCTCCCTCAGCCTCAGTATCCCCAGTCGCCTAGAAGGCCTCAGCTTACTGCACATCAGAGGAGGGGGCATGGAGGACAGGGCAGAAGGTTCTACTCAATTTACTCTGCACAGCAAAGAGCTGGACGATACCCAGCCCTAGAGCGGAGCCAGCCCTCTGGAGGACAAGAGCTGAGGCCTTCCTTGTCCCTTCTGTGCCCCCTCACAGGACATTGGCAGGCAGGTCTCCTGAAGCTTCCTCCCTCCCTCCTAGTGCCGACCAGAAGAATTCAGAGTCCTTGCCTAGGGACACTCAGGTGTAAGCTATAAACAATATTCTGTCAGACATCAGCAACAGAGCATCCACTCATTCGACAAGTATGTTTCATGCTTGTGCCCTGGGCACTGTGCTAAATTCTAGGAAGTCCAGGGGAGCTGGAGACAGGTCTGTTTTCTCCTGGAACGGACGGAATGGGGTGTGGAACTGAAAAACAGAATATAGACAATTTTTTTTTTAAGACAGAGTCTCGTTCTGTCACCCAGGCTGCAGTGCAATGGTGAGATCTCGGCTCACTGCAACCTCCGCCTCCCGGGTTGAAGGGATTCTCCTGCCTCAGCCTCCTAAGTAGCTGGGATTACAGGCACCCACTACCACGACCAGACAATTTTTGCATTTTTAGTAAAGATGGGGTTTCACCATATTGGCCAGGCTAGTCTTGAACTCTTGACCTCGGGCAATCTATCCGCCTCGGCCTCCCAAAGTGCTGGGATGACAGGCGTGAGCCACTGTGCCTGGCAAGATAATTTTTAAAATGAATGGAGTTAGGCAATGACATGTCTTAAGATCTGACAGCAAGCACAGGTAACAAAAGTGAGAACAGGCAAATGGGACTATATCAGACATAAGATGTTTGTGCCTCAAAGAACACAGCAATTGACAGAATGCAAAGGCAAACTATGGAATAAGAGAAAATATTTGCAAATGACACATCTGATACACAGTTAATATTGAAAATATATACAGAAGTCCAACAACTTAACAAAAAATCAAATAGCACAATTTGAAAATGGGCAAAAAGCTTGAATAGTCACTTCTCCAAAGAAGATTCACAAATGTCAAACAAGCACATAAGAAAATGTTCATTATTAATCATTAAAGAAAAGCAATTCAAAACCACAGTGAGATACCCACTCATACCTATTGGGAAGGCCACTACGAAGAAAAAAATGGGGGGTGAAGTATAAAAGGCAATGTGTATTTCTGAAGCAGAGACAGGGGTTTCACCCTGTGAGCCAGGCTGGTCTCGAACTCCTGACCTCAGGCAATCTGCCTGCCTCGGCCTCCCAAGGTGCTGGGATTACAGGCATAAGCGACGGTGCCCAGGCTTGGCCACACTTTAACAGGCTTCTGAATCTTCTGCTATGCTCATCTAAGCCCCAGTTTCAGGGAAGAACCCTGCTTCAGAAAACAGGCCCCAGTCCCCTAGAAGGCCTTAGCTTCCTGCACACCAGAGGAGGGGCCATGGAGGGAGGGGCAGAAGGTTCCACCCCTTTCACCCTGCAAATCAAACACCAGGAATATTCTCAGCCCCAGTGCAGAGCCAGCCCTCTGGGGGTCCAAGAGCCAAGCTCGGCCTGTCCCTTAGGTGCCCCATCACAGGACAGTGGTGGGAATATAAAATGGTACAGCCATTGTTGGTGGGAATATAAAATGGTACAGCCACTGTGGAAAACGGCATGGCAGTTCCTCAAAAATTTAAAAGTAGAATTACCATATGATCCAGCAATTCCAATTCCAGGTATTTACCCAAAAGAAAACATGGTATCGGCCAGGTGCGGTGGCTCAATCCTGTAATCTCAGCACTTTGGGAGGCCGAGGTGGGTGGATCACGAGGTCAAGAGATCGAGACCATCCTGGTCAACATGGTGAAACCCTGTCTCTATTAAAAATACAAAAAATTAGCTGGGCATGGTGGCGTGTGCCTGTAATCCCAGCTACTCAGGAGGCTGAGGCAGGAGAATTGCCTGAACCCAGGAGGCGGAGGTTGTGGTGAGCCGAGATGGCGCCATTGCACTCCAGCCTGGGTAACAAGAGCGAAACTCCAACTCAAAAAAATAAAAAAACAGCTATAGCTATTATTACTTTCTTTCTTTTTTCAAGACGGAATCTTGCTTTGTCACCCAAGCTGGAGTACAGTGACATGATCTTGGTTCACTGCAACGTCCGTCTCCCAGGTTCAAGCAATTCTCCTGCCTCAGCCTCCCGAGTAGCTGGGATTACAGGCACGCACCACCATGCCCGGCTAACTTTTGTATTTTTAACACAGACAGGGTTTTGCCATGTTGGCCAGGCTGGTCTTAAACTCCTGACCTCAGTTGATCCACCTGCCTCGACCTCCCAAAGTGCTGGGATCATAGGCATGAGCCTCCGCGCCTGGCTGTTATTTCTATCATTATTATCGTGTTGGTGATTTCCAGGGACACAGACTGAAATGATGGTGGCCATTACAGGTTGAGCATATCTACTGGGAAAACCTGAAATCCGAAATACTTCAAAATCTGAAACTTTTTGAGTGCCAGCATGATGCCGCAAGTGGAAGATTGCAAAGGGATGCACTCAAAACAGTCAAAGCTTTGCTTCATGCACAAAATTACTAAAATTATTGCATAAAGTCACCTTCAGGCTATGTGTATAAGATGTCTGTAAAACATAACTAAGGCTGTTCATGGTGGCTCATGCCTATAATCCCAGCACTTTGGGAGGCCAAGGCGGGCAGATCACTTGAGGTCAGGAGTTCCAGACCAGCCTGGCCAACATGGTGAAACCCCATGTCTACTAAGAATACAAACAAAAATTAGCTGTTCGTAGTGGCAGTCACCTGTAATCCCAAGTAGCCTCAGCTACTCAGGAGGCTGAGGCAGGAGAATCACTTGAAACAGGAGGCAGAGGCTGCAGTGAGCCAAGATCCCACCATTGCATTTCCGCCTGGGCGAGACAGAACAAGACTCTGTCTCAAAAAAAAAAAAAAAAAAGTAGGCATGGTGGCATACTCCCATGGTCCCAGTTACTTGGGAGACTGAGGCAGGAGGATCACCGAAGCCCAGGAGGCCAAAGCTGCCACGAGCTGTGATTGCACCACTGCACTCCAGCCTGGGCAAGAGAGTGAGACCCTGTTTCAAAAAAAGACAAAGAAAGAAAAACGTCTTGGGAAGAATTCTGCTTACTTAACAACTACCAAGAAGCCTATAAAGCCATACATCCCTCAACATGCTTAGAAATGTACTGTAGGCCGGGCGTGGTGGCTCACGCCTGTAATCCCAGCACTTTGGGAGGCCGAGGCAGGTGGATCATAAGTTTAGGAGTTCAAAACTGGCCTGACCAACATGGTGAAACCCTGACTCTACTAAAAATACAAAAATTAGCCAGGCGTGGTGGTGGGTGACTGTAATCGCAGCTGCTCAAGAGGCTGAGGCAGAAGAATCGCTTCAACCCGGGAGGTGGAGGTTGCAGTGAGCAGAGATCGTGCCACTACACTCTGGCCTGGGCAACAGAGCAAGATTCCGTCTCAAAAAAAAAAAAAAAAAAATACAAACGCACTCTTAGATGACTTTGCCATCGTATGAACATCCTAGACTGCACTTATACACACCCAGATGGTAGCGCCTGCTGCACACTCTGGCTCTACGGTACAGCTGGTTACTCCCAGGCCACACACCTGTACGTGATGCTATCTTACTGAATACTGCAGACAACTGTCACCCAGTGGTATCTGTACTTTTAAACATGAAAGTACACCAGAAATACAGTATTATACTCCTGCGGCACCACCATCATACACACTGTATGTCACTCACAGAAACATGGCTTTGCAGTGCATGACTGTGTATGTCATGTCATCTGCGGTGGGAACTATTGTGACATTCAGGATCCAGGGACTCAGAGATGAAATGACCTGCGTTGGAGAAGCGGCAGGAAAAGCAAGATCGCTCGGTACAGGCTGGTTCTACTGGAATTTCCATGAAATGCGAAGGTCTGTCCTAAGGAGCTGGCCAGTTTTAAGCAGGGGTATATGTGGTCAGATTTCCCTCTTGTGAAGAGCCCTCTGGCTACAAGTGCAGAGCGCATCAGTAGGTACCCAGAGTGTGAGAAGGTCAGGAGGTCACTGCAAAATTCGGGGCGATGCAGGGTGACCTGGAACTAAGGTATGGCAGTGGAGACATGAACGGGTGGAAAGACACATAAAGGAACAGTTTGAGTTAACATACAAGACGTGAGGCTGGTGAAGCCACTGAAGCTGGACCCTGCATACCATGCATCTGAGTGACAGCTCCCTTCCCCAAAGCTGGGACTGTTTAAATAGCAATGGCAGAGCCAGCAATCCCATTACTGGGTATATATCCAAAGGACTATAAATTGTTCTACTATAAGGACACGTGCACACGAATGTTCATTGCAGCACTGTTTACAATAGCAAAGACCTGGAATCAATCCAAATGCTCATCGATGATAGACTGGACTGGGAAAATGTGACACATATACACCATGGAATATTATGCAGCAATCAAAAACGGTGAGTTTGTGTCCTTTGTAGGGACATGGATGAACGTGGAGAACATCATTCTCAGCAAACTAACACAACAACAGAAAATGAAACACCGCATGTTCTCACTCATAGGCAGGTCTTGAACAATGAGAACACATGGACACAGGGAGGGGAGCATCACACACTAAGGTCTGTGGTGGGGGGACTAGGGGAGGGACAGTGGGGGGTGGGGTGTTGGGGAGAGATAGCATGGGGAGAAATGCCAGATATAGGTGAAGGGGAGGAAGGCAGCAAATCACACTACCACGTGTGTACCTATGCAACTATCTTACATGTTCTTCACATGTACCCCAAACCCTAAAATGCAATAAAAAATAATAGTAATGGCAGTGGTTGCTGGGATCTTCTGAAGCTGGAGGGAGCGGGAGCCATGGGTTTCCCCATTGCTGGGCCAGCAGATACATTTCAGATCAAATGACAGCAATGGGGACAGAGCAGGTTGGAGTCAGAAATAAGCAGGGAGAACTGAGGCAACACAGCCCAGACTCAACCCTCCACAGCTGCTCTGGCTTCAAAAGGAGAGCGCTGTCTGGGCCGACCTGTGCCCTAGTTCTCTCTTTTAAATAAGATTTTTTTTTTTTTTTTTTTTTTTGAGACGGAGTTTCACTCTGGTTACCCAGGCTGGAGTGCAATGGCGTGATCTCGGCTCACCGCAACCTCCGCCTCCTGGGTTCAGGCAATTCTCCTGCCTCAGCCTCCCGAGTAGCTGGGACTACAGGCACGCACCACCATGCCCAGCTAATTTTTTGTATTTTTAGTAGAGACGGGCTTTCACCATGTTGACCAGGATGGTCTCGATCTTTTGACCTCGTGATCCACCCGCCTTGGCCTCCCAAAGTGCTGGGATTACAGGCGTGAGCCACCATGCCCAGCAATAAGATTGTTTTCTTCATTTTTTTATTAAATAAATATGTGCTCATTGTGGCTACCCTAGAAATCACAGGAAAAAGTATCAAAAGGGAAAAAAATAAAAATTACCTGCAAGCAGACTTATCAGAGATGAATTCTGGAAAAATTGTGGAATATTTTCATCCCTTTTTTCAATGCAAATCTATTCATAAACCACTTTTAATGCAATTGAGAGCATACTATTTATGCATTTCTTGCATCAATTTTTAATTGTTTATTATGTGCAAAGCATTGTTTCAGGGAGCAGTGATACAGCAGTGAAGAAAACAGACAAAATTTATGGAATTTATATTATACAGTTTGCTTGTTTTCATGTAATATTATCTCATCAGCATGACCCCATTCTCATAAAACATTTTTTTAGAGACATAACGGCAGCTTAAATTTTGTTCTTATGGATACACATTTTGGTGTACTCACGAGAAGAAAATTTAACACTTGGCTTATTTTCATTTGTTTTTAGTAAATGCAAAAACAGCTGGAAGGAAAATTCATGTTTTGTGCCTTACTGCTTTCTGTCCTTATGGAAAATCCCAAAGGTAGAATTATTTGGTCAATGGGAACAACTATTTGGAGATTCTTGACAGAAGTTAAAAGATTCTACTCTGTGATCAGACAGCAAAGTGATAACTGCTTTTAAGGTTTAGACATCTTCATTTCATTCTTTTATCCCTGTCTATCTACTTAATTACGTATCTATCTGTCTATCCATCCACCCAACCCCATCACCATCAGAAACTGCCTCACATCTGAAACCATGATGTCAGACAGTCCTTGTTCTCATCACTAGCTCTTGTCCCTTCAGGTTTGTCTCCCTCCCACCCTCTCCACCAGCAGCCCCACAATTCACATATACATAAGTTTGTGATAAGGAAGAACTCATGTTCCTCCTGATCTGCTTTAGAGATGGTCCAATCTGACAGCCACTCTGTATTAGTTCTCTGTTGCTGTTTAAGAAATTACCACAAGTTCAGCAGCTTAAAACAATGCCTCCTTCTCATTTTGCAATGTTATAGGTCAAAAAGCCGGGCAACCTTGACTGGGTGTTTTGCTTAGACTCTCACAAGGCTGAGATCAAGTTGTCTGGGCTGGGCTGGACTCTGATCCGGAGGCTTTGGGGAGGCCTCCCCTCCTTCACCATTACTGATTGTAGTCGCCAGCCTTCACGAGGCTTTCAACCATCGTCACCTCCTTGTGTTGTGCCCTCCACACTAGGCAGGGAGGTTCTGTGTGACCAATAGTATACTGCAGCAATGGGCAGAGTGTGGCTTCTGAGACCAGGTCATGAAAGGCACTGGCACTTCTGTCTTGCTCCTTCTTGGGCCAGGCACACTGGGGGAAGCCTGCTGCCATGTTGTGAGGGTGCTCAAGCAGCCCTGTGGAGAGACTATAGGGGAGAAACTGAGGCTTCCCACCCACAGCCAGCATTCACCCACCAGGCACTTCAGTGAGCCATCCTGGAGGTGAATCTTCCCACCTCAGTCGGTTGTTCAGGTGATACAGCCCTGGAAAACATCTTGAGCAAACTCACAAGAAGCCCTAGGCCAGAACTATCCAGCCAAGTCGCTGTTGAATTCCTGGCCTACAGAAACTGTACAAGGCATACCTGTTTAATGTTATTTTGAGCCACTAGTTTTGGAGGTCATTAGTTCTGTAACAACAGATTACTAACACAGTGAAGATTCACAGCAAAGCCTCCACAAGGAAACCACTAAATTACCCCACCAATAACCTCATTCTTTACATGGAAATTTGTGCCTTAAGGAAAAGAAAACACTTGGAAGGGGTTGTAATAGAGCCACGTCAGGCTCTACAGGGTGTTCAAGAAATGGTCTCTCAGAAGAGGGGACATTCAAGAACAAGAAGCCAGTGGTGGGAAGACCTGGAGAAAGTGAACATCAGGCAAGGGAATTGGAAAGTTCACAGGTTCTGAGGAAGGAATGAGCTTGGTGTGTTAACAGAAAATCAAGCAGAATAGTTGGTTCGATAGCAGAGTTCAGGAACTGTATACTTAGGTGATGATGCTTAGGAAGTAGGCAGGGTCTGTGGCATGCAGATTCATGCAGGCAAAAGTCAGGGTTTTGCATTTTGTAAGAATCTGGGGAGCCAGCTGGGCATGGTGGCTCATGCCTGTAATCCCAGCACTTTGAGAGGCTGAGGCAGGTAGATCACCTGAGGTCAGGAGTTTGAGAGCAGCCTGGCCAACATGGTGGAACCCCGTCTCTACTAAAAATACAAAAATTAGTCAGGTGTTGTAGTGGGTGCCTGTCATCCCAGCTATTTGGGAGTCTGAGGCAGGAGAATTGTTTGAACCCAGGAGGTGGAGGTTGCAATGGGTCAAGATCGTGCCATTGCACTCCAACCTGGACAACAGGAGTGAAACTCTGTCTGAAAAATAATAATAAAGCCATCATCTGCTTTTCAACGAGTTACATTGTATCATAGAAAGCCGTACAAATTCAGCTTCCAAAAAACTTGAGTAGTCTCTCCTCACCCCATATTCTACAACTGAATTATTACTCCTAAGCCCTCCATGGTGGAGATTCTAGAGCTCTCACTGCTTAGACGCCTAATGGCTTTTGATAAAGGACTTTAGTAGCAATGGGGAGGCACTGGCTGGTCTGAAGTAAGGCAGAGGCAAAATCTTGTTTCTGTGGGGATCGACGGGAAGGTAGGCAGGACTGAAGCAGGGACGCCAACAGGAGACTGGGGAGTGATCCAGAGAAAGATGCAGGTGGGGCAGGCCATAGTGGCCCCAGAGGAAGTGATAAGAACTGGTTTGAAGAAGGAGCTATTTTGAGGCACAAGAGACAGGACTCTGTGGGCGGTGGGGTGTGGAGCCTGGACATGGAGAGCGCTGAGTCTGCATCCCTGTAGTGGGGATGTGGAGAGCCCTTAGTCTGTATCCCTGTGGTGGGGCCTGGAGCCTGGATGTGGAGAGCACTGAGCCTGCATCCCTGTGGTGGGGTGTGGAGCCTGGATGTGGAGAGCGCTGAGCCTGCATCCCTGTGGTGGGGTGTGGAGCCTGGATGTGGAGAGCGCTGAGCCTGCATCCCTGTGGTGCAGCCTGGAGCCTGGACGTGGAGAGCACTGAGTCTGTATCCCTGTGGTGGGGTGTGGAGCCTGGACGTGGAGAGCACTGAGTCTGCATCCCTGTAGTGGGGCCTGGAGCCTGGATGTGGAGAGCACTGAGTCTGTATCCCTGTGGTGGGGTGTGGAGCCTGGACGTGGAGAGCACTGAGTCTGCATCCCTGTGGTGGGGTGTGGAGCCTGGATGTGGAGAGCACTGAGCCTGCATCCCTGTGGTGCGGCCTGGAGCCTGGACGTGGAGAGCACTGAGCCTGCATCCCTGTGGTGGGGTGTGGAGCCTGGACGTGGAGAGCACTGAGTCTGTATCCCTGTGGCGGGGTGTGGAGCCTGGATGTGGAGAGCACTGAGTCTGCATCCCTGTGGTGGGGTGTGGAGCCTGGACGTGGAGAGCACTGAGTCTGTATCCCTGTGGTGGGGTGTGGAGCCTGGACGTGGAGAGCACTGAGTCTGTATCCCTGTGGCGGGGTGTGGAGCCTGGATGTGGAGAGCACTGAGTCTGCATCCCTGTGGTGGGGTGTGGAGCCTGGATGTGGAGAGTGCTGAGTCTACATCCCTGTGGTGGGGTTTGGAGCCTGGACGTGGTGAGCCCTGAGTCTGTGTCCCTGTGGTGGGGTGTGGAGCCTGGACCTGGAGAGCACTGAGTCTGCATCCCTGTGGTGGAGTGTGGAGCCTGGATGTGGAGAGCACTGAGCCTGCATCCCTGTGGTGGGGTGTGGAGCCTGCATCCCTGTGGTGGGGTGTGGAGCCTGGATGTGGAGAGTGCTGAGTCTGCATCCCTGTGGTGGGCTGTGGAGCCTGGACGTGGAGAGCACTGAGTCTGTATCCCTGTGGTGGGGTGTGGAGCCTGGACGTGGAGAGCACTGAGTCTGCATCCCTGTGGTGGGGTGTGGAGCCTGGATGTGGAGAGTGCTGAGTCTGCATCCCTGTGGTGGGGTCTGGAGCCTGGATGTGGAGAGCACTGAGCCTGCATCCCTGTGGTGGGGTGTGGAGCCTGGACGTGGCGAGCCCTGAGTCTGTATCCCTGTGGTGGGGTGTGGAGCCTGGATGTGGAGAGCACTGAGCCTGCATCCCTGTGGTGGGGTGCGGATCCTGGATGTGGAGAGTGCTGAGTCTGCATCCCTGTGTTCCTAGGCACTTCCTTTCCCCAAGAGATGTACAGGTGGGACTTTTGATCTCCAGAGACTCTTCAGGTGAGTGCACAGCCAAGGTAATAATCTGAAAACAAGAAATGAAATCTTTGCAAAGAAGGAAGACCAGCTGAAGTAGGACAGGCCTGGGAGCAGCATGAGACCATCTCTCCTCTCCTCTGGGGAAGCTGGGCCCCAGGACGTGAGCTGGGGAGGCCGCTGCAAGAATGTATCTCTCCTGGAGGTGAAAGCCAGGAGTGTCCCTCCATCCCCTGGTTGCCAGGGGGTGCCGAGGGCACCTGCTGCCATCCTGCCTGGATTTGAACAACCTGAGCCCCCCACCATGCCTCTGCTGGGGCAGAGAGCTTGTTCTCTCCTTGTGTAATGCACAGTGTGGTTCTCCTCGTTCTAATTAGGAGGACAGGATGCTACAGAGACATGATTCCAAGTCACTGGAGGTAACAGCATCCCAAGGCAAAGGCCAGAGCACAATTTATCCATCAGTTCAATATTCTCCACTGCCTCTGCTCAAGAATGTTAAATCCTCCCAGTTGCTACTTCCCTGGGCAGAAGGGTCAGGAAAGCTGTGAGCAAGAAACCCAGAACTTGGAGGATTCATTCGTGTGGGGCAGATTCGGGTCCTCTGGAGAACACACAGCATGTGCCCAAAAGCCAGGTGTGAGGACTTCGTCTCCCACCCTGGAGGAAAGAAACATCTTCCCAGGAAAGCAAGAAGAGCTTAGCAATGCAGGAGTGATCTGTAGCCATAAAGGTGGCGTATTTCCTTCGCCAAAGCACGATGATACTAGTACTCCATTATGGACTGAACTGTGGCACACCTCCCGCCCCCACCTTCATATGTTGAAAGTTCTAACCTCCAGTTTTTCAGAATGTGACCATATTTGGAGACAGGGTTTTCTGTTGTTGTTGGTGGTGGTGGTTTGTTGTTTGGTTTTTGATATGTAGCTTCACCCTTGTCTCCAAGGCTGGAGTGCAATGGCGCGATCTCAGCTCACTGCAACCTCCGCCTCCCGTGTTCAAGCGACTCTCCTGCCTCAGCCTCCTGAGTAGTTGGGATTACAGATGCTCACCACCACACCTGGTTAATTTTTGTATCTTTAGTAGAGACAGGATTCCACCATGTTGGCCAGCCTGGTCTTGAACTCCTGACCTCAGATGATCCACCCGTCTTGGCCTCCCATAGTGTTGGGATTACAGGCATAAGCCACCGTGCCTGGCCGGAGAGAGGGTCTTTGAAGAGGTAAATAAAATACAGTTATTAGGGTGAGTCCTTATCCATGCTGCTATCGTTTTAAGAAGAGACCATGGCCGGGCACAGTGGCTTACGCTTGTATTCCCAGCACTTTGGGAGGCTGAGGCAGTGAATCACAAGGTCAGGAGTTCAAGACCAGCCTGGCCAAGATGGTGAAACCCCATCTCTACTAAAAATACAAAAAATTAGCCGGGCATAGTGGCAGGCACTTGTAATCTCAGCTACTCGGGAGGCTGAGGCAAGGAATTGCTTGAATCTGGGAGGCAGAGGTTGCAGTGAGCCCAGATTGCACCACTGCACTCCAGCCTGGGCGACAGAGCCAGACTCCATCTCAAAAAAAAAAACACACACACACGCACACAAGCACACACGTGTGTGCGAAAGAAGAGGAGACCAGAACACAGACACACACAGAGGGGCAACCCTATAAGGACCGGAGAAAAGGCAGCAGGATATCAGCCAAAGAGAGGCCTCAGAAGGAGCCAACCCCAGCAATGCCTCCATCTTGGACCTTTCGCCTCCAGAACTATCAGAAAATAAATTTCTGTGGTTTAAGCTACTCGGTCTGTGGTCCTTTGTCATAGCAGCCCAAGCTAACACAAGTCATCATCTGAAATAAAAGAACAACGCTGGATTGATTTCTTGGCATAATAAAGGAGAGAGAGCTATGCTCACCGGGCAGTCTCTCTGTGCAGAATGGTCTGGTTTTACGGAGGGTTTCGGAGGCCATGTGGAGTTCAGAGATTGTGGGGCTTTCAGAGACATCAGGGGGCTGAGATCATCTGCAGGACTGTGGTCTCTCGAGTGAGACCCTTGTAGACTGGCTGGCACTCAGAGACGTGTGTATCGGACTGAGTCCCTCCTAACCAAGTGATTGTTTGGCTTGCAAAGGCGCATTCACTGAGGCAGGCTGCCGTGGGTCAGTTGTGCAAGTTTAAAACTGATTCTGGGCCGGGCGCGGTGGCTCAAGCCTGTAATCCCAGCACTTTGGGAGGCCGAGGCGGGTGGATCACGAGGTCAAGAGATCGAGACCATCCTGGTCAACATGGTGAAACCCCGTCTCTACTAAAAATACAAAAATTAGCTGGGCATGGTGGCGCGTGCCTGTAATCCCAGCTACTCAGGAGGCTGAGGCAGGAGAATTGCCTGAACCCAGGAGGCGGAGGTTGCGGTGAGCCGAGATCGCGCCATTGCACTCCAGCCTGGGTAACAAGAGCGAAACTCAGTCTCAAAAAAAAAAAAAAAAAAAAAAAAAAAAACCTGATTCTGATATCTCCCTGTTTCCCTGGCTGCTGACTAATCCATCTTTTCCCAAGCTTGTGAGAACTTGCTTATTGTCGACTTTTTTGACAACTGGGGCTCCATGAGACTGTCAGCTCTGTGAAATGTGAAGGAGATTTGTCTAAATAGATGAGCAATTATGTAAATTATTTACTGCTCATCTAAATGTGTTCCCGTATATATCTGTGAAACAAGGAGATATATCTAAATGAATGAGCGATAAATAATTGCTCATCTAATTGCATTCCTGGACAGAGAGCATGACCGGCCTGTCATGGGCACTAGATGCGTAATAGGAATTATTATTATTCCTGGCTCAGTGCACATTTGGGGAGTGGTCATCTGGGCTTTCTGAGTAAGAATGGCGGGGTTCGAGGGTGTGCACACTCTCAGCTTTGGTACCTATAAGCAGAAGAAGGAGAGCTGGAAGAAGGTGGGGCCAGGAAAATCAGGATAGAGGGTCTATGAGGGTACAAGAAGGAAGTGTTTTTGAGGAGGAGGAAGAGATCAACTGTGTTGATTGCCACAGTGAAGCCACATCACCTGAGGACAGAGAAGTGACCATTGGATCTGACAGCATAGATTTTGAGCAGAGCAGTGTCATGGGTGGAGGGAGGAAGAAGCCTGTTTAGAAGAAAGTGGTGAGAGAATGTGGTCTTTTCATGCCCTAACCTCTTCTTCTAATAAGAATAGCTGACCCTATTGGGTCAGCACCCACCCTAATGACCTCATTGTAACTTTTTTTTTCTTTTTTTTTTTTTTTGAGATGGAGTCTTGCTCTGTCACCCAGGCTGGAGTGGAGTGCAGCAATCATGGCTCACTGCAGCTTTAATCTCCTGGGCTCAAGCCATCCTCCCACCTCAGCCTCCCAAGTAGCTGGGACTACAGGCATGCTCCACCACACCCAGCTAATTTTTTAATATTTTTGTAGGCCAGGCACGGTGGCTCACGTCTTTAATCCCAGCACTTTGGGAGGCAGAGGCGGGTGGATCATGAGGTCAAGAGATTGAGACCATCCTGGTCAACATGGTGAAACCCCGTCTCTACTAAAAATACAAAAATTAGCTGGGCACGGTGGTGTGTGCCTGTAATCCCAGCTACTCGGGAGGCTGAGGCAGGAGAATTGCCTGAACCCAGGAGGCGGAGGTTGCGGTGAGCGGAGATCGCGCCGTTGTACTCCAGTCTGGGTAACGAGAGTGAAACTCCGTCTCAAAAAAAAAAATATATATATATATATATATATATATCTATATATATATATTAGAGATGAGGTCTCCCTGTGTTGCCCAGGCTGGTCTCAAACTCCTGGGCTCAAGTGATCCTCCCACCTCGGCCTCCCAAAGTGCAGGGATTACAGGCTTGAGCCACCACACCCAGCTTTTGGGGATTTAAACATGATGATGCATCTGCCAATAGTTGGTTCTTTTTTACTGTCGAGGAATATTGACTGCAAACATATAAAGCAATTTCTTTAATCAACTGATGAACAGTTGGGTTGTTGTAAATTCGGAGTTATAATAAATGAAGGTTCTCATCACAAAAAAGAGAAATGAGGTAAAATTGGCAGTGATAGGAGATTGAGTGGATGAACTTGGTGCAGACAGGAGCACTCAAGAACTGCAGCTTTGGGGCTGCAGGGCGAGCGACAGGGAACGGGTTTGTGTGTTCAGTGAGTAAGCAAAGAATTTCGGGCAAAGCCAAGGGCCTCCACCCTCCGAGAAGAAAAAAGGCAATTCCAGAGAGGGAAGAAAGGAAGAAAGGCTGACCCAGCAGGTCAGGGTCATGAGCATCTCAGGGGCCTTCTCCCCTTGCTGCACCCGCTCCCTGAGAAGGGCAGGGTCTCTAGAGAGGCAGAGAGAGGAGAGAGAGGGGACCAGCAGATGCAGCCTCCCTTGGAGGCTGACTCACCTGTGGCCCCCTTCCTTGTTCCTACTCAGACTGGGGACAGAGGAGGTCCATGGCTTTGCCTGTCTTGACAGTTTCTGCAGCTTTCTGCTGGGTTCTGGCTCTTCCCAGGCAGCCCAGTGTACTCATGGCCAGTATGGTTTCTGGAAAGGGGATATTGGCTGTATGTAAAGCATGTATGGGAGAGGGGCAGTGAGGAAGCAGACACAACAAGGAAATGGTCATCTTGAACAGGGAGGAAATGACAGTAACTCGGTAGCTAAGGACAGTGGCATGGGGATGGAGGCAGTGGGAGACAGGTGTGGACAAACCAAGGTTTCTGTTGGAGATGCAAGTGATGGATTTGAGGGGCAGAAAGACCCAGACTTGCCCCATACTCCTTGCCTTACTGTTACTGGTTCTTCACTTCTCTGCTACCCCAGTTGAGTATAAGGTCCTTAATGGCTAAGATCATGCCTTGTGCACCTTCTCTGCTACAGAATCTTACCCAGGGAAGGGGTTGGTGAATGTCTGAATGGGTTGGTCCAAGCATTTTGAATCCAGACAAGGGTATTCTTCAGTGAACCCTGGACAGGTCATAAAACCTCGCTGTGGCTTGGAGGAAACATTCCTCTACTCCGTTCCTCTACCCCGTGGACCTCCATGTTTTCATTCCATGCTCTCCAAAAACCCTCCTGATTTACCTTCATTTTGAAACAATTAACAAACCCACAATCTTTCAGTCCCTGAAAATAATTTCTTCTCACTGATTCCTTTGTAAGTCACAACACCGGCTAACATTTATTGAGAATTTACTATGTGCTAAGCACATGACACGCATTTTTTTTTTCTTTTTTTTTTTTAGACGGAGTTTCGCTCTTGTTACCCAGGCTGGAGTGCAATGGCGTGATCTCGGCTCACCGCAACCTCCGCCTCCTGGGTTCAGGCAATTCTCCTGCCTCAGCCTCCCGAGTAGCTGGGATTACAGGCACGCGCCACCATGCCCAGCTAATTTTTTGTATTTTTAGTAGAGACAGGGTTTCACCATGTTGACCAGGATGGTCTCGATCTCTTGACCTCGTGATCCACCCGCCTCGGCCTCCCAAAGTGCTGGGATTACAGGCATGAGCCACCACGCCCGGCGTGATTATCTATTTTATGTCTGACCTCATTAGGATCACTTCTATGCCGTGGAGCAATTTTGTTTGAATGCATCTGTGGATCTCCCAGTCCCTAATACATGTCTCACACATATGGCTCCCCAGAATATACTGACGAATAAGCAAATGTCTCTTCCACTGGACTTTAAGAAACAGGAAAAGAGAGACTGTGTCTGTTTTGATAGTAATTATATCCTTGGGAACTAGCACTGTTTGATAGGTAGAAGTCTCTCCCCCCGTCATTATTACCAGAATAATGACTAAATACATTTTAATAAATGGTAAGGATGCATTAGGTTTATGTCACCAGTGTTTGCAGCAGTTCCTGAAGTGAAAACTTATGAATTCATGGAGTCTGTAAAGGTTTACACAGACAACTTTTATTCTTTTGCAGAGTCTCCATTCAAGGACAGATGTTAACGCATACAAATTCTTGCACAAACCATTGACGGAGGAATAGAAGGCTTTAGGGCTTCAAGCAGTCCTCACCATCCCCCAGCCAGGCTAGGTTGACGTCAATTGTTCTGGCTTATTCCCTTTCAAAAACTCTTAGCTCTTGTTAGCTACAGAGGCAGGTTCAGTTTGTTACCATGGAAACTGCAGCTGGAGTGGGGAAGAGGGGAGGCTGAGGAATGGTCAGACACTGGAATTTTCCAGCTCTGGAGGCAGATTATGTGGAATAGAAATCCTGGACCAGCAGCACACAGCCAGTTCTCAATAAATAATAATTATTATTTTATTAATTTATTTTTGACACGGAGGGTCACTCTGTTGCCCAGGCAGGAGTGAAGTGGCGTGATCCCGACTCCCTGCAACCACCCACTCCTGGGTTCAAACAATCCTCCTGCCTCAGCCTCCCGAGTAGCTGGGGCTACAGGGTAGTGTGGCCACACGCGGCTAATTTTTTGTAATTTTAGTAGTGACGGGGTTTTGCCATGTTAGCCAGGCTTGTCTTGAACTCCTGAGTTCAGGCAATCTGCCTGCCTCAACCTCCCAAAGTGCTAGGATTAAAGGCGTGAGCCACCGGGAGGCAATAAATATTTTTTGGGGTGATAGTGAAAATACTAGAACTTGGACAAGGGTGACCTCCTATCTCTGAGCTGCTTTCTGGACTTATAGAATAATCATCCTACTATGTAGGAGGTTTCAGTTAAGATGATGTAAATACAACACTTAGTACGAACTTTATAAATCACAGTTTATCAAGTGTAGTTTTCTGACCTGCTTTATAATTGTTTGGAGGTACTTATTTACAAATTCCAGGTACTGTTTTCTTTTCTCCCCTAGTTTTTTTTTTTTTTTTTTTTTTTGAGACAGAGTTTCATTCTTGTTGCCCAGGCTGGAGTGCTGTGGTGTAATCTTAGTTCACTGCAACCTTCGCCTCCTGGGTTCAAGTGATTTTCTTGCCTCAGCCTCCCGAATAGCTGGGATTACAGGCATGTGCCACCACACCTGGCTAATTTTGTATTTTTAGTAGAGACGGGGTTTCTTCATGTTGGCCAGGCTGGTCTTGAACTCCTGACTTCCAGTGATCCGCCAGCCTCAGCCACCCAAAGTGCTGGGATTACAGGCATAAGCCACTGTGCCTGACTGTCTTCCAGTTCTTTTTCTAAGAGGAACTCAGTCATTTTTCCTCCCCACCTTAACATGTCTTCTAAGTTGCTAGATAAAATATAGGACATCCAGTGTACTCAAACAGGACATATGCTAACAAATTGTTTAGTTTATCTGAAAATCACATTTGACAGGGTTATCCTGTATTTTTTATTTACTAAATCTGATAACCCTACTTTTCACACTAGGTCACTTTGATTCAAATCAAAAGTTGGTGTTATCAGCCAATCTATTCGATTAACAGTAGCTAATTATTAGGAAATCTTTCCATTAACAGTAACTCAGGGTGCCTTTTTCAAAGACTCCATTCAGTCATTTGAGAAATACTCGAGGAGCATCGTTCCATGCCAGTGACCATGCAAGGCGATGTAGGTGCAGAGGATAATGCACCTACACTCATCAGTGCCTGCCCTCTTAGAGCTTTCATTCTAGTCATAGAATCATATATATTTTCCCCGCAACATAACGAAATCTTGGGAGGCCGAGGCAGGCGGATCACTTGAGCCCAGGAGTTTGAGATCAGTCTGGGCAACATGGTGCAACTCCATTTCTATTAAGGAAAAAAAAAATTAGCCGCGTGCAATGGTGCGTGCCTGTAGTCCCAGCTACTCAGGGGGCTGAGAGGGAGGATCACTTGAGCCTGGGAAGTTGAGGCTGAGTGAGCTGTGATCACACCACTGCACTCCAGCCTGAGTGATACAGCGAGACTCTGTCTCAAAAAAAAAAAAAAAAACGGAAAAACAAAAAACCCCATACAAAATTTATTCGAAATATAATTAAAAATGATTCTAAAACTGAAATTTAATGTAATTCTAAGACTTTTTAAAAGATTACCTCCCTGTCTAGATGACAATATAAAAATAATGTGTCCAAATGCACATTTCTCCAAGCTCTGTCACAACCTTTGGGTATAGGTGACGGGGGTCCCACGTTTGACCCGTTCTCCTATCTCCCACTCAGCAGTGAGCTCCCTGAGGGCAGGGCTCGTCTCACTTCGCAGTTCCCCAGGTGCTCTTGCTTCAGGGACCTGCACTGCGCGCATGCGCACTACCCACGGCCTCCTGACCGGAAATGCTTCTGCCTGGGTCTCACCGCAACCCTCCTCTGTGACTGGAGTTCACCTGAAGAGAGCTGCGACTCTGAGGATGTAGTCATTGGAGGCCATAGGTCTCCTGACCAACCCCTTCAGAGGAACCGAAAAACTAAACCACAGCGGTGAACCGGATGGAGGCGAAGGCGGGCGGGGCGCATGCGCAGAGGGCCTCGGGCTCTGGCGCCATCTTGGGCCGTCGCGGGCCGCACGCTGGGCCTTTCTTTGGGCTCACTCGGGTTGGGGGATTCGCGCCGTCAGGGCTCTTGGCACGTGGGCTTCCCCTCTCGCGGGGAGATACCTCTGCTATCCTCCAGACGGCAGTGCTGGGCGTTCCGGTCCGCGCCAGGCTGCTGGCCTCGCGCCGAGACCCAGCCGAGGGAGACCACGCGTTCCCACGGTGACGGGACAGTCACAGGACTCTTCCGCAGGTCGTGGTCTCTTATCTGCCGGGCCCCACCGACGGCTTCCAGCTTCGCCGCTCGGGTTTTCGGAAAAGGCGAGCACCTTCCAGGAACGGCTGCTGCGGCCTGGGGCCCATGCCCTTTCCCCCAGCGCGCCCGTTCTACGCCAGCATTTCTCGAAACGTGGTGTGGCCCATTATTTACATTGATTGACGGGAAAAACCTGTGACACGCCTAGCACGGAGTATAGGACATGGCTTTCCCCAGGAAGCGGTTGCTGGGGTTCCCGGCCTCTTTATTTTATTTATTTAGAGACGGAGTTTCGCTCTTGTTACCCAGGCTGGAGTGCAATGGTGCGATCTCGGCTCACCGCAACCTCCGCCTCCTGGGTTCAGGCAATTCTCCTGCCTCAGCCTCCTGAGTAGCTGGGACTACAGGCACGCACCACCATGCCCAGCTAATTTTTGTATTTTTAGTAGAGATGAGGTTTCACCATGTTGACCAGGATGGTCTCGATCTCTTGACCTCGTGATCCACCCACCTCGGCCTCCCGAAGTGCCGGGATTACAGGCGTGAACCACCGAGCCCTGCCCTCCCAGCCTCTTTTAAACGGTTTTGTGGGGATGCAGTGTACGTCAAAACGCACCCAGTGTACAACTCAATATTTTGTAGTAAACGTATGGAGTTGTGCAGCCATCACCGCAATCCACTTTCAGAATGTTTATGTCAACCAATCCCACCATCCCCAGTTCCCTCGAGCCCATTTGAGGGTCAGCCCCAGGCAGCCACTAATCCGCTTTATGCCTCCTGAGATTTCCCTTTTCTGGACGTTCCATGAGAACGGAATTGTACAATTGATGATCTTCTGCGTCTGGCTTCTTACACTTAGCATACTACTTTTGAAGTTCATCCATATTGTGACGTTTTTGTGGAGTGTGGTCTCACCTCTTTTAGAGGAGGATAGTTTTGGTTCAGAACTGCCTTGCTGAGTGGATTGTGGAGACTGCAGACATTGAAAGCTGTAGGTATACCACACACCCCTTTATCTCCTTAAATTTGGCTCAGTTTTGCCAGTTTCTTTTTTCCTGGATTGAACATGTTTAATTAGGATTTTCAGAGTTACTAGGTGGAAGTCTGTTAAGGATGCCGAGTTTGTTCACTTGCTGGCGTGAATTTGGATCCAGGCTCTCTCGCTTGCGTCGTTTTGGACAACCATTCAACCTCCCTATGTCTTAGTCTGCAGGGGATACTTATTCCTGGTTTAAATGAGGTATTGCATGGGAATTGTTTAGAAATGTGTCTGGCATATACTTCAGCTAAAAATGTTAGCTATCATTATCTTGCATGGATTTTTTTTTTTTTTTTAATTTGGGGAGAGCTGTGATGAGTTATAGAGAGATGAGTGCTACTTCAACCCCATGGGCTAGGGTATTAAAACTTGTCTGTTTTCTTATGATCCAGATCAATTTGTGGCACATACTTATTTGCTTCCTGGGAGTTGGTAGGAAATTTATACAGCTCACCAAGATTATTTTGAGAGTTACTTTTGGCATTTTATATTCTTTCAGGAAATTATGTATTTCCTTATATTTACAGATTTATTAGATTAAAAGTAAATGGTGTTAAGACTGTCATCTCAGGGGGACAGATAGGAGGGTTAGAGTGCTGAGCTCTTATTAGATGTGGAACATTGGGCAATTTGTTTAACACCCCGAGGCCCCAGTTTCATCCCTGGAACTGGATAACAATGGCATCCTACCTTCCTGCTTGTCAGGAAGATTAAATAGAAATCTTCTACTTAACCACAGCACCTGGCAGCATAGGGAAAGTTCCGTAACTGCCAGCTGTTGTTATTTCCATTATGGGAGTTCTTTCCAATTAAAACAGCTTAGGGATTGTAAACCTCTGTGAACCAGTTAATTAAAATGAACTGGGAAGCCTTCCACTGTTTTCGAGGCCTTGGAACGCTTTATGGAACAGAGACATTATTTGTTCCTTGAAAGTTGGAAGTTAGTTTCCGTTCCTACTCCAGTCACCTTGTGAGGCAATGCTTTTTCTTCCTTTTTGGGGGGTACTTTTTGTGTACTCCTCCATTTTAATACGAGTTTTAAATTTAATAACAAAGAGGGTCAGCAAATCTTTTCTGTAAAGGGCCAAACAATGAATATTTCAGGCTTTGTGGGATATACCGATGTCTTGTCAAAATTACTCAGCTGTCCTTGTAGTGTGAAAGCAGCTGTAAATAAATAGGCGTGTCTGGGTCCAATAAAACACAGCCAGTGTTATGTACGAACATAGAAATTTAGGTTTCATTCAGTTTTCTCGTGAAATACAACCATCTATTTTTGATTCGGTTGAATTTTTGTATGTTGGCTGTGTGAACTGTGTAAAAACACAGCAGACTGGATTTGGCCTGCTTGCTGTGGTTTGCTGACCGCTGACCCCTACCATAGTATTTCATGACATAGTGACTAGTGGTGTGATGTGGAGTCAGAAAGACATGGATTTAATACAATTTTGGTTCTGATATGTTTTAACGGGGTGTATTTGGGCAACTTAGCATATCACTCAGCCTCGTGGTCTTCATCACAATATTACAAAAGGTACTTTACTTCATGGCAGTTTAGCTGTAATTGTTAGAAAGTTTTTTTATTTTTTATTTTTTTATCGCATTTTAGGTTTTGGGGTACATGTGGAGAACATGCAAGATAGTTGTATAGGTACACACGTGGCTGTGTGATTTGCTGCCTTCCTCCCCTTCACCCACATCTGGCTTTCTCCCCATGCTATCTCTCCCCAACTCCCCCCCACCCCGCTGTCCCTCCCTTGTTCCCCCCAACAGACCCCAGTGTGTAGTGCTCCCCCCTCGTGGTCTTCATCTTGCAGGAGGCAGTAAACTTACCTACCTTCTTGGTTGGGATGATGCATATGAAGGGAGTCCAGTGAATCGTATATTAGCTGTATCATATTCTTTTTTGAGATTTGGTTGAGCAGACTAAGTGCTGGAGGGTAGAGCTAGATGCCTTGGTTTTTAATCCTGGCCACTTTCTGGCCGTGGGACTTGGTGCCAGTCATCTACCCTCCTTGTGCCTCCCCTTCCTTATCTGTAAAATAGGGGCCAGTAGTAGTGCCTACTTCAGTTATTTGTCATGCAGATTTAAAAAGCTAACAATTATAAAGTGCTTAGACACATTCCTGGTACATACACGTTCTTATTTCAAAGTAAGGTATATTTGGGCTTGAAAATCCATGTGCTTTGTTCAGATGAAACACTTGTCTCTTTTTGCCGAAATTACACAATTTGTAAAGCATAAGAATTATTTCTTCTTTGGAAGTATGAAGAAAGTTGCCTATAAATGGCAAAGGCTTGGAGTACTTTTTGAGGAAAGTACTCCCCTGACATTTGCCAAGTTTTTATTATCTCTCTTCCTTT
The DNA here is from genome assembly GCA_031835075.1 of Saguinus oedipus. NCBI lineage: Eukaryota > Metazoa > Chordata > Mammalia > Primates > Cebidae > Saguinus > Saguinus oedipus. The sequence continues at coordinate 57,429,463 of CM063187.1, read as the reverse complement.
CAAGAACGATCCATTTCATTATGGCTTTCAAATTTAATAGCCTAGAAATGTACCCAGTGGTGGCTGAGAGCTCAGGCTCAGGAATCCATCAGATTTGGCTTTGATTTCCAGCGCTGCCATCCTTTAGCTTGTAACTGGGAAAAGATACCTTTGAAGGCTTGCCTCTCATCTGTAAAACCTGGATAATAATAGTCATTACTTTATTAAGTTGTTATAATAATTAAACATAATAATTCACATAAGGTGCTTGGTGCCAGGCCTTACCCATTGTAAAAGTTTAATGAATTATATATATTATTTGTTTTATTCTCCGAGGCACTCTTGAAGTAGGATGCACTTGAAAGCCATTTGCTAGCTTCTTAAGTCCCTCCTACTTTAGGTTTGAGATGCTTAATAGCATTATGGGTTGAGTGTTCCTGATCTGGAATACTGGACATTACAAGTGTTTTGAATTTCTGAATTTTCTGAATTTGGGATTTTCAACTGTATATGAATTAATTGTTCTTATGAGGCTGCCTTCATGAACCTGTTAGTCATAAGTTTGTTTTCTAAGAAAAAAGGGGGCCATTTTTTGAAGATTTTCAGTGCACTCACATAGGACTGTGTTGGGAGATAGTAAGCAATATAGACAGAAAAACTCAAATTTGAATTCTGGCTTTCTCAACTAATTAGATTATGACTGTGAGTTGATAGCGTCCTCTCTAAGCTGCAGATTTCTCGTCTACAAAGTAGAGAATATTAGTTTTAGTTTCATTAAGACTGCTGGGAAAGTACGCCTACATAGATATATTTTTAATAACAGCCTTATCAAGATGTAATTCATCTGCCATACAATTCACCTGTTTACGGTGTGTACAGTTCAGTGTTTAGCATATTCAGTGCCATCAACCTGAGAACATTTTCATTACCCTAAAAAAAAAAACCCTTCTCTCCTCATTCCCCTCTTCCTCCAAACCTAGGCAACTATTCACATATTTTCTGTCTGTAGATTTGCCTGTTCTGGACATTTCATGTAAATGGAATCATACAATGTGTGAGCTTTTGTGACTGCCTTTTTTTTTTTCTTAGTGTACTGTTTTCAAATTTCATCTGTGCTGTAGCATGTATTAGAAGTTTGTTCTTTTCTGTTGTCAAATAATATTCTATTGTTTGGATATACCGTATATCATTTATCTGTTCATCAGCTGATGGGCATTTGAGTTGTTTCCACTTTTTGGCTATTATGAATCAGCAAACTGACACAAGAACAGAAAAGGAAATACCGCATATTCTCACTTATAGGCGGGTGAGAAAAATGAGAACACATGGACACAGGGAGGGGGTCTACTACACACTGGGGTCTATTGGGGGGAATGGGGGAGGAATTAATGTAGGATAGTGGTTGCAGAGTCTGACCTCTGGAGTTACTTATGGGTATGCTTCAGTTTCCTTATATGTAAAATAGAGGTGATGAGGACACCTATCTCAGAGAAATTGTAAGGATGAGCTGCAGATACATGTAATGCTTGATGCAGTACATAGCACACAGGACATAGTAAGTATTAGTTTTATCTCATGGAGCCTGTGGGGGCTAGATTATTAATATGTACTAGAAAGTTTTGACATACAGGATTCTTTGTAAGAAGACTTTCCTATCTTCCCCCCCGCCCCCGCATTCCTTTGGTAGTCAGTTTGGTAATTTTTATTTTCCTTAAAAATATTCCTTTTCGGGGCCCAAAGTGGCTCCGGCCGGATGTCGTGGCGCTTGCGAAGGCGAGGCCAAGAGTTCAAGGCCAACCAACCTCAGCAACCTTACAAGCTCTCATTGATTGGCAAAAAAAAAAAAAAAAATTCCTTTTCATTAAAATATTCATATTTACTCCTCTAAAATCATATTGAATATTAACTTTAAAAAAAAACTTTTAATAGGTAATATATTCATGTGGCTTGGAATTCAAAAAGTAGAAAATTCCTCCTCCCCACATTCCATCTTCAAGCCATCAGTTTCTCAGAAGATGTGTTTGAGTCAGAAAAAGAAAAAAAAAGATAATCGATGTCACTAGTTTTGTGACTGTCTTTCCAGTGCTCTTCCCTGCATATGGAAGCAAGTATGTATACAGTATGTTTCTCTTTTCATTTAATAAGTGAAGTATACTGTGTTGACTGTTCAACACCTTATCTTGGTGATTGTTCCATAAGAGTTTTTGCATGCTTTTTTATGGTTGTAGATTTTTCTGTTAAATGTATGTGTCCTCATTTATTCATCCAGTCTCCTCTTTGTGAACATTGTATTTATCGTTAGACTTTGTCAAACCTGTATCTCTTACCTCCAGCTGTTTTTCTGCTTTCTGATTCATGTTTTACTTTTATCTCAATTATTACTCTCCATTTCTCTTAGGTTTATTTCATGATGGGCCTTTAAAACCAACCCGATAAAAATGCATTTTCTCTGTCCACATGATGATCTGCATTGTGGAAGCCGGAGCACCTCTCCTGATTATTCTCATCCTGTCCTCAGGCATTGACATGTGAGTATGTGTGGAAATCATGCTGTTTTTCAGGGGACCTGGTTGAGAGTTGAGTGCTGATCTCACCTAGGAGAAACTCCTGTAGTGTTGCTACAGCTGTGGTTGTCTGGGATCTCCAGTCCTTCAATGGCCTATGGGGCCTTGTAAGGTCTGACTCTTCTCTCCTTCTGTAGCCTTTATCTTATGCTATTCTGTACTCTACACAGATTTCTGTATCCCGTCTGCCTCATAACCCTAGTGCACACTGTTAACTAGGCACAGAATGCCTTTCCTTACTACCTAGACTGGGTGAGGCTCTCTGATATATGTGTTATATAATTTGGTGTTTCTTTCATCACATTTATTGCTTGTTACTTCATGTTATTTGTATGCTTCCTTGATTGTTTGGCTTCATCAGTGGGCTGTAAGCTCCATGAAGGGAGAGACTATGTCTCCATTGTTTTTCATTGTATCTCTAGTGTCTAGAGGTAGTTGATATTCATTGTCTGTTTATTAGATGGTTGGATAAGTGAACAGTTACCATTTTGCAAATTCAGGATTAGAGCTTTCTGGCTGGTAAACCAACTTGAGCAAAAAGTGGATGAGTAACCCTGCATTTTCTATATATACTACTTTGGTTACCGTGTTATAGCTTGACTTCTGAATGTTTTAGCTTCTTATGAGAAATAGTGCCCAGCGCCCTTTTGGACACGAACATATAAGCTGAACTTTAGTTCTGAATCTTAACACTGTCTACCAGACTTGACATATTTTCCTTTTATAACATCTGATTCATTATGGGGGTGGTCTTTTGCCTGTCTTTACACTTGTATGTAATTAATTGCTTTTGGCAACTGTTCTTCTAATATTTGGACTTAGGAGCAGCTTTTGTGAAAGGGTTGGTTACTTTAATAGGAATATTTGGCTTTATATCGTCCTAAAACTCCTGTCTGAGAGAGTTAAAAAATAAAAGTTTTCCTTAAGGAAAATTCGTTAGATTTGCATTACTGAGGAATGGTGTACAAATTTGTATATGAAGATATTTATCTAGCAGCACTTGAATATATACACATGAGTTCTAAATACTGAATAACTAGATTCTTTATTTATTTTGTAAAATAGTGTTTATTTTAATTGGTCTATTCAGGCAACAAATCAGCTATGTGTGGAGGACTTCAGAGCTCCAGCAGAGACCTCTCCAGAGGTCTGCTCAGTGTCTCCACTTGCTTTAGTATAAGCATCTTAAATATTACATGTCCCAGATAGCTTGTGATTTTATGCTCTTCCCCTGAAACCGGTGTCTCAGATACTCACCACGTAACACTTCTGTGCACCCAGTTATCCAAACTAGAAATGTGGAACTCATTTCTGATTCTTTGCAACACATACACAAATCATCAGCAAGATTTGCCTATATTGTTTCCAAAGTCCATCTTGTATCTGTCCACTTCTCCCTATCTCTCCTGCCACCATACTAGACCAGAGCCCTGCCATGCCATCCTTTGCCTAGACAGCTGCCCCTTAACTGGTCTTCCTGCTTCCTCTCTTAAGTATCTCTAGTCCCTCAGTTCACCATAGAGCAACATGATTCATCTTAATATGGACTGTGTCAGGCCTTATTTAAAAATCTTTAATGACCCCTATTACATTTAGAATTAAGTTCAAGATCTTTCTCTTAACCTACAAGTTCCTAAAGAGCTGGCTTTTGAATACCTGTACAGCCTCATTTTATATCCCTCATTATCCTCTAGCCATTCTGCTATCTTTTCTCTTTTTTTCCTTTATGGTCTTTGTATATTGCCATTTTGTCCTTTTTTTTTTTACACTTGATCTTAGCCAAAAGGCTGAGAAGTGATTTTTTTTTTTTTTTTTTGAGATGGAATCTCACTCTGTCACCCAGGTTGTAGTTTAGTGTCACCATCTCAGCTCACTGCAACCTCCGCCTCCTGGGCTCAAACAATTCTCCCACCTCAGCCTCCCAAGTAGGACCTGGGATTATAGGCATGCACTAACATGCCTGGCTAATTTATGTATTTTTAGTAGAGACAGGGTTTCACCATATTGGCCAGGCTGGTGTCAAGCTCCTGATCTCAGGTGATCCTCCCCTTCAGCCTCCCAAATTGTTGGGATTACAGGCATGAGCCACCCACACCCAGCCTGCTTCGTCTTTTTGAAATGTTCTCCCCTTCCTCTTCCCCAGGCTGGGTTTTTCAAAATGTAATCTGTTTCTCTTCCTCAGCAATCCCTGACTATTCTATATCTACCATACAAACACAACCCTTCTCATTTTGGGATCCTGGTTTTGTTTGTTTGTTTGTTTAAAGCATTCACCATAATCATTAAAGGTTTATTGAACGTCTCTTCCCAGCTGGATTGAAACTCTGAAAATATGTTAAATAAATAAGTTATGGCAGGGGCCATTTCAATTTGATTTACAATGAACCAGGAACTTGACCCAACATTGGGTCTTATATTAAAAGTTATTGCAAAAACCACTGTTGCTTTTGCACGAACCTAATAAGATAGCAGGCACTCAAATATTTGTTGAAACAATAGCTGAATAAGCATTTACTGGGAGATTTCTGTGTATTAAGCTTTGTGCTAGGCCTTGAGATCATAATAGTGAAAAAGACAGATTTCCATCCAATCTGCTCAAATAACCCAAACTATTACAGATTTACTGTAGACCAGTGATTCTCAAGCTTTTTTAGAGTTTACACTCTTGCAAATGAGGACCCCAAAGAATGTTTGCTTATGTAGCTTTTATCTATCAATATGTACCGTTTTAGATATTTTAAAAACTAGAAATAAAGTCAGGACTTCAATACCTATGTTAGTCCAGTTTTACACTGCTGATAAAGACATACCCATGGCTGGGAAGAAAAAGAGGTTCAATGGACTTAATGTTCCACATGGCTGAGGAGGCCTCACCATCATGGCAGAAGGCAAGGAGGAACAAGTCAAGTCTTACATGGATGGCAGCAGGCAAAGAGAGCTTGTGCAGGGAAACTCCCATTTTCAAAACCATCAGATCTCATGAGACTTATTCACCAACATGATAGCAGCATGGGAAAGACCCACCCCCATGATTCGGCTATCTCCCACCGAGTTCCTCCCCTAACATGTGGGAATTATGGGAGCCATAAGATGAGATTTGGAGATGCAGAGCCAAACCACATTCCTTCCCTGGCCCCTCCCAAATCTCATGTCTTCACATTTCAAAACCAATCATGCCATACCAACAGTCCCCCAAAGTCTTAACTTGTATCAGCATTAACTCCGAAGTCCACAGTTCAAAGTCTCATCTGAGATAAGGTAAGTCCCTTTGCCTATGATCCTATAAAATCAAAAGCAAATTAGTTACTTCCTAGATACAATGGGGGTACAGGTATTGGGTAAATACAGCCATTCCAAATGAGAGGAACTGGCTACAGCAAAGCGGCTACAGGCCCTATGCAAGCCCAGAATCCAGCTGGGCAATCAAATCTTAAAGCTCCAAAATGATCTTTGAGTCCATGTTTCACATCCAGGTTATGCTGGTGCAAGAGGTGAGGTTCCATGGTCTTGGGCACCTCTACCTTTATGGCTTTGCCAGGGTACAGCCTCCCTCCCAGCTGCTATCATGGACTGGTGTGTCTGCAGCTTTTCCAGGTGCACAGTGCAAGCTCTAGGTGGATCTACCATTCCGGGGTCTGGAGGATAGTGGCCCTCTTCTCACAACTCCTCTAGGGAGTCCCCCAGTAGGGACTCTGTGTGGGGGCTCCAACCCCACATTTCCCATCTGCACTGCCTAACAGAGGTTCTCTATAAGAGCCCACCCCTGCAGCAAACTTCTGACTGAACATCCAGGCATTTTCATACATCCTCTGAAATCTAGGTGGAGGTTCCCAAACCTCAGTTCTTGACCTATTCACCTGCAGGCTCAGTACTAAATAGAAGCTGCCAAGGCTTGGGGCTCCTGCCCTCTGAAGCCATGACCCAAGCTCTACTTTGGCCCCTTTTAGTCATGGTTGGAGCAGCTAGGACACAGGACATCAAGTCCCTAGGCTGCACACAGCATGGGGACCCTGGGCCCAGCCCACAAAACCATTTGTTTCTTCCTACGCCTCCAGGCCTGTGATGGGAGGAGCTGCTGTGAAGACCTCTGATATCCCCTGGAGGCATTTTACCCATTGTCTTGGGGATTAAAATTCGGCTTCTCATTACTTATGCACATTTCTTCAGCAGGCTTGAATTTCTCCTCAGAAAATGGGATTTTCTTTTCTATCATTGTCAGGCTGCAAATTTTTTGAACTTTTATGCTCTACTTCCCTTATAAAACTGAATGCCTTTAACAGCACCCACGTCACTTCTTGAATGCTTGCTGCTTGGAAATTTCTTTTGCTAGGTACCCTAAATCATCTCTCTCAAGTTTAAAGTTCTACAAATCTCTAGGGCAGGGGCAAAATTATGCCAGTCTCTTTGCTAAAACATATCAGGAGTCATCTTTGCTCCAGTTCCTAACACGTTCCTCATCTCTGTCTGAGACCACCTCAGCCTAGACCTTATTGTTCATATCACTTATGAGCATTTTTGTCAAAGCCATTCAACAAGTCTCTAGGAAGTTCCCAACTTTCTCACATTTTCCTGTCTTCTTATGATCCCTCCAAACTGTTCCAACCTCTGCCTGTTACCTAGTTCCAAAGTCGCTTCTACATCCTTGGGTATCTCTCCAGCAGTGCCCCACTCTACTGGTACGAATTTACTGTATTAGTCTATTTTCATGCTGCCGATAAAGACATACCCAAGACTGGGAAGAAAAAGAGGTTTAATGGACTTACAGTTCCACATGGCTGGGGAGGCCTCATAATCATGGCAGAAGGCAAGGAGGAACAAGTTAAGTCTTGTACATGGATGGTGGCAGGCAAAGAGAGAGCTTATGCAGAGAAACTACTGTTTTCATCAGATCTTGTGAGTCTTATTTACCATCATGAGAATAGCACAGGAAAGACCTGCCCCCATGATTCAACTATCTCCCACCTGGTCCCTCCTGTAACACATGGGAATTGTGGGAGCCACAAGATGAGATTTGGACGGGGACATAGAGTGAAACCACAGCAGTACCCCACTTTTAGCAATGTATAGATTATCCAAATAGAAAACCGATCAGGATACAGTAGATTCGAACAATACTGTAGGCCAGGTGGACCTCACACATATACAGATCATTCTATCTAACTGCAGAAAAATACACATTCTTTTCAAGCATAGAAGGAACATTCTCTGGGACAAATCATATATTAGGCCACAAAACAAGCCTTAACAAATTTAAGAAGATTGATATCTGTCTCAAGTATCTTTTCTGACTATAATGGTATTAAACTATAAATCAATAATGAGGAAAACTGGGAAACAACACATATGTGGAAAGTAAACAGCACACTCACTCCTGAACAACTAGTAGGTCAAAGAAAGAATCAAAAGGGAAATAAAAAATATCTTGAGACAAATGAAAATGGAAACACCATATGCCAGAACTTAGTGTAGAGAAAGCAATTCTAACAGTGAAGATTATAGTGTTAAATACTATATTAAGAAAAACAAAGATCAAAAAAAACCTAACTTTACACCTCAAGAAACTAGAAAAAGATGAACAAATTAAGCCCAAAGTCTGGAGAAAGAAGGAAAGGTAAAGATCAGAGCAGGAATAAATGAAATGAAGAATAGAAAAGATCAATGAAACTACAATCATAATAGTGAAATCTGTTTTTTTTCTTTTGAAGAGATAAAATTGACAAGCCATCACCTAGGCTAAGAAAAAAGAAGACTCAAAATTATAAATTGAAGAGGAGATATTATTACAAGTGATACCACAGAAATACAAAGGATCATAAAAGACTATTATGAACAAGTATGCACCAACAAATTGGACAAGCTAGAAGTGAACACATTATTAGAAACATACAACCTATCAATCAAGACTGAATCATGAAGAAATAGAAGTCCTGAGCAGATCAGTAAACAGCAGGCATATTGAATCTGTAATCAAAAACCTCCCAACAGAGAAAAGCCTGGCATCTGACTGTTTCACTGGTGAATTCTACTAAATATTTAAGAAGGAATTAACGTTCAGCCATCTCAAACTCTTCCACAAAATTAGGAGGGAAAACTTTAAAACTCATTTTATGAGGTCAGCATTACCCTGCTACCACAGCCAGGCAAAGACACTACAAAAATAGAAAATTACAGGCCAGTGTCTCTGATGAACACACATGTAAAAATCTTTAACAAAATAGCTAGCAAACTAAATTCAGCAGCACATTGAAAGGACCACACACTATGATTAAGTGACATTAATCACTGGGATGTAAGGATGGTTCAACATACACAAATAAGTAAATGCGATATACCACATTAACAAAATGAAGCATGGAAATCATGTGATCATCTCAATTGATGCGGAAAAAACATCTGACAAAATTCAACATCCTTTCATAATAAAAACTCAACAAATTGTATATAGAAGGAATGTACCTCAAAATATTACAGGTCATATATCTAACACCACCGTCAGTCGTGGAAAACAGAAAGGTTTTCCATTAAGATCAGGAGCAAGATACGAAAAAACAAAAGGCATACAAATTGGAACAGAAGAAGTGAAATTGTCTCTGCTGATGATGTGGTCTTATGTATAGAAAACCCCAAAGATGCCACAAAAAATTGTTAAACTAATAAAGTAGTTCAGTAAAGTTGCAGTAAAAACCAATATTGTTTCCAGGTGCTACCAATAAACTATCCTAAAAAGAAATCAAGAAAACAGTTCCATTTACAATACTATCAAATTATTTAGGAATACATTTAACCAGAAAGATGAAACACCTGTTCACTGAAAACGTTAAGACTGATGAAAGAAGTTGAAGACACAAATAGAAAGATATATTTTGTTCATGGATTGGAAAATATTGTTAAAATCTCCATAGTACCCAAACTGATCTGTAGATTCAGTGCAATTTCTATCAAAAATTCCAATGTCGTTTTTCATAGAAATAGAAAAATACTCTTAAAACTCACATGAAACCACAGAATACCCCAAATAACCAAAGAAACTTTCAGCGAAAAGAACAAAGCTGGAGGCATCACACTACCTGATTTTAAAATTGAGTAATAAAAACAGCATGATACTGGCATAAAACCAGAAATAGATCCATAATTTATAGTCAGTTGATCTTTGACAAAAGTGTCAAGAACATACAACGGAGAAAGGACTTTTTCTTTTTTTTAATAATTGGTTTGGGAAAACTAGATATCCATATATAAAGAAATGAAATTACACACCCCATATTAAAAAATCAACTCTCAAATGGATTAAAGACTTAAACATAATGCCTGAATCTGTAAAATTACTGGGACCAAACATATCGGAAAAACCTTGACATTGGTCTAAGCAATCAGTTTTGCATAAGACTTTAAAAGCACAGGCAGAGAAAGCAAAACTAGACAAAAATAATTGAATCAAACTAAAAAGCTTCAGCTGGTGGCAAAGATGGAGAAAGGGAACCTGTGTACATTGTTGGTTGGAACATTATATAGTCATTATGGAAATTCATTAAAAAAATTAAAACTGCCATATGACCCAGCAGTCTCACTTCTGGCTACATATCCAAAGAAAATCAGCATACACTTCCATGTTCATTGCAGCATTATTCACATTAGCCAAGATATGGAATCAACCTGTCCATAGATTCATGAATGGATTAAAAAAAAAACAATCTGTACACTGGCCTTTAAAATGAAGGAAATGCTGTCATTTATGACAACATGGATAAACCTGGAGGACATTACGGTAAGTGAAATCAGCCAGATACAGAAAGATAAACACTGCATCATCTTATTTATCTGTGGAATCTAAAAACGTTGAAGTCATACAAGTAGAGAGTCGAATGGTGGTTGTCAGGGGCTAGAGATGATGAGCTGATGCTGGCCAAAGGGTGCAAAGTTTTGGTTAGATGGGATTAAAAAGTTCTGGTGATCTGCTGTACAGCTTGGTGACTGTAGTTAATATATACTTGAAAAATGCTACCAGAGTGAATCTTAAGTGTTCTTCACACACAAAAGTGATATGTGAGGTGATAGGTATGTTGATAAGCTTGATATCTTTTCAGAGTGTATATGTACATTGAAGCACCATGTTGTACACCATAAATACATACAATTTTTACTTACCAATTATATCTTTAAAAAATTAAATCCTTTAAAATGTGTATTTTATTAAATAATGGTAGTAAGCCTATTACAAGTTAATGGAAACAACATTTTAATGAAAAATTAACAATTTTCAAAACCAAAGGTTATTGAGAAGAGGGACATTATTTTACATCTTTGTAAATCTCCTTAGCATTTAACTTAATAGAAAACAGCTGGATTCTCATCTGCTTCAGCCTTCAATTTGTCATGATATCACAGGTCATATAGCCTCGGGCAAACTTCACTCCATACTTTGGAAAGAAGTGAAAACTGTTGTAGTTCACAGAAGATAATACTTTTGATTGAGATGGTGCTATGATGCTATGAGTTTGTGAGTTCACAATTTAACCTCCTCCTAAAATAAACTTGCAATGATAGGCATGTTTAAGATATCCATATGGATCAAAACTTGAACAGGAAAATGCAAGGATATGTGAAATTGAAAACATAAACCTTCTGAACTAATTATCTTGAAAAAGGCAGAGGAAATTAAGAAGCTGACTGCTCTTGGGTAATGAGGTCCGGAAGCACACCATGCATATTGAAGTCCCAGGCTCATTGTGGCGAACAGGCTCTGGATTGGGAATTGCCTGACATGAAAGGAACCTGGAATCAACAACAAACAGTGACGGTTACCCAGGCTTTTTACTTACATTATGAGTGGTGGCAAGGGGTAAGAAAACAGAACCATGCAGGGAGGACCCAGCCTAGGCTTTAATCTTGCTCAGTGACTAAAATATAATATACTTTTTCACATGGCACAGAATCCCCAGTTGACAATACAAGATTGTCTCTGGACTGTGTTTCTCATGGATGAGGTAGAGATAGTCAAAAAGACATGGAGGGAAGAAAAGTTGAGAGCGGAGGTGGAAAAGATAACCCATAGGAAAAACACTTAGAAACTAAACTTGAAAAGCACTGGGTTAAAGTCAGGAAATCTTACAGTGAACAAGACAACAAACCAGCAATCAGACTTCAGTCCTTTCAAAACGCAATTCAAACCAAATAGTGTTAGTGTGACTTTAAGGTTTTTGAAGCGATAACGAATAGTATCCATAAAATGTTTACCCATGTGAGAAACATGGACATAAAAAACTTACCAATTAGAAGTCACAGAACAGAAAACCGTAACTGTATTTAAAACATCTAGGGAAATGCTATTACCAGATGCAGTTAAAAAGAGGAGTTGCTAAAAGCACAAAACAATATGAATGTGAAAAATACAAAGATTGAGACAAATGGAGGATGAATTAAGAAGGGTCATTATACTTTATAGGTTGAAAAGAGTAGAAGTGGAACGGCAGAAAAGTTACATTTAAGGACACAATGGCCAAGAATTCTCCAGAATGGAAGACAGACGTTTATCGGTCACATAAATCCTGAGCAAGATAAGCAAAAATCTATCCATAACATTTAAATAGATGTTGTTAGGAAGGAGCGTTATGCTGATGTAAACCTCCTCATCAGTAATGTTAGAAGACAATGGAATAATATCTTCAAAATGAGAAGATAAAGGTTACTTTAGAATTCCATTCTTGGCTAAAATGTCATCCATACAAATAGACTACGTTATACACTTACTGAAAGACACATTTAAGGATTTATTGCAGTGAGAAAAAGTAAACCTAGAAGGACAAGAAGTGAGATTCAAGAAACAAGAATGAGTGAATAAATTCTCGAAATGCCAGTAAATGTAATTAATCAGTGACTATAAAAATAGTTTTCTTTTGGTTTGTTTAAAAAAGGTATAATTAAAATTCTAGACAATATTAATGAAGGTGGGAATGGGAAATTGAGTGAATTGCTAACATGTGCCAGCATGTTTGCTTTAGTACTTAAAGATAGACAGTGAAGTAATGTAATTGAAACCTCCCAAATGAGCAGAAGGAAAAGAGGAGACTAAAGACAACTGGATAATTCAGTAGAATGCAGGAAAGGAGAAAATAAATGACAAAAAGCATATTAAACAAATACATCAATAATTTAAAATGGAAACAGATTAACTTCCCTGTGCTTCTCAACAGAGGGTCATAGCCTTGTTTGTACCTAAAAACAGCCTTGAAATATATGTAAAGCAAAAACTATTAATAATAAGGAGTGGTGGATAAAACCATAGGAATATTGGGAGATTTTAGTATATCTAGAACAGATAGGCAGACAAAAAAATACCAAGAATACTAAAAATATGAATAGTTAACAAGTTGATCCTATGAACATAAATAGAAATTGATACCTAACAATTAGAGAATACTCAGTCTTTTCTAATATATTGAACAATTAAAATTAACCATATCTTAAGATCACCAAGGATGCTTTGACAGATGTGAAATAGCATAAGGGCCATGGTTTATGAGTATAATACAGTTAACTTAGAAATCTATCTTCAAAAGATAGTTTTTTCCCCCCAAGATCTTTGACCCCTACACATTTCTTAATTTCCCGAAGAGGAAATCTAATGGAAACAATGAAATATAGAACTGAACAAGAAAGAACTACAAAAAGAACATAAATTAATTAAATGAAAAAGAAGGAATAATGTGGTCAACAAAATCAAGTCATTTTAAGAAGACAAAACTGTCAAAAATCTAGCAAAACTGATGGAGAAATCATGGATAGATTAATAATATTAGTAATAGAAAAAGGGACATAATTCCCAATGGAGAGGAGATTATAAACTATCGTAGAGAATATAAGAAATGAGATAACAGTGCAAAGCATTCTGTAAGGCTATACCTTCGTAGCAAAACCAGACAAAGATAGTGTAATAAAAAAAAGTATAAGTCAGTAGTACCCAGCTGCCTGTGTGTATGAATGAGATCCTTATAATCACGATCAAGCAGGGTTTAGGAATACCGTTTTCAACATAAGAAAATCTGCTTTAGTCACCGTATCATCAGATTATGTTAAATGATAAAATATCTTCCCAGTGGATGCAGAGAAGTCATTATATAAAATTATTCTTGATCAATTTTGTAAAAACTAGAACTTAAGGGAATTTCCTTAACCTCCAATAAGAGGGTGTACAAAACAAGCCTGCAATTAATGTTTTTACTTCATAGTAAAGAAAAGAGTATCTCCTTTCAAATATAGGACAACACTTTTTTGATCACCCAGAAGACATAGCCAATGCATTATGTTAAGGAAATGAGGTATGATTGTCAATGAAAGTAAAAATGAAATCATTAAAAATTAAGATGTTAATATTTTTAAAATACAGGAAATTTGTATAGACAAATAGAACTACAGGGGAAAAAAAAGGTCAAGTTTACTGGATCCAAAGCCAGCATATAAAAAGCAATAGCAGGCTGGGTATGGCTCATGCATATAATCCCAGCATTTTGGGAGGCGGAGGTGGGCAGATCATGAGGTCAGGAGTTAGAGACCAGCCTGGCCAACATGGTGAAACCCTGTCTCCACTAAAAATACAAAAATTAACTGGGCATGGTGGCATGTGCCTGTAGTCCCAGCTACTCAGGAGGCTGAGGCAGGAGAATTGCTTGAACCTGGGAGGTAGAAGTTGCAGTAAGCTTAGATCATGCCATTGCATTGTAGCCTAAATAACAGAGCCAGATTCTGTCTCAAAAAAAAAAAAGTAAATAAAGCAATAGCAGATACTCTTCTCAAAAATTCATAACCCAACTTAAATTATGAGAAAATATCAAACTGAGGAGCATTCTACAAAATACTGAGAAGCTGTCACAGCTTTGGGGAGCCTATGGAGATACAATCACTAAATGTAATGCTGAGTCTGGGATGAGATCCTTGAACAGAAGGAAGATAGTAATGGAAAAAGGGGTGACATAAAAATAAAGTCTGTAGTTTGTTTTGTGCTAATATTAATCTCTTCTTTTTGATAAAGTACCAAGGTTATATAGGGTATTAACATCAGGGAAAATGGGGTGAGGAAGTTTTGTACTACCTTTGTAACATTTTTTGTAATTCTGAAACTATTAATTATACAATTAATAGGGAAAAAAGACCTCCTAATATAGGGAAAATTATTTACAATGTATTGTTGATGGCCATAGGCAATACACATAAATGCTAGTATGGACAGATGGTCAAAGATGAGAGGTCTTGATATAATGTCTTCAGTTTTCTCTAAATTGCTGGGTGGATTTAATAAAATGTCAGTCAGAATCTCAATAGTTCATCATACGTTAAAAGCTGCTTCTAAAAATTATTTGAAAGATGGTGGGCTAAGAGTCAGATACCTTTGAAAGACAAGGTAGGGCCAGACACTTTGGAAAAACAAGGTAGGGCAGTCATTCCTTCAGATACCAAGATACTGTGAGGCTGTAATTATATGGTGCCTTAATGCACAAGATAGATGGTTCAGGACACCAAGAGAGTTAAGCACAGACCCACTCATACACAGAAACATGATACAAAGTCATGGGAAAATTAGAGCCCTAACATAGAACATAGGCAAAAATAGCTGTAAAGAAAACTAAAATTACACTATTTGGATATCTTTATGACCTCTGTGTGGGGAAGAATTTCTTAAATTAGACATAAAACGCAGAAATCTGAAGTAAAGGAAGTGAAATTTTACAGCACCTATAAGACAAAAGTTCTTCTAATTTTGTTAATGGTACAGATCTTGGACTTTAAATGCAGTTGACGTGGGGAGCAGAAGGTCATTCAAGCTGGAACATGACATCTTTTTTACCTTGAAAAATTCCCCTTGATACTATGTGGAGAATACTGGAGGGAGGATTTGGAATGGAAGAAGGGTTTTTGCAGGAAGATAATGTTGCTTAGGACTACCATGGAAAGGGAAATCATGGGACAAATCTGGGATTTGTGTTAGATCAGCAACACCTGCTAATAAATTGGATGTTAGTGGCAAGGAAAAAAGGAACAACAACGATTGTGAGGTGTGTGTGTGTGTGTTTTTTTGTTGTTATTGTTGTTTTTTTTTCTTCAGCAACTGGTACTGTTTACAGAAATGAGGAAAGGGGAAATTAATATTTGTTTTAAATGCTTTGAGTTGCTTGATAGACATCCAAGGGGAGCAGTCAGATTCCAAGCAAAAGACTGCACTTTTGTGGACAGTCTTGTGGCAGAGGATTGGAATTTGGGAGCCATGGGACTATAGGTGGCATTTAAATCATGTGACTAGGTGAGGAGGGAAGGGTTGCTATCAAGGGAATGGACATTGATGGAGAAGACTAGTGACTAAATTCTGAGGCAAGACCCTCTAGTCTGTAGATGGTGAGCAGAGCAGAAGCCATTTATGACTGAGAAGAGACCACTGCCATGGGGGGAACCAGGACCATGTAATTGTCACCAAAAGTAAGAGAAGATAGTGTGGGATTTTGTTTTTGTTTGCTTGTTTTAATGAGGATGTTGAATGTTACTGAGCAATTAAGAGCAAGTTTCTTGGCCACATAAGGAATTGCTGAAATTGTCGAGCAATTTCAGTGGGTTTGAAAGGGATGGAAGCCTGTGGGGCATGCATGTTAACAGGAGAGAACGTGTGGTAAGACCTATGAGTCAGTGACAGTAGACCACTCTATGAAGAGGCGTTTTCAGGGCCAGGAAGTGCTGAGCAAGGGGGTGGTAGCTGCCGGAGCTCTGGAAGCATGTGGTGTCTGGTGGAAATGAATGATCCAGGATCCAGAGAGAAACTGATATTGCAGATCGAGGCCTTTGAGGAGAGAGGGGGATGATGGAGTCCTTAAAATATGTTACCTTAACCAGACATTAGGATCCCCGGAGACCTGAAAAACAAAGATCCTCTGGAGGATGCTGGGAATCCGCATTGTTTAACAGCTCTCCAGGTGTGCCTAATGAGTAGCCAGATTTGAATATCTCTAACTTAAATAAGGCTGCTACCACTTTCACCTTCAGTCTTTCTGCTGGAGAACTTGTTTTGAAGGTGTGTTTTCATAAGCACAGTGTTTTCATTCGTATATTATGTTTATGTGGCACTGCGGGGCAAAAAGAGACTCTTGATGGTATGGGGAGTCTTAAACACATAAAGCGGATTCTCAGTGTAGCAAGCAACCCCTGATAACTCCTTGAATATAATATCAAGTTTAATTTGGGGTATTAAAGTCTATGTGTTCCTTAGACAGACACCTTTTGGTAATAAACCATGTCTTACAGATTTTTTTTTCCTTTAAAATTAAAATCATACAGCATTTTTATTAGCCACTTAAAATCCTGCTGTGTAAATTTACTAGAATACAGTTTAATTCTTTTCCATGGAGCACATTTTCAGCGATAAAAATGATGCTCTGTGAATATCCCTGCCTAGAATCTTCTGTATGTCTCTGTATTTTCTTTGCTTTTTTAGTTGAGAGTGGAGTAGTTGGACCAGAGAGTACATTAGTGAACTTTTAGTAATTCAATTATTTTACTGCCAGAGAAGAAATACCTATTTCTGCCAAGGAAATTCACAGTGTGGATGGCACATTCCTTGTCCCTAGAGGTAGCCCATTAACAATTTCTTGCATACCTTTCCATAAGTTTTACCTGTATTTACATTTATCCTTCAAAAACAAATAAATGAGAAAACACTTACCAGCTGGTTTCTACAAACTTCAGTAACGTGTGTATTTCACTAAGTCTATTGAGAATTCAGTCCTTAATAATCCCATACAAGGCTACCTCATTGTTTTTCTCTCTCATTTTCTTGCTGTTTTACTAAATGGCATGCAGTGGGCTCACACCGTGGAAGGTCTGTATTGACGGCTGGTGGGAAACAACTCAGTAGCGTGTGAGACTGCCCGCTCCCGTAAACCGCACGTGCCTGGTGTTTCAGGTCTGCATTTCTTTATGCGAGTAGTCAGGTCGCGATGTTTCCTTCGCAGGTCGGCCAGCCGTTTGCATTTTTTTGGGAATTGCCAGTTTTCTCCCCTTTGCCCGTTTTTCTGGCTTGGTTTGGTCTTTATCTCGTTGGTTTCCAAGAGCTCTTGATTTATTAAGGACATTAGCTCAGTGTCTTTCATGGGTCTCAGGCGGAAAAGTCTTGTCTTCCCTGTAGGTCTTTACAAGTTAATGTATATGTTTTTTTGCGGGCAGGATTTTCATTTTCTTCATTTAGACAAATGTGTACATTTGTCCCTTTATTCTTCAGCGGTTTTACATATGAGCATCTTAGTGGGCTTTCCTCCGTTTCGACTGCCATTTCTTTGTTTGGGGGCTACACCCCCACCACGCTGCTCATCCCCCCACCCCCCTTTTCCAGACCTGGCCTTGGGATCCCTCACGGCCACTCCCTGACGTCAACCCCCAGCCTTCGCGCCAAGCTGTTGCTGTGGCAACCGCAGCCTGATTGGCACGTCACGGGGTCGTGGTGAGGGGCCTGGAGAGGGGGCCTGGAAAGGGCGGCGAGGCCGCTGATTGGCTGGCACGGAAGCCCCGCCTCTGCAGAGGAGCCCTGACTAGGAGGCGCTGAGCTGCCCCTCGGTGCAGACGCCTGGGAGCCGCGGGAGGAGAACTTTGGGAGGCTAGGCGCGGGAGATGTCCACCCTGGGCTGGTGGCGCCGCCGGGCGCCGGGCGCCGTGTGGGTGCGCTAGGCGGCTGTTCGCGCCTGAGGCTGCGCTGCCCTGAGGTAAGGTGAGTGCACCTTCAGCCGCTCCACGCGCCTCCTGCCCGCTGGACCTTGGTGTCGCCACGGTGCTGGGCCAGAGCGGCCGTTTTGCGGCAAGACCCCCGCGGCAAGCCAGCGATCTTCGTGGCCAGGCAGGCTGGCGGGCACGGCACATGGCCGCCCGCTGCCCGGGCCGAGAGTGGGCACCGCGGCGGCTGGGCAGTCCATGCTCTTGTTTTGGGGCAGGGGTGGGTGCAGGTAGGGGCAAGTGCGGCCCGGACTGCCACGGCGGTGCCGCCATCTTGCGGGCCGGGGTCTGAGGGGCTGCTGCGGGGTCTCCGCGACTTCCTGACTGTCCGCGGCCACCGCAGCAATCCTGGGGCATTAGGGCGGACGGCAGGGGCTCTGTTGCGGCGAGTCCAGCAAGGTGGACACCGGCACCCTGCCTGTTAGCGCGGCAGAGTGCGGCTCTTAGAAGCCTCGGGCGTCCTGGGCTGGGTCTGGGGGCCGCGAGGATGCCCCCTGGTGCGCGCTGCCATCCGGCTTGCAGTGCCGGCATGCCCAGCTGCCCTCTGGGGGCGGGACTTGTTTGCCGCAGTGGTGGTGGGAGGGGCGGAGGCCACCAACGGGGCGGGGTGGAGGGCTGGCCTGCCTGCAAGACATTTTCATTCTCCGCCCTCTCGGACGCTCTGGGGTTTGCTGTGCAGGCGCTGCCCTGGTTGGTTGGCGGCAGATGGGGAGGGGCAAGGCTGATGTGACTGTGGGTGGCATTGGATGTAATGGTCTATTCAAGCCCCACCCACCGGGTGCCATCTTTTAGGAGGGTGGCTAAGATTTGCCGAGCAGGCGGTGTTCTGGTTGATTGGCAGCAAATGGGGCGGGGCAAGGCTGAAGTGAACATAGCGTTAGATGTAATGTTCCTCTCAGGCCCCGCCCACATGGACGCCATGTTTGATGGGGGCCGCTGAGATTTGCTGCTCAGGCTCTGCTCTTGGTTGGTTGGTGGCAGATGGGTGGGGCAAGGCTGAAGTGACTGCGTAGTATTAGATGTAACCATCTGCTCAGGCCCCGCCTACCTGGACGCCATGTTTGATGGGGGCTGCTGAGGTTTACTGCGCAGGCTCTGCCCTGGTTGGTTGGTGGCAGATGGGACGGGGCAAGGCTGAAGTGACTGGATAGTGTTAGATGCAATGATTCACTCAGGCCCCACCCACCTGGACGCCATGTTTGATGAGGGCTGCTGAGGTTTGCTGCGCAGGCTCTGCTCTTGGTTGGTTGGTGGCAGATGGGGTGGGGCAAGGCTGAAGTGACTGCGTAGCATTAGATGTAACCATCTGCCCAGTCCCCGCCTACCTGGACACCATGTTTGATGGGGGCTGCTGAGGTTTACTGCGCAGGCTCTGCCCTGGTTGGTTGGTAGCAGATGGGGCGGGGCAAGGCTGAAGTGACTGCGTAGCATTGGATGTAACGTTCTGCTCAGGCCCCGCCCACCTGGACGCCATGTTTGATGAGGGCTGCTGAGGTTTGCTGCGCAGGCTCTGCTCTGGTTGGTTGGTGGCAGATGGGGTGGGGCAAGGCTGACTGGACTAGATTGCATTGGATGTAATGTTTGGCTTAAGCCCAGCCCACCTGGGCGCCATGTTAGGTGGGGCTGCTGAGGTATGCTGCACTGGCGCTGCCGTGGTTGGTTGGTAGAAGATGAGGCGGGGCCAGGCTGAAGTGACTGGGTGGCATTGGACATGGCGGTCTGTTCAAGCCCCACCCACCTGGGCGCCATCTTTAATGGGGGAGGTTGAGATTTGTTACGCAGGCGCTGTGCTGGGCGGTTGGGTGAGGCAAAGCCAAAGTGGCTGAGATTGGAATTGGACGTGATCGTGGGCTCAAGGCCCGCATGCCTCAGCGCCATCTTTGTTGGGGGCGGCTGAGGTTTGCTGCCCGGGTGCTACTTGGGTTGGTTGATGGCAGATAGGGTGGAGCAAGGCAAAGTGGCTGCCGGTGGCATTGGACTTGACTGTCTGCTCCAGCCCCGCCCACTAGGCCTCCATATTTGATGGGGGCGGCCGCGGTTTGCCGCGTAGATATGGGCTTGTTCACAGGGAGTGGCAGGCTGCCACTGCCGCACCGGCCTTGTCCACGATGATGGAAAGCTGTGGAGTGCCGCGCTCCTGTCACTGTCAGTGCTGGTCGCAGGGCTGTTTAGTCAATGGGACTGGCTAGGTCCCCGCATCTGGTAGAGCAGGAAGAGTTGCCTAAAGTTTGCCATAGTGCCTGCCAAACCATTTGTCCTCAAGGACAGGGCGATGGGTTGTTAGCACGCCCGCTGTGTTTTTGGCTCACCCCTTCCCCTGTTGTCTGACCAAGACTTTGTTCACCTCAGATGTATCTGGCTGTATCTTGTGTCTGGGGCAGCTTGGCAGGGAGGCTGCAAGGCGGGTTGCGCAGGTACCCTGCTCGCGGGGTTGAGGGCTGGGGCCACGTGCCGTCCTTCGGGACTCACCCGGCTGAGAGGACCCCCCCCCCGCCTCCCTGGTACTGTCTGTACTTGCCGCAGGGGGGCGCCTGAGGTTGACTGTGCAGGCGCCATCTTGAGTGACACCTGCGTAGGCCCCAGGGGCAGGCATGAGGGAGGGCTGTCTCAATTGCTGGGGGCTGCTGAGCCTGGTCCACCCTGGCGCAATCTCTGGCCACAGTGGGGCACATTATTACACAGGCGCTGTTTTGAAGGGCTGCTGGGTCAGCTGTAGGGGTGGGTGCAGAGGACTGAGTGACTGTCAGGGGCTGCATAGCCCCGCCCACCCTGTGGCATTGTCTTTGCTGGCCATTAGGTGGTAGCCAAGGTGTACTGTGCAGGCACTGTCCTGAATGACAGCTGGGCTGACTGCAGGAGCGGGCCTGAGGGAGGGGCTGCCTTGTCTTGAATGACTGATGGCGACCATAGCATGTGTGTCTTGTCTGATGGAGCAGCCAGGCTTCAATGCGGCAGATGCGCTGTGCAGGCGCCACGTTGAATGACAGCTGCCCTGGCCGTAGGAGTGGGCATGAGCCCCGCCCATCATAGCACCGCTTGCGTTGCTGAAGGCGGGGAAGGCGGGGCAGCAGAGGTGTACTGCGCAGGCGCCATCTTGAGTGACAGCAGGGCTGATGGGAGGGGGCTGAGGGGATTTCATGGTAGGCGGGGCCGTAGAGCCACGTTCATTCATTCTGTGCCATCTTTGCCAGCTCAGGGGTGGGGCCTGTGTGAGAGCCTTCCTGACCGCCTGCTGTACTGGCTTGCCCGCTGAGCCGTGCCCCGCCTTCTTGGGCAGCGTGCCTTCAAGGCTGGTGGCACCGTGCTTCCTCCAGGGGGCGCCAGAGCCAGGCCTTGGGAAGTGGGTGGATTCAGCTACGCAGCCTTGGGTCATTGAGCAGAAAAGTGGGATCCAAGTCCAAACGTAGATGTTTTGAGAGATTTGGGGAAGGGTTTTAAGTGAGAAAATGGAGGAAGTGGGCAGTGATTTGGAGGCTCTAGGGGTGAAGGACTTTCACTCAAAATTCTACAGTTTGAGGTAGAAAAATTTAGGGCTGCAGGTGGTCCTGGGAGGGGCAGTGCATGGGAACTAAGAGGCTGCACTGAGCAGGTCGGGGTGTGTTTGAAGGGGCTGCCACATGTGTAGGATGGGGCCATGGGATAAACTGTTCGTGCGCAGAGCCACTAGAGGGCTGCACAGCTTCGAGAGCTGAGTTTGCTTGGGTGGGGCCCTCCCGGGTCCCTCCCAGTACTAGCTTTCCTACAGGTGTTCTTTAGAGATGCAGTAAGTCACTGCGCCCAACTCTTGAATAGCTTTTAATAAGCTCTTTAACCTCTCCAAAATATGCTCGCGTGACTCCTGGAACATAAACCAGCCCCATAATCATGAAGCTCCTTCCCCGCAGGACCTCTAATTGATTAAACACATACTGTGAGGTGCGGTGGGACTTGAACTTTGTCCTGTTAGTCCACTGAGAGCACGTTGATAAACCCTTAAAATATTTCACATGATTATCACTAATAATACTGAGAGGATTGTGGTTCTAACATAGGAATGGCCAGTGCCATAAATGGAATTCTTGAATTGATTCTTTAATAGGGCCCCAGAGAAGGTTTTAAGACACCCCAGAAATTGACTTGAATGCCTCTGATAGAGCCATTCATCCAAATGGGATGCTCTTCATGGTCTCATTTGACCTGTGCCATTGTAGACAATAAATGTGGAACTGTTGTGGTATTGTTTCCAGCCTGAGGAACCTAGTAACTGCAAAATAAATTTGGCATCTCACATTTTCTCTTCCTCTACAGCTTTGTCTTCTTGATCTTCCATCCTTCTTGGAGACGGCTAGCAAGAGGAAGGGGGACTAGGTCCAAACGCTAGGTGGCTGGGTCCAGGTGAGTTGAACTTCCTCCTCACAGTGCCACATCCATCTTTGGAGTGACCACCACACTTCCTTACTCTGATACTTTCCTGCTATACCCATGTTCCACATAGCCACCCCAACACCATTTGTACCTTCTGAGAACACCCAGACTCTTCTGGTGGATTGTGCATTCACTAGAAATTCTTTTTGTCTTCACACCATCCATTTCAGTATCCTCCCTCTTTTTCTCATATTCAGCTACTCCTTCAGGCCTACTCTTTTTCTCTTACCTGGTGATTAAAGAAGCATGAGAGATTCATTGACTCATCTGTGGATACTGATCAAGTGTACACTTTGTGCCAGGTACTGGGACATAGCCCCACTGGGGGAAGGGAAGTGTTTTCACAGAGTTTTTAGTCTATTTGGGAATTAAAGCTGTGGAAAACAATTGTTTGATTTATACCTTGCAAGAAAACATCTGCTAGCAACAACCAACTTAGGCCACATAGGGGCCTCCCTGAGATGGTCAAGAATGTTAAAACTGAGCCCCGAAGGAGTGTGAATGGTGTGTGTCATGGGGAAAGTAGTCTCAGCAGAGGGGATAAGGATGTTCTTTAGAGATGCAGACAGGGGAGCTGGAAATCCAGTATTACTAGAACAAGGGAATTGTTGAGTGGCATCTGACTGAGGTAGGAAAAAGGTAAGTTGGGCCTTCATCGTGAAAAGCCTTGTAATCTGTGATAAGTAACTGGGCTTGACCTGAAATGCAGCGGGAAGCCCTTTTCACCATGGGAGTATCGTGATAGTCAGATTTGTGGTTTTAAGAAGATCATCTGGTTATAGGGTGCAGAAGGGAAGGGTGGATGCAGTGAGTGTGGGGAGACCACCTTGGGTCTGGGTGAGAGATGGTGGCTTGGCTTGTGGTCATATCACAGAGAGGAGTGAAGTGGGTAGATTATTGGTGAGGTGCTGAGGAGGGAGACTCCACAAGACTCAACTTTCTTCGTTCATGGTCTGCTGACTGATTCAGAGCAGATGCAGTAAATCACATGACATGGGGAAGCAAACACATAGCCAGAGGTTGTTTGTTCATTTGTTAGTAAGCATTGATAGTGGGCCTGATACAGGACAGTATCATGCCAGGCTTGGACTCTCCAAAAGTAAGTGACATAATCCCTGGCCTCAGTGTCTACTGAATGGAAACTCCCATCACAAGAAGAGTAAGGATGTGTTTACCAAGATAGGTGGCTATGGTGGTGGTGAAATACTGCTTGGGGAGAGGCAGAGGGCCCTTAGGATGAATTGGTATATTCCTGGCCTCAGTGAATGCTCAAGATATCTATTATAGTGCTTAACCCTGTGGAGACTTGGAAACCCCCTTTACCTGAGGGGTCATGTTGGTAGATCCACATTTAACTAAGCTCAGGAGACTTTAAACCGTACTGACATGTGACTTGAAGTAGAATGTTCCTGTTCCCACAATTCTGGTTTATTAATTCAGTAGCAGGGACCCAAGTACTCAGCAGTGTGTTATGATCAGCAGATTCTCTCCCTGTAGGCAGACCTACATGGGAAACAACCATAATGAAAAGATTGCTTGGTGAGTACGGAATCAGAACCAAGAGGATGTGGGTGAGCTTTAAAAGCAATGGTTTGTAACATAGTCTAGTACAGCCATGTGGTCACATTGAAACCCTTGCTTAGGGTTACCAAGATACCAGAAGCCCCTTACCTAACACCCTTGCCCTCCCCAAACTCCTTTCAAGTTAGGTCTGATGAGAGTTGTTCACTCTCCTGTAGATGGTTGGATGGGCCATGCTTTGTGGCCTACTTTTTAGTACTCCCTCCTCTTAAAAAAATAAGATCAGCCAATTACTGTTGTTAGAATATAGTCAAATAACTCATACTGTTCTGGAAGACATTTTGTCTTTTTAAAGTAGCTTTATTTGTCTTGAACCATTTTATGCTGATCATAAGACTGAACACTTAGATATTATTTCCTCTCTTTCTAAACTTTTGGGGAAATCTCTCAAGGATGGACAACTACAAGGAGATTTTGCTGCGGTGTGGTAAGTGCTAAGCTTAATGTGATAGAAGTAAGCCCAGGATGTTGAGATTATCTGAGAGAAGCCAGCCAACAGACCCAGGGTAGAGGTTGTGGCCTGTGAAATGGAGTTAGTGGTCATTTACTTTTTATTCCCATGTAAAATTGTTCCCCTAGAGTTCCTATGTCCATGTGTACCTTATTCATAGGCGATTGGACCAGACTGGTCACCTTAGAGCAGTGGTTCTCAAAGAACAGCTCCTAGAGTGGTTGTAGGAGTGCTGCTTTCCTGGGGAACCCAGACCTCCTGAGTCATCCCACCTGAAAAGTTAGCTTCGTTTTTCACAAGCACCCTAGGCGACTCTTCTGCATGTCTGAGTTTGAGAACCACTGCTCTGGAAGGAATCAGGCTATAGCATGCACTTTCAAACTGAGAATTTGGATGAAGGGACCCTGAGTGTCAGGCATTTAAACTGGGAGGTGAGGTAGGCCTGGGATGGGACAGCATCTTACTCCATGTGCATGCTGAAGTGGAGAATGCCGGTCTGCAGAAAGAGGCAGGAGAATGGAGCAAACAAGAAGAGAGACGAGACCACATACCACGCTGTCCCTGAGAGACGAAGAGACTAACCTCCTCGGCTCCTGACTGTAAAGTTCTCAATTCCAGCCCCCTTTTAATGAGGTAGGTAGAACAAGCTAGGGGGCTGAACCTAGGTGCACCATGGTGAGGTACCAAAGTAAGTAAATAGAAATGGGACTGAAGGGGTCTTGGTGGCTTTTCTCCTGCATCAGATGGGATGTGGGAGCCTGAGGCCAAATGGGGCCACAGGATTTTTTCCACACGTGGTCTCAGATGCATTCTAGTGCATGATGTGTTCGTTAATTAAGTTCTGCCCTGCTCAGCTGAACACTGACCCATCATTTCTCTGATTAAAGCCAAAGATCCTCCCTGACTTATGGCAAGGATGCCTGATGAGTTTCCTCTTTATTATGTATTAATTGTGAGATCCATGCTTTTATTATCTACTCATTTTAATGGAATAGAAGTGTCATAAAATATCCAGAGGTTGTCATCAGTACCACCATACGGACTCCAATGGCAGTGCTGTTATGCAGCAGGCAGCACCAAGCTTATTCTGTATACACAGATTTCGTGCTTAGACATCTAGTGTAAACAACAGATCCTTTGGAGATCAGAGAATGCCAGACCTCTGGAAGCACCCCTCCTGCCTGGCTATGTAGAGGGATTCTTTATTAGTGGCCCCATCACTTGGCACCTCTCCCCGCTCCCCTTGAAGTTGGTGGCTTTCCTCAGTCCCCTGGCTCAGAGTCAGCTAGTCCTTGTGTGCCCCCACCTGCTTTTGGTTACTACTTAACACTGAGTCCTGCTCTGAAGAGAGAGCAGAGGGAGATGTGGAAACTTTAGTAGTGAGGGGTGTGTGGGAGCCCACCTTCAAGCCAGGAAGGAGATGGGTTTGCCCTGTGGCCAGAGTTCATTCTTCAGCCATATGACAGACAGCTGTCAACAAAGTGACAGTTTGGGTGTGGAGCTTGATCCCCTTTTAGCCCCCTCTGAGGTACAGTCACCGGAGAGGGGAAGTACAGATGGTGACTACAGGGCACCCTGGGTGAGAGCGCTTAAGGGTCAGAGGGAGGTTGTATTATGAGGACCCCAGCAGGGAAAGGGGAGGGTCTGATGTGCTTTAACAAGCTGAGCAGGAAGGCAAAAAAAAAAAATACACCCTGGGAAGCAGTAATTGAATTTACTTCGTTTTTATATTCAGTCTTTTTCTGGATTGTGAAGTTAAAATAACATTTTAAACAGATGGAGAAAGAACTAGAGACTTCTTATTATTAATCATTTATTTTCATAGATTTTCCCTATATTAATAGTCTTAACGTAAGTTTGAGTTTTCTTCCAGGTTAGTTTGTATGTACTACTGTATGTTTAAGAAACTACTTTTTTACGTATGTGAGATCATGCCGCTTACTAAACCTTTCACACGCAAACATTTCACATACACCCTCCATCTATAGCTTTGCTTTCTGAAAACTGCATTATATTCCATTGTGTGGACATTCTCATTATTCTCTATGTACACATAAATGGGAATATTTGCAGTAAGAACAACATATGTATAGATTTTAAGATTTAGTAATAGCAACAAACAATTAGTGGGTGTGACTTGCAGTTTTTACGGTGAATATTTCGCAATACCTGAATGTGGTGCTGTGTTTTATTTTTATAATCAGAAAATAAAGCTGTAACATTTCTTGACAACATGACTGAATGGTTATGTAACCTTTCGTTAAATATTTGTTTTCATTCCTTGTTCAGTGAAAACTCAGGAGGGATGCTGATTTTTGGATGCAGTAACTTACTTAGAACAAAGTATGTTTGTCGTTGGCCCTCGTGCCCTTAGCCTTCCAGAGATGTGGAGTTGAAATAACCTCATTTCTTGGGGGAGGCTCCATGCCACCACTGGTTATATTGGTCTTTCCTAACGTCAGAGGTTGACTCTAATTCTAGAAATGCAAGCTTGAGTAACCAAACATTGAGGTGTTAGCTGTCCTGTCTTGGCGTTTTTGTTAAAGTTATCCTTAGCCTTTAGTTGTAAGAAAGTTCCTAGTCTGTATTTAAATAAGAAATCATTTAGCAGTACTTTACTCTCATTAAATCCCGATGTGTCTGTAGACTTTCACACAGTTGACTTCTGGGCTTTGTTATGTCCCAGTGGTATATTTTTCCTTGTGCTTATATCCTTTTGTTGGAAAAAATACTTTATTTCCATGTGTTTGAGTGATTTTACAGACAAACCACCTTCCACTCCCCATAGACCTTGTACAGGGTTGTCTTAATATTCTTACACATTTATTCTCCCAGAGGAACTGGATTATCAGTTTGACAAAACTCCCCACCTCAAAATAAAACAGAGCTTTTTAAATGTGATACACACGTCTTTATGTATTTATTTCAGACTTGTTTTGTGCCCTCCTAGAAATTTATGTCTTTATTTTGGTGATGCAGTCTAGTTCTTCACCCAGGCTGGAATGCAGGGGCATGATCTTAGCTCACTGCAACCTCCACCTCTCAGGGCCGCCCCTACTACATCAGCCTCTTGAGTAATTTGGATTACAGGTGTATGCCACCACACCCAGCTAATTTTTATGTTCTTTCTGTAAATTTTTGAAATTTTGTTTGAAGTTGCAGATACTTTGTTAAACTTATTTACAGAGATTTATTTATTTTGCTATTAATGGGAATTATTTCTCTTGCTATATTTACTCATAAGGTTTTTTAATTCAAAATAATGCTTTCCTCATATTTATCCTTTCCTTTTACTTCAGTTGAATTAGCTAAGGACTTCCAGGGTCATGTTGAATTGTAGCTGTGGTGTAGCTGTCCCTTCCTTGTCCCTACTTCCAGAGGACCACTTTTAGTGTTTAATAATATGCTTGTTTGCATTTATTTGAGATAAGTCTTTATTATGCTTAGATTTCTCCTGCTTTTACTCTTTGCTAAGAATTTATGAGGAAAGGCCATTGAAGTTTGCAAATGTTTTTTAACTTGAAATACTGCTCATGGGCTCCCCTCCCCCTTTCATTGTTGTATAATAGTTTACACTGATGGGACATCCTCCTTATATTCCTGGAATAGCCTTTCACAGTCATGGGCTATTACTTGGACTTTGTTAGACTGGGTTTGTTAAATGTTTAATATTAAATTTGCACCTATGTGCAAGTAACGTATATGGAACACCTGTAAAAATACAGAGATGAAAAAGGTAACAGAGCCTTGTCCACTGGGCTTTGGAGTAGGGTATAAATACAGGTGCTCTGTCATTCTGTTGGAGTCACATATCTTCACGCACAGCTCTGATTCATTGGCTGCCCTTTTTTTGGTGGCCCATTTAGGCCATCCTTGGGCAGACTAACTCCTCAGCCTGAATATTTCATTTGATAGCATCAGGCAAGCCTTCAGACCTTGCTTCCTCGCAGCCGTCTGCAAACACTTATCTTCTGTTTTCTTCAGTGGTAGGCGTGGCTGTTGCCATGGAGAAGCTGTCCTGGGGAAGTGGGGGCCAAGTGGGTAGAGCAGTTATGCTTTTGATTGGCCAGACTTGCTGTCACAGAAGGAGGTCACCTGGGATCTGGTCTTCCCCAGCCAGGGTGAGGTAAGTATGGGGCCCTGGCAGGTACAAATTGAGCATCCGGTCCCATTGCTGTTTGCCCTTTTGGTGGTAAGTAGAGGACAGTGTGAATCCAAGGCTAAGGGTTGGGTCACTTGTCCAGGAAGGCATATGGCACACCTTGTGTCAGGTAGCCCTGCAGGAGAGTGTTGACCAGCACTTCCTGTTCCTGCCTTTAGCTCTGGGTTGTTCTGATGTGACTTGTGTTAGGACAGTGGTTACATAACAATAACATAATAACAGAACATGCTTCCCTCTCAGTGGTGCTCATCCCTTCCCACCATTCCATGTGTAAAATGTGTCACCTGCGATTACTTTGTGCTCAAGGTTTTACCTTTTACAAACCAGAAATTAGCTGCACGTAAAAGGGTTAAACTGTAGTGTGCAACTGACTTTTTTTTTTTTTTGAGATGGGATCTTGCTCTGTTGCCCAGGCTGGAGTGCAGTGGTGCGGTCTTCGCTCACTGCAACCTCCACCTCCCAGGTCCAAGCGATTTTCCCTCCTCAGCCTCCCCAGTAGCTGGGACTACAGGTGCCTGCCACCACACCCAGTTAATTTTTGTATTTTTAGTAGAGATAGGGTTTCACCATGTTGGCCAGGCTGGTCATGAACTCCTGACCTCAGATAATCCACCCACCCTGGCCTCCCAAAGTGCTGGGATTATAGGCACAAGCCACCATGCCCGGCCAAAGCTGACTTTTTAGCTGTTTTTCCTTATTAACATTTTATCTACTTGGCTATATTTGTTCTTAAATGTTTCTTCTTAAATGGAGAATTAATGGTTCAAAAGGAATAGGTGGTTTTTTTAGTATCTTGAAACAATGGCCAAAGTGGCATCCAAAAATGTGGTTCATGCCTGCACCAGCCAGCTTCTCTAC
Source organism: Saguinus oedipus (assembly GCA_031835075.1). Classification (NCBI taxonomy): domain Eukaryota; kingdom Metazoa; phylum Chordata; class Mammalia; order Primates; family Cebidae; genus Saguinus; species Saguinus oedipus. The sequence continues at coordinate 57,399,726 of CM063187.1, read as the reverse complement.
ACCCTCACTAATGTCAATTTTTATCTTTTTAACATTTATTTGCCCATTCAACAGGTCAAAAAAGTGTTTATTGTAATATTTTACATTTCTTTGATTTCTGATGTTAAATAACTGGCTTTAATTATCACTGACTTTATGAACTCTGTGTATTAGTGTTGTTTATTTTCATATTGGGCTATTTTTCTTAATGCCAAAAGCTTTTTTCATTTCAAATATTGACTGTCATCTATGTTATAAAGTACTTCCCCCTCTCCCTTTTTGGTTTGTCTTTATTTTCGTTGGTTTTTATAATGTCGAAAAGTTGGGCCCATCTTTATTTTGCTGTCTCCCACGTGGTGGTCTTTCAGTGGTCTCTGCCGTTGGAATTATGCTTGAGCATTTGTCTGTCTCTGTTCTCTGCTGTTGTAAACAATGCTTCCATGAACACACTTTTGGAGTGTATATCTTTGTGCACATGGGCAGATGGGTCTGTGAGTTAGATTTCAGAAGTGGAATTGCCAAGATAGGGGATGACATTGTTTTTGTGTATTGATAATTGTTGGGTATAATTGAGAGGTGTATTCAAATTGCAGCTGTAATATCCTAAGTATTTATTGGGTCTAAGAGGTTCAAAGTTGATTCATTTGTGTTTTCTAAATTGACTTTCATGTCACATGCAAATGGCCCGGTTAGGGTGTGACCATGGATTCATGGTGCAGATGGTGAAGGCAGGGGAGGGGAGGGGAAGGGAGCCTGAGCTTAGCTTCAATGTAAAGATGTCATGGCTGCCTGCACCCACTCAATGGGCAGCACAGCCTCTAAAGGCCTCTGCTCGTAGTTGTGTTTATTGTTTTGTTTTAACTTTGAATTTAATTTTTTTGACTAGGTAATACATGCTCATGATTTTAAAAAATTAAATAGAAACAAAAAACAAAAGGAGAATATACAGTGAAAAAATAAGTTGCCCTCCCTTTACTGGCACCTAAGTTCCCTTCCCCAAAGGCAGTTGCTATTAGTCATCATTAATAGTCTCCTATATATCCTTCCAGAAATGGTCTGTGTAAGCACATCTCTTCTTAGTTTCTTAGAATGCTATACACGGTGCTATGTCTGGTTTTGCAGTTAACTGTCTTAGAGATCATCTCATGTTCATTTATTTAGAGTTGCCTTATTTTCAAGGGTTTCATAGTAATTCATTACACGAATATAATATATCTTGTCTATTATCAGCAACACATCAATGAATATATTCTTGCACATAGGTCATTACATATCTCTGAGGTAAAGTCATAGAAGTAGAATTTATAGGAGGAGGAAGATATGTGCACTTCTAATTTTGATAAAATTTACATTGCCACAAGGAGTATATGAGTATACTTGGCCAGGCGCGGTGGCTCAAGCCTGTAATCCCAGCACTTTGGGAGGCCGAGGCAGGTGGATCATGAGGTCAAGATATCGAGACCATCCTGGTCAACATGGTGAAACCCCGTCTCTATTAAAGATACAAAAAATTAGCTGGGCATGGTGGCGCGTGCCTGTAATCCCAGCTACTCAGGAGGCTGAGGCAGGAGAATTGCCTGAACTCAGGAGGCGGAGGTTGCAGTGAACCGAGATCGTGCCATTGTACTCCAGCCCCGGTAACGAGCAAAACTCCGTCTCAAAAAAAAAAAAAAAAAAAAAATGAGTATAGTTATTTCTTCACACACATACAAACATATGTTGCCCACCTTTTTGATTGATTGATTGATTGTTTTGTTTCCAAAGCCCTTTCTTTACTCCCAAATGAGTTTCCTCTGTCATGGTGGGAAGTGCTCAGGTCTAATTTGATTTTTTTTTTTTAAGATTTTTCTGTTGAAAAAAAATATCATTTTTCAATGCTTTATTGACCAACAGCCAAGTTCTCTTGGCCTGGTCAGAAAATCTTGAATATGTTGAATGAAGATTGTGTAGGTTTACTCTAGTCCTGAATTTCTTGAGGAAAAGCAATGTGTTTTATTTTTTCGGCACAGAAGTCAGCATTCACCTTGTGACAAGATACTTACGGGCATTTAAGTGGTCACATAATTAATTGTAGGAAGTCCTCCATCTCTTTTCTGTGCTCTGGAGTGGTTTTTATAACATGGTAAATAAATATTTTATTCACAGAAAGTTTACTTGGGAAGTTGCTCTTTACATTATTTCAGCTTTTTAGATTTATTCCCTGGTGGTCATATTTTTCTCTGCCTTTTGAGTCAGGTTTGGCTCTCTGTATTTTCTTTAAACAAGTTGTTGATTTCCTGTTGAACTCTATAAGCCTACTGTTCTGATATATAGCTTCCGCCTGGGGTACTTTATGCTTCAATTCATGTCTGTTGGGGAGGGAAATTCACATAATATAGAAATATATATGTATATAGATCTTATATAAGGGAACGTTAGTTCTGTTTCTTTCTTTGTGCCTCAGATGTGTTTTTCTTGTAATTGGGTAGAACTCCATAGAATAATGTTCAATAATAGTAGCATTAAGATTTTTGTTTCTTCTTTCGTAAGTTTGGTTCGTGGTTTATTAGTGATATCTTTGTCTTGGGTTTCTGACTTGTTCTGGTGTCATAAAGACAGTTTGAAAGCTTTTTATCCCTCTTGTCTGGCATGGTTTATGTGGCTTGGGAATGGCCTTTCCCTGAAGGTATAGAAGAGACACCCCAGTGCTATTTGAGTCCCCAGTCATTTACTCTGACACTCCTTCTACATATCTTTCGTATTATTCTTAGTCCATATATTTCTTTCTTTAAAACATCTGCAGGTACTTGTGTTTTGACTCTGTTGCTGTGGATATCTGCTTGGTCTGAAGTTCCAGAAAGGATCCTGTTCCTGGACAGGTGATGACATATCTGAGGGTATCTCGCTGTCTGAGGATAGGGCTAGTATCATCTCAGGTACCAGTGTATTCTCCTGGGCCTGTCTACCACACAGCAGAATTGGGCCATCTGCCCTTGCCTGTCTCCCTCACACGCACAGGCCTCTGCTCTTGGTTGTCCTGGGTTAGAGTGACCGTGTCTGAAATGTCACACTGGTCATCTGGAGCCTGGACTCTGGCCTGTTGCGTTCTCTTGCTTTGGGATTCTTCTGCCCAGCAGAGCATTATCTATGTTGTGCTCTCTGTAATATCTCAGTCCTTTTGAAGGAGGGTAGCGAGGGAATAGTCCAGTTGCTAAGGTCTTCAGAATTGAGGGATTTGCATTGAATGGTGCCCAAGCTCCATGAGATGATAACATAGGGATGGGAGAGAACGTGGGAGGGCAGTTTGCATAGGGAGGGAAGTGGGAACCCATCACTGAGATGAGTAAACAGGAGTTTACTGCTGTTCTACGTTGATTTCCAAGTGATAATGTCTAGTTAGAGACTCTGAATAATGGAAACACCTTCAGTTTTCCTTTTGACTTTTTTTACATTAAAAAATTTAGACTTACTTTCCTTTTAAAACAAAGGAAAAAAATTTTTGCTGCATATGTTTGTTTTTATTCTCTGAAAGTAAAGCCAGTAACTGACAACAGTGTTAGGGTAGGTGGTTTATGCTCCCAGACCTAGATTTCTTTTCCATATTGCCCTACTTAGTTGTATCAGTTGTGCTGACCAATCATAAAAATGCTACATAATAACACGTAAATGATAGTAAAAATTCTTTAAGTAAAGAGAAATGCGTAGCTTTACTTGGTTGCATAAAGAAAGAGGAGAGATTGAAAATCCTTTATATCCAATCTCAAAAGTTTAAAAAATGGAAGGGGCAGATGATGAAATAAAGACAAGGAAATAAATGAACTATGTAAAGAAACAGTAAGAAAGGAACATCAAAACACAAAGCCAGTTCTTTTAGATAGATTAGGTCTTCGACAAGATTGATGAAGGCAAAAGAACATGCAGTAGCATCAGGAGGCTCAATGGTCACGTGTCACTGTCTGAGGGAATAATGTCATATAACCCAGAATTGAGTACTTCTAATATTTTTGAGTGGTCTTCCATTTTGTATATGTTGTATACTGTGTTTTAAATAATTATGTTAAGGGATGAAATGTTAGAAAGGGGAGAATTTGCCCCAAATCCTAGTTTCCGTTTTCATTTTTGCTAATAAACAAGCTGACATCTGATTTTAGTAATGGCTAGGGCCTTAAACATTTCTCTTGTGCCTTGCATGGGCAGTTAAGTCTTAGGTATCTTAGTTTATTTAAGCTTCACAGTTCTGAAAGGGATGAAGATGCTCTTGCAGTCATTTCTCAGATTATAGAGACAGACTCTAGGGCATTAGACAAGTTGCCCACAGTCACATAAAAGGTTAGTAGTAGAGCTGAATCCTCAAGAATAGGTCTGTGTGAAGCCTAGGGGTCATGCTTGTGACTGCCATGCTGAGGCCAACTTTGTGCAGTTGTTTGTGTGTCTGTTTACTGGGGACTCTCATATCCCAAAGCATTGTCAATGTCCCTGGTAGGGTGGCTCCCACTGCTGCCTGGTCCTCAACTTCTGGGACATGTGCATATCTCCTTACGATCTATAGGTCCCTGAGTACTGACACAGGCCACCACATCTTTCCTGTTGACTCATGTTTGGCTCTTCCAGTGAAAATTTTACTTAGGGAAATGCTGCTTCCAAAGCACCTATCAGTCACCAAACCTAAGAAGTCCTGGGCCCCAAATCTGTATGAGCTAGACAGTGACTTGACTAAGGAGCCAGGTGTCATCATAGGAGGAGGCCCAGCTGACTGAATTTTTTCATCAGAGGTTTTGGAACTTAATCTGTGTGGAATTTGTTGGACCTCAGAAGACCTGATCAAACTCCAGAACCTCTGCCTTGATTGGTTACAGCCGGAGACTTGCACCAAGGAGGAGATCATCGAGCTCTCGGTCTTTGAGCAGTACCTGACCATCATTCCTGAAAAGCTCAAGCCTTGGTGCCAGCTAAAAAGCCAGAGAACTGCGAGAAGCTCATCACTCTGCTAGAGACTTACAAGGAGATGTACCAGCCTGAAGGTGAGACTCTCCACGGGGTGATGGTGGTCAGCACAGGGCACAGGTATGCCCTGGGACTCTCCTCCTCCGTATTTCCAACATGGTCTGGGCTGGATCCCTCTCTGTCGTGGGCAGGGGTGGGGGTGTCTCATGTACTGTGGGATATTGAGCCTCATTGTGGTTTTCTGGGTATGACCACCAAAAGTATCTCCACATATGCCCAAGTATCCCCTGGCAGACAAAACCGCCCAGGCTGAGAACCACTGTCCTGTGTCAGGAGAGAGAAAGGAGACACTTCTGTGAAAGAAGAAACCTCCTGTGGCTCCTGCTCTTTTGGTGTGGTACACGAGGAGGTTGCCTCCTATTTGTCTCTGGGGGAGAGGTCAGGGTGGTCACGGCCACCATACTCCGCCTCAGTTTTTAGGTGTCAGGAGTGGTTGGAAGCTACTGAAGGATTTTGAGCTCGGAAATGTCAGGATCAGGTCACTCCAACCCTATGTATGGTGACAGGGAGATGCGTCTCAGCAGTTGGGGAGAACTACTGGGAGAATATGGGTCAGAGATAGTAACTTGGCATCTGGTGTCCTCTCAGACGACAACAGTGACGTGACCAGCGACGAGGAAATGACCCGGAACAGAGGAGAGTCCCCACCACCTCGCTCAGTGTATTCTTTCAGTGGTGAGTACCCATCTCCGCTGGCCACCCATGAGCAGGCACTGCCAGATGCTTTCAGATGGAGACACGGTGGGTTGGGGCCTCCGTGAAGATGACCCACCACCCCTAAGTGTCAGCATCACTCAGATCTGAGGAGAGGGTAAATTAGTTGATGGCATAATGAGATGTTTTTATGTCTCAATAGACACCTTAAATACTGAATACTGTTTTATTCAGTGATAGAGTATTGAAAGCTATTAGGAATTTGCAGCAGGCTGCTTCCAGCTGTACCCCAGCCTCTCCGGGAAGGTTCATTAAAGATGCTTCAGTGAGCGTTTATAAAGAGCACTGCTTTCAAGAAGGGCGTGTGTGTTGTTTCTTGGGTTTCAGTTTTTTGTAGTAGAATAACATGCACTTTAAGATGGGCTGCCAGACAGTAGAGGGTCTGCAGTCCATTCTCCTGAATGTGGACTTAGCCCCTTAGGAACTGGGAAGCCAGCAAGGAATCTGAAGCGGAGGTTAGCTACTGGACTGAGCTTTGGAACTTGCTTTGAAGCAAGCCCCACTTTTGCAAAGCCTGCAGAAGCCATGTTGTGGGTATAGGATAGAGGAGGGACCAGATGAGCCTGGGAATCTGGAGCCCTCAGTTTTGGATCTGTCTCCTTGCAGGAAGAGTAATGGTAGCATCTCTCTCCTGAGGGGTGTTTATACACATACAGGGAAAACAGGTATGTCAGAGTGCTTTGTTAACCATTGGAATGTCTCACTTGCTCAGGTGACCGGGACTGGGACCGGAGGGGCAGAAGCAGAGACAGGGAGCCACGAGGCCGCTGGTCCTACACAAGGAACCCAAGAAGCAGTGAGTCTTAACCACTTTCTTTCTCAGTAGGAGGATATAGCGTATGTGCTATGCACAGGTTCAAGGGGAAGGTGGCAGACCTCGGAGTTTCTGCTGCTCCATTTGGACTGTAATCTACTTCCCCAAAAGTTGAGTCCAAGGGTCCTGTTTGTGAAGTTCTACTCAGTACCACCAGCACAGGTTTCACCACCTAAATTACTGTTTGCTCAGTGTTCTTCTTAAGCTGGTGCATTTTTTAAAAACTAGAAGTTTCTGTATAAAATACTGTGCCACTGCAAAAATTGGAAACTAGTATAAAGTGCCATAGGCAGAGGCAAGAATGAAAAACACCGTGTAACAGTATTATTAACTAGGAATGTCTGCCACGACTTTCTGCAGTGTTAGGGAAGTGCCACATGTGAGAACCAGGCCTGAGATTTTGGAAGGGAACCAGTCATCACACCAATGTATCATTGGTGTCTATACTGCCAGAAATCATTTCCTGTTGCTCCTGGACTTGGAAAACACTGCTGTGGGCAGCAGGGCACCCCTAAAATTGGGCAGAAGAAGGATATCAAGAGAGAGTGACATCTAGTGATGGTTCACAACACATTAGGCACTGTTCAGAGCCATGATCCTGTGGGATGGGGCCTCTGATGCCATTTCCACGTTACACATTGCAGCTGGGGATACCCAGAGATTGTGCCCGAACAATGAAGCTGGTGGGTACTGTACCTGGACCCACACAGCTTGGGCACAATCTGAACCACCTCTGAGATTGGGAGCAGAAGGATAAGGTGGGGCATGGACTCCTCAGAGCCTGCCACAGAAGGCAGAGAAGAGAAACAAAGGCACTTGCTCTCGTATACCACACAGCCACAGTTGAATGGGCCAAACCTGGGACCTGCAGGATGGACTGGGCCCTGCTCCTTCTTGATGCTTTTTCTCTTCCCAGGGATGCCTCAGCGGGATCTTTCCCTTCCTGTGATGGCAAAAACAAGCTTTGAAATGGAAAGAGATGACGACAGGGACTCCAGGGCCTATGAGTCCCGATCTCAGGTATGCTCAGGTTTACTCTCTTTCTAGAAAGGCCATCTTTATTTCATGGCAGAGATGCCTTTCTTTCCCCAGATGGTGTGTTTATTTGCCCCCTAGAGTCCCACCTGGTGTGAGAGCCCAAGCACTCCAGCAGGAGCCGGGGCCCATCCCACAGATGACAGGCAGCCCAGGTTGCTGCTGCTTGTTTCTGTGTCGTCCTTGTGGTCAGAGGAGCTCCTGTCCCTCAGCATGTGTCACTTGATAGGTTGGTCACGCTGGCCATTCTCCACAGGGCCAGGGAAGCAGAGTGACTGGGGATCTTTATGGTCCGCAGGAGGGAGCCAGGAAAGCTGTGGGTCTGCAGAGTAGACTGGCCAGGGAGAACAAAGGCTCTGGAGCTGACAAGAGCTGGGTTCAAAGCCTGGCTCTGCCACTTGGTAGCTGTGTGGACTTGGGCCATTTACTCAACTAAGCTGAATTTAAGTTTCCTCATCTGTAAAATGATACAGGGATTGCTCCCAGGGCTGCTGTGAGAAGTCAGTCACACACATAGATAAAGTACCTGGCACATGGTAGGCACACCGTTAAATGTTAACAATTATGGCAGTTGTGGTTTAAGAGGCAGCATGTACCAGGGAGATTCATGAAGGGGAAAAAAATTGTGGGACTTGAGCTTGCTTTCTAGGAAGGAGGAGAAGTCACTTAGACCACCTAGACATGGTGGAGTGTAGAGGAGGACCCCAGCACTGACAGGACTCAAAGAAGGGAGGAGCCATTAGGCTTGGCCTTCCTTTCCTTCACATATCAGTACCCACCCCATGTGAGACAGTGGGCCTAGGCCCTAGGGGGCACAGTAGTGAGCAACACAGAGAGGGGCCCTGCCCTGAGAAGCTTTTGACAGTTGCACGAGTAAATATTGACAGAAATGTTATATATAACTGCTAATCATTCTCAGTGCCCTCAAGGAAAAATAGAGAGCAGGAAATGATAACAAGGGCCTTGATTTGGATTGAAGGGAACGGTCTTGGAGGCATTAACAGTTGCCGCATAGAGCCAGGAGCAGGCCGGGTCAGATGTTGCAGGAGGGAACCCCAGGCATTAGGGAAAGAGAGCTCAGCTAAAGTCGTGGGATAGGAACTAAAGGGTCAGGTGGCTGCGACACAGGGGAAGAAGGCTGGAGTCATGTGTGGGCCTGGCCACTGGTGTCCTGGTAGTGGAGCTTTGTCTTGTTTTGCTTTTTAAATGCCCTTCCTTGACAATGTGTGAAGAATTGGCATCCATGCCCCATGTTTGCACAATCAAGTCTGAAAGCCACTGCTTCCTACTGACACAGTATGGTAATAACACCAACAGCAGATGACATAAATTACATTTTGAAGGTGTACAAAACAGAAAATTCTCTCATCTTTTAGCGTCACAAGTAAATCTCTTAATTGTTCACATGTAGGAAATGTGAAAATTACATTGTATGTAACGTATTAGCATTGTTCTCAGGACAGCATCTCTTCTGTTGAACTTGATTGCCGTTTGTATACTTCAAGGTGTCATGTCGATTACAAACACAAAGTGAACAACCAATTTAGGGCTGCCCACTTGCATAGACTTTAATTTTAAATCGAAGCGTGCTTTTTCTTTCATGTGAAAAAGAATTTCATCTATGAAGCTCTGCTTCGTTTTCTTGCCCTATTAGTTTTTGTTGTTGTTTTTGCTTTCTTGTGGCAGGACACAGGCAGTGCATAATAAGATTTCCCTCTTAAACCCAAATGCCTGTACCTCTTTTTCTTTCTTGGTAGATGTAACTTATTCTGCAAATCCTCTTTTTTGCCACATTTTTCATGTTGCTCAATGCCTCTTTCCAGCAATAGAACTATAGTAGATTTAATACCAAAACATTTGTATTTCCTTTACATAGTTTTTCTTAATGTTTAAGCAACACATCACATTGTAGAAAATCCTCACCCACAGTATTCCAAAGCAGACAGATGCTCTTCTCCCCATTTTACAGGTGAAGAACCTGAAAGAAAGGTTCAAAAAGATTTCGGTTCCCAAGGTTGCATAGCTCATAATTGGTGTGGGAGCTCCTTTGACCCAGAGTTCTGTCCAGCTGCAAAGTCTATGGGCTTCCCACAGCACCATCTCCCTTCTCAAGTCTCTCTCCAGTCTCAATGCCATTCTTCCTGTGACCATGACTCCCTGAAACCAATGATGTTCTAGTCAGCCCTCTGGCAATAAGCAAAAGTCCTTTAGGATCTTGCATAGAAAGTTCTCCTGAGGAATGCAAGGAGTTTTTAAATTCCTTTTTAGGTAAATATCCATTAAAACAGAAAAGGCAATTATAAAAATGCCCTCAGGGCTTACAGTTATTCCTGGGTTATTTGTAGAAACAAACTGGAAACTCGCTCAATGTAGCCATGCCATGCCATGGAGAAACCAGGAGGGAGGTTTAAGTCACATCCTGACCAGATGTCTGCTTGAGTGTGTCTTCTTTCTGTTCCTTGAGTACTCCATGCCTGTTTGATATTTAGTCTGTTTAAGCTTTCCCACCAATTTCTTTCTATATGTATCATAATCTAACCTACAACTTAAGGCCCCACCTGCCCTCCACAAACCTTTGCTCACTGTTCAGGCCACCCTGAACTATCCCTCTACAAAAACCGTTTAGCACTTATTATCTGTATCCCAGTTTATTGTTTATTGTTCTCTAATTGTTTCATGAGTCTTTTCTCTCCAACCAAATTATAAGCTGCATGAGGGCAAGGAATATGTGTCATGCGTCTTTGGGATCTGCCTCAGAGTGTAGCATCAAGGTAGGTACGACGTAGGCCCCTAGTAACTTGACTTGGATCACTCAGAACCCCAATATCGTGAGCACTTCCTATATAACTTCATATATGTAGCTCCCATATCGCCAACATTATTCTGTCTTGGGACATCGGTGGGGACAGGCTCCATTGAGAGGTCTTTGTTTGCTGTTTTAGGATGCTGAATCATACCAAAATATGGTGGACCTCACCGAGGACAGGAAACCTCACAACACAGTACAGGACAACATGGAAAACTACAGGAAGCTGCTCTCCCTGGGTAAGCAGCTCCTCTCAGTTAGTGCCAGTCCAGTCATTGAAGCATTTTGTCATCTTGCTCCTTTTAAAATTGGAAGTTAGAGTCCACATTAATATATTTGGACTTCAAGGATAATAAGAAACCTTAGAAAGATTTCAAATGAGGGAATACATAATGAGATTTGTGTTTTTAAGAAATGCCTCTGGCTTTGGGTAAAGATGCATTGTACAGGGTGAGGACAAGCAGGGAGATGTTTTTTTGCCACAAGAGGTGATACTTTTTCTAGAGCAGTAGCACTATAGGTTTTTAAGTAGACATTCAGGATAGGATACTGAGTTCCCATGTGGACTTTCCTGGAAGACATCTGCCCAAGTTACTGGTGGGTAGTTGGCCATGCAGGTCTATAAGGCCATGGGGCCTCAAGGAGGGAGCAGGTGGAGGAAGAGCAGTCATGAGGTAAGAGGAAGAAGGCCAGTGAAAAAGAGGACTTAAAAAGTGGTTACAAGAAGATAAAGACTAAAGGACAGTCAGGGACTGTCTTTTTCAGTCTTTCAGGGATCCCTTTCAGATTTCGGGGACATGTGGGGTCTTGGTACACATTTCTGAGCAGAGTCAGAAGAATTACATGCAGATTATAATGGATTAGGGAATAGGTAGTAGGGAAATGAGACAGCAAATGTCTTCTGACATCCAAAGAATCAGAAATGGGCCACCTCATATTTAGTGGCTCAGTGAAAGAGGAAGATCAGGGGGCCCAAAGTGGCTCCGGCCGGATGTCGTGGCGCTTGCGAAGGCGAGGCCAAGAGTTCAAGGCCAACCAACCTCAGCAACCTTACAAGCTCTCAATGATTGGCAAAAAAAAAAAGAAAGAGGAAGATCAATTTAAGGGTGAGTCTTGGTCTTCAACTTGAATTCTAACCATATTGTTCTTGTGACCAGGAGTGCAGCTTGCTGAAGACGATGGGCACTCCCACATGACACAGGGCCACTCATCAAGATCCAAGAGAAGTGCCTACCCAAGCACCAGTCGAGGTAAGCAGGAGACACATCTCACAGAGGAGCCACACAACTAATAAGATGCTATCACAGAAACTTCTACACTTTCTATTCCCAAACATCATAGAAGGGTGCACCCCTTCAAGTTCCACTGTCATTCTTATGGGGACTAGGGAGTATTTACATTTGGGGTTTCTTTCCAGGTCTGAAAACTATGCCTGAAGCCAAAAAATCAACCCACCGGCGGGGGATTTGTGAAGATGAATCTTCCCACGGGGTGATAATGGAAAAATTCATCAAGGATGTGTCACGCAATTCCAAATCAGGAAGAGCAAGGGAGTCAAGCGACCGGTCACAGAGATTCCCCAGAATGTCAGATGATAACTGGAAGGACCTTTCATTGAACAAGAGGGAGTCAGTGATCCAGGAGAGGGTTTATGAAGGGAATTCATTTAGGGGAGGCTTTAGGTTCAATTCAACCCTTGTTTCCAGAAAGAGAATTCTTGAAAGAAAGAGGCGCTATCATTTTGACACAGATGGGAAGGGCTCGACTCATGATCAAAAAGCCTGTCCCAGGAAGAAGCCCTTTGAATGTGGTAGTGAGATGAGAAAAGCCATGAGCATGAGCAGCCTGAGCAGCCTCAGCTCCCCATCCTTCACCGAGTCACAGCCAATTGATTTGGGGGCAATGCCATATGTATGTGATGAGTGTGGGAGGTCGTTTAGTGTCATCTCAGGATTTGTTGAGCACCAGATCATGCATACTAGAGAGAACCTCTATGAGTATGGTGAGTCCTTTATTCACAGTGTGGCTGTCAGTGAAGTTCAGAAAAGTCAGATTGGAGGGAAACGTTTTGAATGTAAGGACTGTGGGGAGACCTTCAATAAGAGTGCCGCCTTGGCTGAACATCGAAAAATTCATGCTAGAGAGCATCTTGTGGAATGTAAGGATCAGGAGTATGAGGAATCCTTCATGCCTAGCCCAACCTTTAGTGAGCTTCAGAAAATATATGGCAAAGACAAATTCTATGAGTGCAGGGTGTGTAAGGAAACATTCCTTCATAGTTCTGCCCTTATTGAGCACCAGAAAATCCACTTTGGGGATGACAAAGATAATGACCGTGAACGTGAACGTGAACGTGAACGTGAACGTGAGCGCGGGGAAGCCTTTATGCCCAGCTCAACCCTTAATGAATTTCAGAAAATGTATGGTAAAGAGAAAATATATGAATGTAAGGTGTGTGGGGAGACTTTCCTTCATAGCTCATCTCTGAAAGAACATCAGAAAATCCATACTAGAGGGAACCCATTTGAAAATAAGGGTAAAGTGTGTGAGGAAACCTTTATTCCTGGTCAGTCCCTTAAAAGGCGCCAGAAAACTTACAATAAGGAGAAGCTCTACGACTTTACAGATGGCCGGGATGCCTTCATGCAAAGCTCAGAGCTCAGTGAGCATCAGAAAATTCATTCTCGAAAGAACATCTTCGAAGGCAGAGGGTATGAGAAATCTGTCATTCATAGTATGCCCTTCACTGAATCTCAGAAGAGTCATACTATAACAAGACCTCCTGAAAGTGATGAGGACGAGAAGCCTTTCACCATTAGCTCTAACCCCTTTGAAAACCAGATTCCCACTAAGGAAAATGTCTATGAGGGGAAATTATATGAGAGATCTGTTATTCATAGCCTAGCCTCTGTGGAAGCTCAAAAAAGTTACAGCGTAGCAGGGCCCAGTAAACCAAAAGTCATAGCAGAATCTACCATTCAGAGCTTTGATGCTATCAACCATCAGAGAGTTCGTGCTGGAGGGAACACCTCTGAAGGAAGGGAATATAGTAGGTCTGTTATCCATAGCTTAGTGGCTTCCAAACCTCCAAAAAGTCACAATGGAAATGAATTGGTGGAATCTAATGAGAACGGAGAATCCTCCATTTATATCTCAGACCTAAATGGTAAGCGACCGAAGATTCCTGCCAGAGAGAACCCTTGTGAAGGGAGCAGTAAGAGTCACAACTATGAAGACTCAGTCATACAGAGTGTATCCCATGCCAAACCTCAGAAAAGTGTTCCTGGAAAGGGATCTGGTGAATTTAAGAAGGATGGTGAATTCTCTGTTCCCAGCTCAAATGTCCGTGAATACCAGAAGGCTCGTGCTAAAAAGAAATATATTGAGCATAGGAGCAATGAGACCTCTGTAATTCACTCTCCACCTTTTGGTAAACAACAAACACATCGCCCTCGAGGGATGCTCTATGAATGTCAGGAGTGTGGAGAATGCTTTGCTCATAGGTCTGACCTCACTGAGCACCAGAAGATTCATGATAGAGAGAAGCCCTCTGGAAGCAGAAACTATGAATGGTCTGTCATTTGCAGCTTGGCACCTACTGACCCTCAAACGAGTTATGCCCAAGAGCAATATGCTAAAGAACAAGCACGGAACAAATGTAAGGAGTTCAGACAATCCTTTGCTACCAACAAAGACCTCAACACACACCAGAAAATCTATGACCAAGAGAAGTCTCATGGCAAGAAGTCTCAAGGTAAGAAGACCCATGGGGAGGAGACCCATGGCGAGGAGACCCATGGCGAGGAGACCCATGGCGAGGAGACCCATGGGGAGGAGACCCATGGCGAGGAGACCCATGGCGAGGAGACCCATGGCGAGGAGACCCATGGGGAGGAGACCCATGGCGAGGAGACCCATGGCGAGGAGACCCATGGCGAGGAGACCCATGGCGAGGAGACCCATGGCGAGAAGTCCCATGGTGAGAAGACCCAAGGTGAGGAGATGCGTGGCGAGGAGACCCATGGTCAGGAGATAATTGAAGACCCTGTCATTCAAGGCTCAGACATGGAAGAGCCTCAGAAGGATGACCCTGATGACACAATCTATGAATGTGAGGACTGTGGCTTAGGCTTTATGGATCTCACAGACCTCACAGACCATCAGAAAGTCCACAGGAGGAAGTGCCTGGTTGACAGTCGGGAGTACACACATTCTGTAAGTCACACCCATTCCATCAGCGAGTATCAGAGAAATTACACTGGAGAGCAGCTATATGAATGTCCAAAGTGTGGGGAATCTTTTATTCATAGCTCATTCCTTTTCGAGCATCAGAGAATCCATGAACAAGACCAGTTGTATTCCTTGAAGGGGTGTGATGATGGTTTTATTGCCCTCTTGCCCGTGAAGCCACGGAGGAATCGTGCTGCAGAGAGGAATCCTGCTCTTGCTGGGTCAGCCATTCGATGCCTGTTGTGTGGACAGGGCTTCATTCATAGCTCTGCCCTTAATGAGCATATGAGACTTCATAGGGAAGATGATTTACTGGAGCAGAGCCAGATGGCTGAGGAAGCTATCATTCCAGGCTTAGCCCTCACTGAGTTTCAGAGAAGTCAGACTGAAGAGAGACTCTTTGAATGTGCAGTCTGTGGAGAATCTTTTGTCAATGCAGCAGAACTTGCAGATCATGTAACTGTTCATAAGAATGAGCCTTATGAGTATGGGTCCTCCTATACTCACACCTCATTTCTTACTGAGCCCCTCAAAGGAGCTATGCCATTCTATGAATGCAAGGATTGTGGTAAGTCCTTTATTCATAGCACAATCCTCACTAAACATAAGGAGCTTCATCTGGAAGAAGAAGATGATGATGATGATGATGATGAAGCAGCTGGAGCAGCAGCCCAGGAAGTTGAAGCCAATGTCCATGTTCCACAAGAAGTTCTGAGGATTCAGGGTTCAAATGTAGAGGCTGCCGAACCAGAGGTGGAGGCTGCCGAGCCAGAGGTGGAGGCTGCTGAGCCAGAGGTGGAGGCTGCCGAGCCTAATGGAGAGGCTGAAGGGCCAGATGGAGAGGCTGCAGAGCCCAATGGAGAGGCTGAGCAGCCGAACGGAGAGGCTGAGCAGCCAAATGGGGATGCCGACGAGCCAGATGGTGCAGGGATTGAAGACCCAGAAGAAAGAGCTGAAGAGCCAGAGGGAAAAGCTGAAGAGCCAGAGGGAGATGCCGACGAGCCTGATGGTGCAGGAATCGAAGACCCTGAAGAAGGTGAAGATCAAGAGATTGAGGTGGAAGAACCATACTATGACTGCCATGAATGCACAGAAACTTTCACTTCTAGTGCAGCATTCGGTGAGCATCTGAAAACCCATGCCAGCATGATCATATTTGAGCCTGCAAATGCCTTTGGAGAGTGCTCAGGCTACATTGAACGTGCCAGCACCAGCACAGGTGGTGCCGATCAAGCCGATGAGAAATATTTCAAATGTGATGTCTGTGGGCAGCTCTTTAGTGACCGCCTGTCCCTCGCCAGACACCAGAATACCCACACCGGCTGACAGCATTGGGTTAAGGTTAGAAAACCTTCACCTAGGACTTGACCCTTACCAAACCACAGAGAATTCAAACCAATCCATGATAATGTCAGTAGGAAGACAACCTTAGCGTGTACACACCTGACTTAACATCACTGAACTCAGATTGAAAAGAGACTAAATGTAGAGATTTCACAGTCTTAAGCTTTCCCCTTCAGACATCAGTGTCTACATATGGGGAAGCCACAGCACACACCTTACCTTTCCGAGTAATCAGATTGAGAAAACCCTATGTGTATTCTAGACTACAAAGATTGCCCCCAACGAACTGTAAATGACGCTTGCATAACCGATATATAGTGTTTCCCAAGGTGTATATAAAATAGCAAATTATGGCAGAACAGTGATCACATATATTTGGATTTAATATGATACACAGTTACAGTTTATTGTGTAGAGGTTCCTTACCTGGTACTCTGATTTTTTTTTTTTTTTGGAGCGGGGAGGAGGAAGAGAGCAACAAATTTGAATCTATTTGTAAGTGTCTTAGATCCTGAGAAAGATTTATTGTGCATTATTTGAACCCTGTCAGTATCTTTTTGAGTAATTGTTTTGTTCCTCACCCTTAAATAGTCTTGTGAAGGTGTAGGCATGACAGATAACATGTCTTTTACTCTTTGCTGTTTGAAAGCAGAAGTACTTTGAGCTTCTTTCTTCAGCCATTTTGTCTGCACCAACACTTTGGAACCTAATACTGTGTAAGGCTTTACAATATATGGATTGGCCTTTTTGTGACCCAAATTGATTCGTTGCCACATTGTATGTATGTATCAGTGGTTCTCATGCAAAAATATTACAAGTTTGTTTTTTTTAAAACCAACTCAATATGTGTTTGATGATACTGAATTGATAAAACCAGAAGCTTTTCCCTGTAAATGTTACATCTTTGCCTTTAAAGAATGGGTTACAACCATCACTAGATCACAGTAGTGCCTAATGAAGGTTGAGAACCGTAGGAGAGGCTCTCATGCTGTAAATAATGATGCAGGCTAACGACCTTTCATCACTTTCTCTGTGCGCTTCCTGCCTTAAGTGACAAGTAGCAACATGGCTTGGGTCCCCTGTGTAGCATCAGCATATGCTGCCACAAGTCAGTTTGCACCCTAGGTGCCCAGGAGCTAGTATCCTTAGATCTTTCTATCGCTAACTTAATTCTCTTCTTTATTTATCTGACCCTCTAACTCCATGTCTAACTTGCATTTAAAAAAAAAAAAATGCTTTCTTTACAGTCAACCCAAGCTTAACATGGACTCAGGTTCCCCAGCAGCCTTAATTTGTTTTGTTACCATCTGTTCATTCTTTTTCAGCTTTCCTAGAGTATTTCTGAGTGTTGTGTTCGTCTGATCTTAGCATTCCCTTTAATTACAAATTGACCTCACAGCTTGAGGTTTCCTGTGTCCTATTCTGTGGACTATCTGTGCTCCTTTGCTTCCCCTCCCCTTGCATAATAACTATATTAAGAGATTTTTTTGGCCTTGAGTTGGCTGGGAAAAAAAAAATTAAAATTTAAAAAAACTAAAAAAAAAAAAAAAAAATTGCAAAAGATAAGTGTAGAGCATTTGAACAAGCAAAATTAAAATACCCACTGGGGGAAATGTGTCTGAATCTTACTCTTCTAGATCTGCAGGATTAGGGCTTGGGAGTATGTAAAAGATGCAGAGTGCCAAAGTTTAGGAAGGTTGTAGAGCCGAGAGCAAGAAGCAGAAATGAGTAAGCCAAAGAAGGGAGTCCTAATATATCACCAGACCTAGGAGGGGAGAGGCGACAGACAAAAGAAAACACCAGAGGCAAAAATTGTGGAAGGCCAGGTTGCCTAGAATGAATTGAGTGGGGTGTCCTGAGCAGTTTGGAAAAGAAGGAGCCTTTGATGGCATGGTGTAAGTGAGGGCTGGCTGCGTAGGAAGACCTGAGGTTGGAATAGACATCAGGAAAGCTGAGGGACAATGAGGTGTACTACATAGGAAGAGGACTTTTGAAATGGGAATCAGTGTTGATGTCGGGGTGAACTTTGTGGATTCATTAGTTGGTGTTAACATTGTTGGCAGTGTTAATTCATAGACCCTTTTCTGCAAGAAAGCAACTTGCCAGAAGTCAGGGTGTCAGTTCCAACCTTAAGTTAGTGAAAAGATAGTGACAGATGGTAAACAACAAGAGAATGATTGTGTAAACCTATCTATGGACACTTACGCAGCTGTTTAAAAATGATAATCATGAGTTAGGTAGCAACATGGAAATATATTTACGGAATATTAAGTGGAGAAAGCAGGACACGAAAGTATATTTATACTACAGTTATAACTGTTTAAAAATGTATGCTTATAGTCAAAAGCTGTTGTGGTGTTATTGTTGTTGTAGGCTTATAGTTGAGCATTATTTTCTTAAATTTCTTGAATGTTCTTTATGGTAGTGTTACTAAAAGGTTTATGATCACATTTCCATTGTGAACATAATTTGAACTCATTATCACACACTTGGAAAATACAGAAAAGTGGAGGAAAAAAATTCATATTCCCACCATCCAAAGACATATATACTCTTCTCTATCTTGTTTATTCTTGTTTCTGTGCACAGGTTTATGATTATAACTGTGTTGAAATATATATTCAAAATAGCTGTTATGTTACTTTTGTGGAATTATGGTTAAATACTTTTATCTTAATTTTTTCAAATGTTCCTTATAATAATGTCCTTATAACAGTGTATTATGTATGTCTCTATTGCGTGCATAATACATGCCCAGAGGAAAAATTAGAAAATACAGTAAATTATAAAAAAAAAAAATTACCCATATTCCCAACATCCAACAACTACTGCTAACATCTTGATCTATTTCCTCCATCTTGTTTCAGTGCACAAGCTTGTGATTATAACAGTTTTAAATATGTGTGCCTAAAGTCAAAAGTGAAAAGATGTGGAAAATAACTAATACAGTGTTGTCATTGTGGGAATTTGGTTAAATATTTTGTCTCAAATTCCTTAAATAATCTTTGGTGTTTTGGTAATAAATTTTATGTGTGTACTTTTCCATTACAAATATAATACATACTCACGGAAAACTGGAAATTCAGTAAAGAAAGGGAAATTCACTCATATTCCCAACACCCAACAACAGTTATTGTTAACATCTTGATCTGTAAACTAGTCTGTGATTATTAGGTTGTTAATGATAAGTATGCATAACTGTCAAAGATGGGAAGAAGGATGGAAAACAAGAAATAGTTGTGTGGTTGTTGTGGGATTATGGTTATTTTGTCTCGGTTTCCTTAAAAGGTCTTCATCATTCTAGTGTTTTGGTAGTCCACCTTTATTACATATATTTCCATTATATATGAAATATGTGTTCATTATAGAAAATTTGAAGTTACAGAAATGTAGAAGAGAAACTCACCCATGTTTTCACCATCCAAAAACCATGGTTAACATCTTATTTCATCTTGTTTCTGTGCACAGGTTTTTGGTTTGTTAATATGGTTGTGATCATTCTATCTATCTGTAATAGTGTCAACAATAAAAATAAAGTTAAAAATAAGTGTTTCTCAATCTCTTCTTTTGTCTGTTTTGTGTTTGGGGTTGTTAAATATGTTCTTTTCTTAGAGATACAAATCCTTAAGCCTAAAAAGTTTGGTTTGCAAATCTTACTCTATTTTTAAGTATTATCTATTTCAACAATTACTTCTAAGGGATTTTTAAATACTCTTTGATTTCGCATTTGTAACTGCCCTTATAAAACTAAAACATACGTTCCAACAATTTTTTTAAGCTTGATAATAACCACAAGTATATCTTAGTTACTTGAGTGAGTGTTTTTAATTGGAAATGTGAGATTGTCTCAAACATAAAAAAAGAAATCACAGGCAATAATGAACACTTAACATAAAAGTGTTAATACTATATCTCAGGTATTTATTTCTGACTTGCCTGAGGTTAAAAAGTAATTATCCTGAGGGGGTTATCTCTGTACTGTTTTTCCCCCAAGTTCATTAACCAGACTTTAACCTGACTTCCCCACCAGAAACATCCCATGCAGTTCAGCAGGTTATCATCCCTGATGGTAATTTTTAAACATGCCTGTGATTCCATAATGATCAGAACTTTTTAACCAACTTGCCAACCCCATTGGTGACCACAGTGGGTAGCACCATACCTAATTTGTGGCTGCTCTCTCTCCAGTTCCATAAGTCAGAGGAGATGGTCATGTACTTCATGCCCTTTTAATATCCTTCATGTCAAATGATTGAATTTTGCTCTTAAGATACAAAAGTATACTTGTCATTAATTCTAAGTAGGATTTGACAGAGTGCTGCATTCTTTCATGTTTTTACAACTTTATCTCTTGTACCATCTGACTGTTTTGGTCACAGCTTCTTGTACCATCTGACAGTTTTGATCATTCTGTGACAAGGGGCTTCAGCATAGGTCAGGGTGGGAGGGTCGGGACTTTTTAAGGATGCATTTCCTAAATAATGTGTTCCAGAAGTTTGTAAAGGAAGGAAATGAAGTGGGTGTCATTAGGGGTTGCTTGACCAATCCTTATACTCGGGCAGTTCCTTCCTCCACCCCACACCCAGTTGAAGGAGTAACTAAGTTCCCCTACTGCTATGCTTGTTCTATTAGACTTGACCTCTCCCTGGTATCTATCACTTGATTGCTGCCCATAGGTTTCCTGTCCCTGTGTCCAGTCAGATTCAAAAAAGACTGAGAGCTACATAGGTGGTTATATGGGTTGGGGCTAGGTATACTTATGAACAAACAATCCTAGAAGGAAATAAACCATAAAGCCAAAGGGAATCCTGGTTCCTGGTGCCTCACCTACCCCAGTGCCTTGTGGAGTCTGGCTGAACTACCTGCACTTGGGTTGTTTTTACATGGTTAATCCATTTTTTGACAGACCTCTCAAGGATTAGTGGCTGTTGAATCTAAACACTATTTGTTAGGGATCAGAACATTGCAGGGTAAAGAGCAATTAACATATGCTGTCTGGGCTAGCCAGCTCAAAGAATTTAAGTCACTCCTTCCCTAGAAAGGCACAAGTGAGAAAGAAGCCAGGACTGGTACTATATCTGCATACCAGGCAGACAGCTGGTAGCAGATTGATCATGCCAAGCCCTTTTAACCAGAGAGAGGGCAATCTTGTAGTCTCATGGAATAGAAATTAATTCTGGGCTTAGATTTTTCTTTTCCTTCCCACCAGCTTCTCATGAATGTCTGCCAACTTACTGCATGCCTCATACCACTTATATGCCATATGTAGTGGCAAGGAGGAGTATGGAAAAGTTTGGGGAGACTACTCTCAAGCAAAGTAGTTCAAGAAGATTCCCCAGGATAATTGCATGGTTTCTTTCACAAAGCCAGAGGGTGAATTGTCCAGGATGGCTCTTCTGTATGCCCAACATCCTTTTAATAACAGTGCACTGCATGGGTTTGGTGAACTATCCTGCCCCTGTCCCTTCCAGTCACCATCTCTGTCCCTCCCTCATCCCAGCAAAGGGATAATTACATGGTTTGGGGTAGATGAGTCAGACTTGCTCACCCAAGAATTTGAATCTTCAGCAGAGCAAAACTTGGATTGAAGATGTTCAAAGCTGAGTCATTCTTACAGGCACACTGAGAAGAGACTGCCTATTATTTCCCCCTATTGAGATTAATGAGTCTTCCCTGATTTCTGTCCTACTAGAAGGACTGATTGTTAACTCTTTACTCACTATTTTAAGCTACACAATATTATTCCAATAAGATCCAGTTTCTGGCTTAGCCCTCATGACCTAATCACCTCCTAAAGGCCCCACCTCTTAATACTATTGGGCTGGGGTTTGAACATCAACATAAGTGTTTTGTGGGGACACAGACATTCAGACCACAGCAGTATGTACGGGGAGGAAGTTAGTTGCAAAAGCAACTAATTATCTCCCAATATACATTCTCCTGTTCTTCCTAAATGTTGGCTGGTTATGTGGCTATTTAGAATAAGTAAAATATTTTCTGAGTCTTCATTGCAGCTAGATGTAGGCATGTGACTAACATCTGGAGCATGAGATAAGCACAGTAAAGGTATGTGTCATTTCCAGGTCACAACCAGCCTTCTACTCTCTCCTTCCGCTTCCCTACAAGCTGGAATGTAGATGTGGTGGTAGGAACTGGAGCAACCATCTTGGATCAAAAGATGGAAGCCATGTATTGAAGATGTTAGAGTAATGAGTTAAGAGTTTATGTTTGATGATTCTTGACTACCTATCTGGGCTTTTACATGAGAAATAAACATCTGTCATATTTAAGCATCTATTAATTGGGGGCTCTTCATTACATGAATGAAACAAATATCTAAATAAATCGAAGCCTTAAATAATGACCACTCAAATAGGTGAGTCCCCTGTTAACAGGCCCTATTTATCTTTTTTCTATTTGGACCATCTGCCTCTGTGAGGCACCTGGAGGGGACCTGTCCCCTTCCCCCTCTCTTAAGACATGGAGGATCCAGTGATCCTACCCCTTACAGAGGGCACGTTGGTTTGGTCCTAGTCCCTTAGGTCTTTTGGATCCTTTCTGTTAGTTAGGGGACCAAAGATCACTCACTGGAGCTGTGGTGCTCTATGGATAGGTACCCTGTGAGTTATCTGGCCAGTATTCGAGGGCAACAGCCAGTCAGTGGGCTTGCCATTTGTCCTCTCTGTCTTCTTTCTGTTCTTTCTCCCTATCCCAGTTGTTATACACCTTACTGGCCAGGTCTACTAGTCTTGAGATGGGAGCATTGAGTTCTAATTTTACTTTTTGGAGCTTATGTCTAATGTCTGCTATGCTCTGAGAGCTAAAATAAGATTGTCTCTTCTCTCTGGGCTTGGTCCACTTCCTCCCTAGCCTTTTTTGAGAATAGAGGTATTTTTCTGTTTCACTGAAGACAATATTAAAAGGGACTGGACATCTGCCCAATTGAGGTCATGGGTCTGAAAATATTCTGAATGAGATTTTTAAACCCTTCAGGATCTTCCCTTAGTCCTTCAGAATGAGACTTTCAGTTATAAACCTCTAAAGTTGTGAAGGGAAAATGTACAGCAACCATTTCTCTTACCCCACTGGGAAATTGCTGGAAGGGTCATCATAGAGTAAGGCTGGTAAATGCCCCACTCCGGGTACTGGCTGGGCTGAGTCCCTGAGAGGAGTCTGAAGGTCTGAAGGTAGAAAGGGAGTGTGTTTCCTGCAGAAGCCACTGAGGATAAGGGAGCTGTAGGTCGAAGATTATAGAATTAAAAATCAAAGCTTTTAATAATTTCATTAATAGTAAATTAATATCGTAAAGAAACCTTGTTTTAATGTAGACAACCAATCTCAGAAAGACTTATGAATAATTTCTCATTAATTGTAGCCAACTTAATCATATACAAAATTTCTTTGATAAATTTTCTTCCACAGACTTTATCATGACTTACACAGATCATCTATAACATGCTTAGACCTTTTGATTTGTTCTATAATACCTCTTTTAATATAATCGGTTATTTTATTTTAGGACAAAACTTAACCATATGAAATCATTTTCTTATATGAAATTATTTTCTTTTCTTACCAAAAATACACATTTATATCTAAAAATCTTTTATCTCTCTCTCTTTCTCTTACTTACTGTTTCCTTTCTACCATTTTAAATAAATCATTTTAAATAACCTCTAAACTACATAAAATTATTGTTTTCTCAATAAGAATACAAATTATAGTTATTATAATTCTTAAATTTTAGTGAAAACTCAGGAAGCAATAAATGTTGAACTGTTTATCAGTTGTTAGCATTTTATAGCTTAAACCATTCTATAACTTTTAGAAACTTATTTTTTTCATATTATAATCCCTTTTTAATTGGAAATGACCCAACATCTAATGAGCATTTGTTAATTCAATTCAAAATAATGACAACATTTTAATTACATGAAAAGATTGTCTACAAGCATTTTTCCCATTTATATGTACCTAGTTCTTTTCTTTTTTTAAGGATTCTTTCATTTTTACTGTGAGGTCAAATTTACATACATCAAAACATACAATTATTAAAGATATTATTCAATGAGTTTTGGAAAATATGTACACCTGAGTAACTCAAATCTCTATTAACAAATATACAAAACAACATTATCAATCCCCAAATTCCCATATGCTCCTCATCAGTAAGTCTCCAACTATCTCTTTAGAGGCAACCATTAATTTATTTTCACCATACATAAATTTGGCTTGTTGTAGAATTAGCATAAATAGAATGACACAGTATGCATTCTTTATGTAACTCTTCTTTCACTTAGCATGTTTTTCTATACTCATCCATTTTGTTGCATGTATAGATAATTTGTTCCTTTTTTTGCTGAATCATATTCTATCATATCAATCACCATATTTTGGTTATTTATTTTTCTATTGATTGACACCTGGGCTGTTTCCACATTTTGGGTAAATACTTAAAAATGAAATCACCAGATCATGTGGTAGGTACATGTGTAGGGTTTTTTTAATTTTCTACTTTTGAGGTCAGGGGTACATGTGCAGGTTGTGTAGGTTTGTTACATAGGTAAGCATGTGCCATGGTGGTTTGCTGCACAGATCATCCCATCCCTAGGTATTAAGTCCAGCATCCATTAGCTATTCTTGATGCTCTCCCTCCCACTCCACACCCTGCAAGAGGCCCCAGTATGTATTTTTCCCCACCATGTGTCCATGTGTTCTAATCATTCAGCTCCCACTTATAAGTGAGAACATGTGGTATTTGCTTTTCTGTTCCTGCATTAGTTTGCTGAGGATAATGGCTTCCAGTTCCATCCAGATCCCTGGAAAAGACATTTTGCAATGAACATGCACATGTATCTTTATAATAGAATGATATATATTCCTCTGGGTATATACCTAGTAATGATATTGCCTCTGGGTCTTTAAGGAATCACCACACTGTCTTCCACAATGGTAGAACTAATTTACACTCCCACCAACAGTATAAAATCATTCACTTTTCACCACAACCTTGCTATCATCTATTGTTTTTGACTTTTTATTAATAGCTATTCTGACTGGTGTGAGATGGTATCTCATTGTGGTTTTCATTTGCATTTCTCTAATGAGCAGTGGTGTCAAGCTTTTTAAAAATATGTTTCTTGGCCACATAAATGTCTTCTTTTGAGAAGTGTCTGTCCATGTCCTTTGCCCATGTTTTAATGGTTTTCTTTTTCTTATAAATTTGTTTAAGCACCTTGTAGATGCTGGATATGAGACTTTTGTCAGACGGATGTATTGCAAAAATTTTCTCCCATGCTGTAGGTTGTCTGTTCACTCTGATGATAGTTTCTTTTGCTGTGCAGAAGCTCTTTAGTTTAGTTAGATCCCATTTGTCAATTTTTGCTTTTGTTGCTGGTGCTTTTGGCATCTTTGTCATGAAATCTTTGTCTGTTCCTATGTCTTCAATGGTATTGCCTAAATTTTCTTCTAGGGTTTGGGTTTTTACATTTAAGTTTTTAATCCATCTTGAGTTGATTTTTGTATATGGTATAAGGAGGGGCTCCAGCTTCAATTTTCTGCATTTGGCTAACCAGCTCTCCCAACACCATTAATAAATAGGGACTCCTTTCCTCATTGCATGTTTTTGTCACATGCGTGCGCGCGCGCACACACACACACACACACACACACACAGATCCAAAAAGCTTTTACCTCAGAATTTAAGCTATGAGATAGCAATACAAACTTACCATTGTATAAAGATAGCTGGATGCAAATTATTTCTAACAAAATTGGAACCTGTTCACATGGCTAAACTCTGTTTGCCCTGATAGGTAATTCAGTGAAAGCTGTGGACCAAAATTTTTGGTAAAGCACTTTTCATGGCAGTTTCGATTGTGAAAACTTTTTTTCACTTTTTCTTCAGTTTCAAACAAGTTTCCATTTCAGTTAGACCATAAATAGTAAGTGTTATTTCAGCACCAGCATATTTAAAGCCTGCAGAGAAGAAAATAGAGGAAGATATAGAGCTTTAGAAGACTCTACTTAACTCTGTAGCAGCAGGCTAACCATCTGAGCTCTAAATTTTCCTTACTGTGCACAAAACCAGTATTGACCATTGCACTCAGGCATCTCTGATGTCTTATTGAGGCCAGGTGGACATCCCTGGCACCCTGTCTCAGGTAGTCTCCCATAGGTACCTTAACGTCATAATGGAGATTTCTTCCAATCCCCAAAAAGTGGTCCCTTAACCTCAAAGCCTCTGAATCGTCCTCCTTTTAGTAAAGCAGCCAAGGCCTCATTGCCTTTAGGGCCGCAGGGAGGAGAAAGAGGAGGAGGGGGAGAAAGAGGAGGAGAAGAAGAAAGGTATTTTCAAGAAGGGAGAATTTCAAGTTCCTTCAGTTCATGAAAATTGGCATGTAGGAGGTTTTCACAGGCATAAGGGAACAAACACTAAGAGGAATAAACAGAGAGAAATAGAGAAGAATACACACATATAAAAGACTTGCTGGTAGGTCATTTCCTGGTTCTGTAGTCTACACTGTCAACCCTTCAATTCCTCTCTCACCTTTCTAAAGAGTTTTCTTTAAATCAATATGATAATAAATTTTGTCATGCTTTTAGCTCACCCTCACATAGTCACAGCTTAGTTGTTATTATTAATTATTATTATTATTATTTGAGGCAGAGTCTCACTGTTGCCCAGGCTTAAGTGCAGTGGCACGATCTCAGCTCACTGCAACTTCCTGCCAGGTTCAAGCCATTCTCGTGCCTCAGCCTTCTGAGTAGCTGGGACTACAAGCACATGCCACCACACCCAGCTAATTTTTGTTTGTTTTAAATATTTTTAGTAGAGATGGGGTTTCACCGTTTTAATTAGTCTGGTCTCAAACTCCTGACCACAGGTTTTCTGCCTGCCTCGATCTCCCAAAGTGCTGGGATTACAGGTGTGAGCTACCATGCCTGGCAAGCCACCATTCCCAGCCTCTTTAAATCAATAGAATGATAAATTTTGTCATGCTTTCAGCTCACTCTCACATAGTGACAGCTTAGTTTAGTATTTACATAGACAAGACCCTAAAAATGGCCGGGCACGGTGGCTCACACCTGTAATCCCAGCACTTTGGGAGGCTGAGGCGGGTGGATCATGAGGTCAAGAGATCGAGACCATCTTGGTCAACAAGGTGAAACCCCGTCTCTACTAAAAATACAAAAATTAGCTGGGCATGGTGGCATGTGCCTGTAGTCCCAGCTACTCAGGAGGCTGAGGCAGGAGAATTGCCTGAACCCAGGAGGCGGAGGTTGCGGTGAGCCGAGATCATGCCATTGCACTGCAGCCTGGGTAACAAGAACGAGACTCCGTCTCAAAAAAAAAAAAAAAAACTTAAAACAAAGGTGGTGTCTTCCTCTGCTTGCTTTCTGACAGTGCTCTACTCCGTAATGGAATAGCTTCTAATAAATTTGTTTCTTTAACCATGCTCTGTGACTTGCCTTGAATTCCTTCCTGTGCAAGATCCAAGAACCCTCTTTTGAGGTCTGGATCAAGACCCTCTTCTGGCAGCACTTTCATTTGCCTGCTCTTTGTCCTGCTCATCCTTGACATATGGTCAGCCTCCCCACCACCTGGGGGTCCTTTATGGGACTCACTGAGCTAGCCAGCCTCACTTGCCAATGGGTGAGCAGCCAGAGAGGAAGCTTTGCTCAGTCATTCCTGGGCCTAGAGGACCCATTCTCTGTGCAACAGGGATCAGCCTCCAGTTTGAGGTTGGGGCATGAGTGGGACCAACCTGCAGCAGTGGCATGCAACTTCAGGGGCACCACTGTTCTGTCACTCCAGCCTGGGTGACAGAGTGAGACATCATCTCTAACAAAGTTAAAAAATGAAAGAAAAATTTGGAAGAAAATTCCATCAAGTTCCAAAAACCACAACTTAGATTTGCCATGTGTGCTGAGTACTGTCAAATCCACAAGAATGAAGTGATGTGTAGGTACTGTACTCGGTAATGTAAGTAATCTAGAGATGATTTAAAGTATGTATAAGCACGTGCATAGGTTATATGCAGATACAGTGCCATTTTACATGAGTCTTCAGTGTCCACAAATTTTGATATCCTAGGGTCCTGAAACAAATCCCCCAGGAATACTGAGGGAGGCCTTACACACATATACCTATACAATCCCCCAGAAATACTGAGGGAGGCCTTACACACATATACCTATATAATCCCCCAGAAATACTGAGGGAGGCCTTACACACATATACATACACAATCCCCCAGAAATACTGAGGGAGGCCTTACACACATATACATACACAATCCCCCAGAAATACTGAGGGAGGCCTTACACACATATACATATATGTATACATATACATATACACATACATACTTTCTACAGGTGTGAAGAAACTTTAGTAGGACACTTTAGATAAGCTACAGTGTATGTTTTCGGGGTAAACTTTTGATGGATGGTACACACATGGTGTGAGGAAGGATTTTGACCACCACTTATTTTCAAATTTTTGAAATTATCTAGTTTATGATTTTTGTTTGTTTTTGCCATTTATCCCCAAGTTCTAAGTAGTATGTTAACTCTCCAAAACTTAAGGCATTAGTTTTAAGGAGGAAGGTCACAGGAGCGCCCTCCTACGTCTCCTCGCCGTCGCAGCCCTGCCCTCGTGTCTCTCGGGGCGCTCGGCCAGGAGCGGCTGCACTGCCTCGGCCCGCGCATCGCTGAGCGCACGCGCAAGCAAGCCACGGCGCATGCGCTGCGGAGTTTGCCCTCAGAACGAGCGTGGAGACCTTTCAGTCAGGCCGCGATAGCGGGCGTGCGAGGTGAGTTTGCGGGGCCCAGGGCAGGAGAGTGGCCGGTGTGCGGGCAGCCCAGCCAGGGGCCTGGGCGGGACCGGGTCACGGTGGCCGTGAGGGCGCGAGAGACATCCAGCGCGTGGTAGCGCGGGGCCTCGTGAGGGGG
Organism: Saguinus oedipus; assembly: GCA_031835075.1. Lineage (NCBI taxonomy): Eukaryota > Metazoa > Chordata > Mammalia > Primates > Cebidae > Saguinus > Saguinus oedipus. The sequence continues at coordinate 57,370,864 of CM063187.1, read as the reverse complement.
ACTATGTTGGGCCCTGCTGGGTGCTTGCGGTGGAAAAGTCACCCCAGAGGCGAGGGCTGCGTCTGACTCCCCGAAAGCCGCTGCCGCTGCAGGGAGGGACCCAGGACGGCCCTGTGGAGTTGGTGGGCCTGGAGCCCACCCCGAGGCCGGAGGCTGAGGCCTGAGAATCACTTGCGCCCAGGAGGCAGGGGCTGCAGTGGACCAAGATCCTGCCACTGCACTCCAGCCTGAGCGACTGAGGAAGACTCTGCCTCGGAAAAAGAAAGGAAAGAAACAAAGAAATACCTCAGTGGAAAGAAGCACAAAGGACAGGAACAATTTGTAATTGGCTTGGAAATATGAAACAAAAAGGAAGTCGGATTATTAATCAAAAGAAATTAAAGAATAAAACTATATTTTTCAATCTGTCTAGTTAACAGCCGATTTTGAGGGGTGATAATATTAATTGGCAGAACCAGTGACATCATTTGCAGGGCTTAGTGCAAAATGAAAAAGCGGGACTCCTTGTCCCAAAAACTGAAAAATTTCAAGAGAATGACAGTAAAGCATTAAACTAGGCCCGTGGGCTTTGCGAGAATGACTGCCCTGATTACGAGCCCATGAAGCTGGTCTGTCGGCTTGTAAGAAGGACTGAGTGAGATTTGTAATCTTACATATTGAGTTTGGAAGAAGTTGGTAGAAGCCTTGGAAAAGAAAATTTGGCAGATGGTGTCAATAACTTTTTTAAAAAAAGTTTATGCCTTTTGTCTAGGTAATTTTTCTTTGTGGAATATATCCTAGAAGGGAAATATCAGATGGGAACAAATCCTTCATTTCAGTGATGTTCATTACATTATGATTTATAATAATGGAAAACAAAAATAAATGCTTTCAAATAGAAAAACTGTTAAATTATAGATATAACAGCTCTAAGTTTTAGTGACGAGAAGAAAAGAAAACAAATGTTTCCCCCAAGTGACATCTTTGTTCATGGTTCTTTAGAGTGAGTGTAGCCTTTATGGAAGACAAGTATGTTTTATTTCTCTGATTTCAGAAGAAATGAAGGTTTGTTGTAGAACATTTTGAAGCCAGAAAATAGTTTTGAGAGAGAAAGTACAAAATCACCTACAAAAGTCACTTATAATCTTACTGCTCATAGGTAAACTGCTGGTGCAGTGTTTTGATTTACCACCTTTTCTGTGCTTTGTATGGTTAAGCATATATTGTTATGTACAGGTATTTTTCCACTTGATATTATGGCCTAGATGTTTTCCTACAACTATAATACAGCTAAAAAATGTTTAGCGAAATATACATACGGAAAAGGGCACAAACCACAAATGTGTAGCTCAGTTTTCAGAAAGCGAATACACCGTGTCCACATCATGAGTTTTCTATTTCATGATTAAGAAATAGAACATTCCCAGCTTTCCAGAAGCCTTCATGCCTGGTTCCAGTCATTACCACCCTTCCCCAAACAGCAACCCCTATTCTGACTTCTAACACGTTAGGTTTTGCCTATTTTGACCTTTATATAAATGGAATCATATAATATGGACCTTTTTTTGAGCCTGGTTTCTTTAATTCAACAGCAATGTACATTCATATTTTCTGTTTAGCGCTCCAGTATACAAATAAATCGTCCTACTGTGGCTCTGTCTCCTTGCCAACACTTGGTATTATCTGACTTTTTCATGTTGAATATTTTGGAGGATGTATAGTTATATCCTACTGGGGTTTTAATTCCTGTATCTCTGCTTGTTTTATGTTGATTGGCTATTTAGCTGTCATCTTTTGTGTAATACTTGTTCAGATCACCTTCAGTCCACTGTCCAGTCATAACTGTGCAGGCTAGTTGTCTCTCTGTAATTTCTGCAGGTCCTTAGGTCTTTGTATCCTTTTATCTAATACAGGTCTGCCCACCATCTTCCACAGCATTGTGTACTAGAGCAGCCTGCCTTTAAGAGTAGCTCTTTCCTGCAAAGGACCAAGGTGTAAAGATGCCACATGTGGTAGGGGTTTCGGATATCTTGAGGAATCCCTACATCTTTTATGTGCGTGGTCAAGAAGATAAACTAGAAACAGAGACACTGAAAGTTTCTCATCAAAAGTTTGGGGACTTTCAGTACCTGTGAGTGAATGGGCCTCATCAAGCTGTGAGGCAAATCCAGGAGCTCTGTTGGCAATGGGTGCAGCCAGAGATCCACACCAAGGAGCACATATAGAGCAACTAGTGCTGGCACAGTTTCTGAGCACCCTGCCAGAGGAGATTCAGACATGGGGCAGGTCAAAACAGACCAAGAACAGCAAGGAGGCAGGAACCATGGAGGGAAACTTTACTCAGGCATGTGAGAAGGAAGGTGAGAAGGAGGAAGCAACTGGTTGCTTCTGTTTATTGAATATCTGCTGTATGCCTGGCATGTAATAGGATCTGAATGCAAATTTGCTGAGTGAATGGGTGAAACAATGAATTTTATACATTCAGTCTGATCTGCCTAATCTCATGTGAGATGAAAGAAATTTGGGGTTTGGGGTTTTTTTAATTTTTATTTTAGGTTTGGGGGTGCATTTGCAGATTTATTACATGAGTATATTAGGTGATGCTGAAGTTCCAGCTTCTAGTGATTCTGTCACCCAGATAGTGGACATAGTACTGCATAGGCAGTTTTTCAACCTTTGCCCTCCTTCCTCATTACCTTCTTTTGGAATTCTCCGTGTTTATTGTTCCCATCTTAGTGTCCATGTAGTTTAGTAGTGTCTATGTAGTTTAGTCCATGTAGTTTAAACCCAGTGTTTAGCTCCCACTTATAAGTGGAAACATGTAGTATTTGGTTTTCTTTTTCTATCTTAATTTGCTTAGGATAATGGCTTCCAGCTGTACCTATGTTGCTGCAGAGGACATGATTTCATTGTTTTTTACGGCTGTGTATGTTTGGCTTTTGCTTTTAACATTTACTATTTCTCTGAGTGTACCAGCTTTGTTCCCTTCCCCTCACATTTATCCAGCGCAAACCTTAGTTTCAACACAAAACAACACACACAATACAAAACAAAATCTCCTGGGATTGCTTGCGGCATTACTACATTAAGTATAAATTTGGAAAAATTTGTCTTTACATTATTTAGTCTTTCTATTCAACAACAAGAATGATTAGCTAAATTTTATGCAAGGGGGCATAAAATGTGGGCGATATAATGCCTGGAAGTTCAACTTTTGCCAAAATTTGACTGGTATCTTAGAAACTCAAGTTATTAGATTGGAGTTAAGGAAACATTTAAAGAATGAGAGAAGAAAGCCACTGGGTCCTTATAGTCCTTTGAAGAAAATAGTACTAACTAAAAATGAAGTATTATTTGGGGCATATATATAGCAAGAGAACAATGAATATAAACACGAGACCTCAGACCATAGTTATCTCTAGATGGAAGACTGGAGCATGGACATGAAAGAAGCACACAGGCAGATGTAAGTTATTGGGAATGTTCTAGTTTTGGGTTGGATAGTAAATTCACAGGTCTTAGTTATACTTAAAAATATAAACAAATGGATTTAAAATAACCATGAAGGCTATGCATGGCTCAATTAAGGTAGCACATCATAAACCAGGGATTATGATTAATCCCATTCTGTGCTCCCACACTCCTTAAAAGAATTTTTAAAATGCTAATAATGAACACTTGAGCACTTAGAATGCTTTAATTTTTATCATAGGTGTTCTTACATATTAATTCATTTTCCTCTATTAATAGCTCTGTGAAATAGGTATTACCTTCATTTTGTAGACCAGGAGACAGAGGCATAAAGAGGTTGAGTAACTTGACCATGGTTCCACAATTTATATTAATAATTGGCAGTCAGGATTCAGACTTAGGCTGCCGGCTCCAGCATCTGTACTCTTAATCACGGTGTTACAGTGAGTGCCTCATATGGATATAGTGGGTGTTGTCCAGGGGCTAAAAACTTGGCCAGAGGCACTGAGTTATTGATGAAGCTAGAGTTCAGTGAGAAGGAAAGAGAGTTCCCTAGGGTACCAGAAAGAAACAACAGATTATTGAAAGTTACACCCAGAAAAGAGAATATGTAGGCAAGGAAGGCCATCAGACCTAAGGCTCCTGGAGGGAAGGTGGTGGTTGGCTTAATGAGTGACCAATGAGTGAAAAATATGTAGGAAAGGCTTAATCATAAGAGCTGCCACTTACCAAAAAAATACTACTGTGTGCCTTACATATGTAATGTTTAATCCTTACAAGAGCCCTTAGAGGTATAGTATACTCCCTTTATCTGGGGGGCATACATTCTAATACCCCCAGGTCAAGAAATTGAGACCATCCTGGTCAACATGGTGAAACCCCATCTCTACTAAAAATACAAAAAAATTAGCTGGGCATGGTGGCACGTGCCTGTAATCCCAGCTACTCGGGAGGCTGAGGCTGGAGAATTGCCTGAACCCAGGAGGCGGAGGTTGTGGTGAGCCAAGATCGCGCCATTGCACTCCAGCCTGGGTAACCAGAGTGAAACTCCGTCTCAAAAAAAAAAAAGAAAGAAAGAAAATGTGAATAGTACCAAATCCTGTGTATACTCCGTCTTTTCCTCTACATGAATACCTGTGATGAAGTTTATCAATTAGGCACAGTAAGATATTAACAACAACTAGTTATGGAATAGAACAATTATAACAGTACGTCAGTGTCACTATTCTTGCGCTTTGGAGGCATTATTAAGTAAAATGAGGGTTACATGAACACAGGCACTGCAATACCATGACAGTTGGTCTGATGACCAAGACAGCTAATAAGTGACTACCTGTATACACAGGTAGCTAGTGTATACAGAGTGGATACACCGGACAAAGGGATGATACATGTCCCAAATGGGACAGAGCGAGAAAATGTGAGATTTTACCACCAGAATGGCACATAATTTATAACATACAAATTGTTTATTTCTGGAATTTTCCATTTAATAATTTTGATCCCCAGTTGACCCTGGGTAACTGAAACTGCAGAAAGCAAAACCTCAGATAAGTCGGGAATACTGTATAGGTATTGCCATTATTTCTGCTTTACAGTTGAGAAACAGAGATTCTGTGGTGATCTTGATTGGACAGTGAGGCTCAAAATGACTGATATAGAGGGAGCTTTTACTGTATGTTGAGGGCTGTGGGAGCCATTGAAGCATTTAGAGCTGGGCGATAACCAGAGCTCACTTTTGGAACTTGTTATATTGAGTTCAGAAATGATGTCTATCTTTCTCACCATAGGAACTCTAGAACTGCTGTTCCTTCCCATGACAGGACAGGGTGGCATGAGGGTGGCAGGCCACTGTGTCTGTCAGTGCTGCCAGACAGGACTTAATTCCATGGTTATTCCTCTCTCCCTTCTAGGTTTCCTTGCTCAGGACTCTGTCGCTGCAGAAAAGAGGAACACAGAGATGTTAGACAATCCACCACCTGCTGGGTCCCAGGTGAGTCAGGCTTTCTTCTGACGTGATTATCAAATATGAGGATCTTACTTTCCTAATTTTTGGACTTCCTTATTTAATTAAACCACTTCCTCATTTCCTTTAAGTTTTTATATAACTATCACTTTGCTGGGCCTTTTCTTCTGGCTTCTCTGTTTCCTTCTGATTCTTTTCTTTTTCTTAATTCTCCAAGAAAAATTCTTCTGATTCTTTTACCCTCCTTCCATGCTTTACTTTTCTCTGTTGTGCTTGTCACCATCCCAAATACTGTATATTTAATATTTTTCCGCTTTTCTTGTCTTTTGAATTATTGATTTTTTACTATTCCATTTTATTTAAAAAATCCTTATGTGGTTTGCATTATTATTGTACCCCTTTTTATAGATGAGGGAGTGGAGGCAGAAAGTCTAAGTAATATGCTGAAGGTCACAGAGCTGTTAAATAATACAACTAAGATATGAACCCAGGCAGTCTGGCTTTTGGGTCCACAACCCTAACCAGTTAGTTATTGCTGCCTAATGTAGTACTGTTACTCCAGCTTACGCTGGTCAGATTTAGCAAATATACACAACACCCAATTTAACTTGAATTTTAGATAAACCATGAATAAATTTTTCATGTAAGTATGAATAAAGTTTTAGCATATTAAGTTGAAATAACAATTCTTTTGCATAAATATGCAATGTTTAATATTTAAGACATATGCAAAAAACTATTTGCTGTTTATCTGAAATTCAAAAATTTTAAACGTTGATTATACTTTATGTTTGTATATTAAGAATTTCAAGCTAGGCATGGTGGCTCACACCTGTAATCTCAGACTTTTGGGAGGCCAAGGTGGGAGGATCACCTGAGGACAGGAGTTCCAGACCAATCTGGCTAACATGGTGAAACCCGTCTCTACTAAAAATACAAAAATTAGCTGGGCGTGGTGGCGCATGCCGGTAATCACAGCTACTCAGGAGGCTGAGGTGGGAGAATCACTTGAACCTGGGAGGCAAAGGTTTCAGTGAGCCAAGATCACATCACCGCACTCCAGCCTGGGCTACAGAGTGAGACTCTATCTCAAAAAGCAAACAAACAAAACAATAACAAACAGTACAGAACTTTTAATTTTTTTAATCAGAATCCACAAAACCAGTTAATAATGACATTTCCTAATTTTTTGGTTATGGTAGCAAATACAAATTTTTTAAAAAGGATAAAAGGACCACATGAGTCAAATAAACACATCTGAAGGTGCTGGGCAGCCAGTATATGAGCCCTAATTTAATCTGTTGTTGCTTGATTTGCATAAAAAGTTTTAGAAAGTTTCAATTAAAACGCAAAAGATGTATATTAATAAAATGGGTATCATAGTATTATGTAATCTGCTATCTGCCTTTTTACAGTATCAAAAGATTTTATGTGTTTTATTATAAAATTTTAGAATGTAAATAACTTTAGGGTAATGCGGTGGATCTCTTTATTTTAAAGATGAGACAATGAGAATTAAAGATTAATTAGCCCATCTCTCACAACTCAAGACTCTTTATTCCAGTATAGGTTTGTTCCCATGATTTTCTCTAATAGTTAGAAAGGACGAGATGGAAAAATAAAAGTAGGAGGGTCAATGGAGAATTTACAGTAGGTAAACGTTTGGGAACAGTAAGAGAGCAATCTTAAAAATGCTCTGACTACCACATGACCACCATATTTTAAATATGCAGTGTGACTGGGAAATTATGACCGACCATACACTGTTTCTTACTTGAATTAAATACCTTTCTACAACAAAATTCAATTTTCTTAAAATAAATAAATAAATCAGGTGACATTTCTTTTTTAGCTATGTTTTTTGTTGTTGTTGTTGTTTTAGACAGAGTCTCGTTCTGTTGCCAGGCACCAGGCTGGAGTGCAGTGGCACGATCTGGGCTCACTGCAGCCTCCGCCTGCCAGGTTCAAGCAATTCTCCTGACTCATCATCCTGAGTAGCTGGGACTACAGGTGTGCGCCACCTCGCTCAGCTAATTTTTGTATATTTTAGTAGAGACGGGGTTTCACTATGTTGCCCAGGATGGTTTCGATCTCTTGACCTTGTGATCCACCTGCCTCGGCCTCCCAAAGTGCTGGGATTACAGGCATGAGCCACTGCGCCTGGCCTTTTTTATCTAATAATATTTGTTATCCCTTATATTCAAGGCATTGTAGCATATTAACTGTATTAGTTAAGTAAAATAAAGCAGAAGAAAAAATGGTTATGAAAAACTGAGATTGCTCTCTATTCTAAATATTTTGAGTCAGACTCCTTTGAGAAACTTGGAATTTTTCTCTTCCGGAAAAGTGCACGTGCACTACAGAGCTCAGCCTTGAGAAGCCATGATTGCCAGGTTAAGATCCCAGCCTAACAACGTACCTTTGGTTTTGAATCATTTTTTTCATTGCCAGAGTACAACTAGACACAACAGAAAAGTTCATTACCTGCTATAACATTTTGAGCAAAATGGCTAGCAAGTTTTAATTTTTGTCATTACGTGTTTATAAAGACTGTTTATTGGATTAGCATGTTTGAGTGGGGAGATCCCATGCATTTTCTCATACATGTTACAATTTTCTAGTTGGTAGACATTCAGATTTGGTAAGGAAGGTAAGTGTCCTATTGCCTTAGGACAGTGTTAGATTTGAAGATGTCAGTCTATGTTGTATTTTTTAACTTTTATTTTAGAATTGGGGCATACACATGTAGGTTTGTTACAGAAGTGTATTGCACGATCCTAAGGTTTGGAGCATGAATGAATCTGTCACTCAGGGAGTAAGCACAGTACCCAAGAGGTGGCTTTTTCCAAACCTCCCTCCACTCCCTCCCTGCCTTCTCCTGTATTCCCTAGTGTTTATTGTTCCCTTTTTAATGACTGTGTATACACAGTGTTTAGCTCCCACTCGTAAGTGAGAACACAGTATTTGGTTTTCTATTTCTGCGTTAGTTCACTTAGGATGATGGTTTCTGGTTGCGTCTGCATTGCTGCGGAGGACATGGTTTTGCTCTTCTTTTGGCGGCGTGATATTCAATGGTGTATATATGCCTCATTTTCTTTATCCAACCCACTATAAATGGACATTTGGGTTGATTCTGTGTCTTTGCTACTGTGAGCAGTGCTGTGATGAACATACGGGTGCATGTGTCTTTTTCGTAGGATGGCTTATTTCCTTTGGGTATGTGGTATCTGCCTTTTAAATTCAACTTAGTTTACCAAGATTATTGTATATAACTGTAGTTAATTGATTTCTATTGCTAGAATACTATTCCATTGTATGACTATACTATATTAATCTCTTCTGCTGTTAGTGAATGTTTAGATTATTTCCAGATAATTTGGATGTTAAAAACAATGCTATTATAAACCTGCTCATCCATGTTTATAAGACACATATTATAAACATGAGCAAATATACCTAGGAATAGAATTTTCAGGTCCAGTGGAGAGTAGAAGTATGGTTACCAGAGGCTGGGAAGGGTAGTAGAGGGTTGAGAGGAGGTGGAGATGGTTAATGGGTACAAAAAAAAAAATAGAATGAGTAAGACCTACTATAGATAACACAATAGGGAGTCTATGGTAAATAATAACTTAATTGTACGTTTTAAAACAACTTAAAGAGTATAATTGGATTATTTGTAACTCAAAGGGTAAATGCCTGAGGGGATGAACACCCCATTCCCCATGATGTGCTTATTCCACATTGCCTGCCTGTATGAAAGCATCTCATGTACCCTGTAAGTATATACAGGTACGATGTGCCCACAAAAATTTTTGAAAAGTAAATAAAGAATTTCTAGGTCAAAACTGTTTGTCCAATTTACATTTCCCTTAGCATCTCCAGTGGGTCCATGTTTTATATAATACTTGGTATTGTCACACCTCTTAATTTTTACTCTATACTCAATTGAATGGGTATAAAATGGTATTTTGTCATTTTGATTTTCATTTCCTTGTTTATTGATAAGATTGACTATTTCTTCATGTTATGAGAACTTTGTTTTACAAATGGGACTCTGCGACTTAACGTACCCAAACTCACAAAGAACCAGAGCCAGGACTCTGATTCCTGAGACTGAGATATACTGCTGAGTTTTTAAGTATTTGCATGCTTGCATTCTTTCTTGATAAAGTGGCTTAAAAGGATATTTTCCCTCCAACTCAAATAGGTAGTAATTAGCAACAGGAACTGTTACAGTAATGTTCCCACTTCTCTCAGACTCAGAAGGATGCAATGCCAGGGGCCTGTGGCTCTGGATTAGAGCACTTGGAAGCCCTCTGCTGGTCTGAATGCCTGTATCATGTTGAGTCCCCTCTAATCAGGTTCTTTCTCCCGCTCTGGAATAGCTCTTGGACTTCGAACAGTTACGAACGTTTCTGCTGTTTCAGGAGTTGGTGACCTTCGAGGATGTGGTTGTGCACTTCGGCCTGGAGGAATTACGCTCCCTTAGTGCTGCTCAGAGAAACCTCTACCGGGAGGTGACCCTGGAGAACTACCGGAACCTGGTCTCCCTGGGTGAGTATGCCTTCTCCACAGGACCTGGTTTCTTCCCACTAGGGCAGTGGCTTTCAACTCCTTTGTGTCCTCTCATCAGTGATGGTGGTTCACCATGTCAGAAGCAGTATTTTAATATTTGAACATCAAATTCACTGTTAATTATAAAATAGCTGACATGTACTGAGCACTAAATACTTGTCAGGCACTGGTGTAAGGCTTCTACCTGCTTCACCTCCTTGAACCCTCACACAAGTCCTATGAGTGGGAGGTATGCTTGTTGTTGCTGTTATTGACATTTTTAACGTGGAGGAAACTGAGTCATTGAAAGGTTAAATTACTTGTCAAAAGCTGGGATTTAACCCCAAGCAGATTGACTCCAGAATCTGGTCTCTTAAACTCTGATACGCTGCCTGACAGGGGTTTGCCCCATCAGTTCTCAGCACAACGGAGGGCTTGAAATGATGTTTTGTGAATGAGCGAAGAAATTGCTAAAAATTCCAGGAGCTCCAAAGGCTCCTACTGGCTTGAGGTTTAAGAATCAGAGATTGCCAATCTCTCTTGATATCCAGAGGCAAAATTGTTTTACCTGTTCTCACAGGTAACGTTGAAAGTAAAAAGTGAAAAGTTTATGTTGCCAATGCCAAGATCCTTTTTCAGTGGCTTTTTTGGGGGTTTGAGGTCCCCTGAAAAACAGAATCCAAAACAAACACTGTTTGACTGGCAGTAACTTTGTGAAGTCAGAGACCTAATGGGAAGACACACGCATCCTATCTCAAACCTGGCCCAGGGGTGCACACTTCTAACTCTGGTTCTTGTCGGTTACAAGAAAGTACATTTTCCAACATCTTTTACAGTCTTCTCTGGCTAACCACATTTTATGAATTAAAATAGAGGAAACAAATTAATTGTATCTTTCAGCTCTTACACAGTGAACTGGAGGCATTCTGTCTCCTGAGCCCTTGGCTTCTTTAACACTGAAGGTTTTGTTTTATTAGAGATCTTATATATCACCTGGGACATTGCCTTCCCAAGTGTGGAATGAGTACAGTGGGCTAAATAGAAGGTTCTTTTAGGCAGTACATGGACAGCATGACATAATCCTTCCATCTGTTGGTGAGAAAGAACTTCTTCTAATTTTCTTTTAAGCCTTTATGATTGTGTCAAGAATATCATTTTAATGTTAACATGTCTCTCTATGTTCTTACTCTTCTATTTTAGCAAAGAGAGAGCAGACATCAAACCCTGAGTGTTAGATAGGCAGCAGAAGCTAGCTAGCACTCAATAACCTTAGTTTCTGTTATATTTATCGTGACGTTACCTTCAATTTTTGTGTGTGTGTTTGACATTGGTTTCCATTTACAGGGTTGATATAAAGCTTCCATTGAAAATAAGCATATTGGCTGGGTGCAGTGGTTTATGCCTGTAATCCCAGCACTTTGGGAGGCTGAGGCAGGTGGTTCATTTGAGGTCAGGAGCAAGACCAGCCTGGCCAACATGGTGCAACCCCATCTCTACTAAAAATATGAAAAATTAGCTGGGCCTGATGGCAGGTGCCTGTAGTCCCAGCCACTTGGGGAGCTGAGGCAGAAGAATCACTTGAACCCAGGAAGCAGAGGTTGCAGTGAGCCGAGATTGCACCACTGCACTCCAGCGTGGGTGACAGAGTGAAACTCCATCTTAAAAAAAAAAAAAAAAAAAAAAAGAAGGAGGAAGGAAGGAAAGAAAATAAGCATATTTAAGTTAAAAAGAAAGGTGACCTAAAGAAAATCATTAAACAAATACTGAATGCGAGTGTAAATGGCACATAGAAGTGCCAGAATACTCGTTCATTAACTTGTGAGCAAACTCAGAGGTATGAGGTCTGGTATAGGCACTGGGGTTACAAAATAGATGATGATTCCCGTTCTCAGGGATATTACATTTGAGCGGAGAGAGTCAGGCAGTAAACAAATAGTTTGGCAGGCAAATGGTAGAAGTTTGGGAAACAAGGAACTAAGGGAGGGGCAAGAACAGCATTTCAAGACAAAGGGGCAGTGGATCTTATCACAGGAGGGAAAAGAACCAAATGACTGAGCAGCTACAGCAGATGCTTATTGCTGAAGTATAGAGCTCAACACACTGTCCTCGTGCCCCTTTTTAGTCTTCATAGCAGTTTTTCAGCCTTGGCACTCTTGACATGGGGCCAGATCACTCTGGGTTGCAGGGCTGTCTTGCCGAATGTTGAGCAGCATCCCTGCCTCCAGCCATTCTAAACACCAGGAACCCCTCCCTCTGCTCCCACAGTTGTGACACCCGAAGGTTATCTCCACACATTCTACATGTCCCTTAGGGGATAAAGTCTCTGTAGGCTGGAAACAGGCTTCATTTTGCTCCTGTGAGAGTTTGTTCCTTCCTTATTATCCCAGAGTCTTTGGGACCCAGTGTTGGGAGTTACTGAACCCCTGAGTTCTGAGTCTTCCTCTCCAACAGGGTACCGCTTCTCTAAACCTGACATTATCTCACGCCTGGAAAAGGAGGAATCACGTGCAGTGGAGACAGACAGCAATGCAGTGATTTGTCAAGGTGGGTAGTGACGGGGAGGCCCAGGGTGGAGGAGTCAGGACCAGGAAATGCTAGTCAGGGAGCTTTCTTCAAAGCCTGCCTGGGTCAGGGGGAAGGCTGGTGGGTGCTCTCACCTCAGGGGCTCTTTCTCCTCAGTGCTCCCCTTAATCTCCTTTCTGAAGCTCACCTCTTCCTGCAACATAAGTTCCTCTCCTGCTCAGCTCCAGGAGGCCAGTGTCCTTTTTCACTTGTGTTCCAGCCCTTCCAGTCACTCACACCTTTCTCCTTGCGGCTGGAAATCATAGATCTTTCTTCTTTGACTGAGACAAGCAAAAAACCTGGACCTGATACCGCTTGTCTTTCTCACTGCCCTCCTGCTTTCAGCTCCTCAGACCTGTTGACACCCAGAGGCTCCCTCCCCTTTGCTTCTCAACCTCCGCATCTGGTTTCCATCCCTCTCCTTCTACCAACACAGACACACATATACTCTCTTTTTTTGAAACTTCTTCCACAAAAGGTCCCCACTAGCATCCTTACGGTTCTAGAATCACAAGAATGTTCCAGACTTCACCTCTACCAAACTATGGCTACAATCTAACAATGTCCACCATCCTCCTGAAACTCCCTTCTTTGAATTGGGTCACGATGTGCATCAGCTAGGATCACTGTTGTCCTTCAGTTGTCATTAACGGAAAACCCACATCCAAACTGGCTAAAGTCATAGAGGGATTATAAGCCTGTAATACTGATCAGCTGGGCTGAATTCAGGGACCCAGGGAAGTCATCAAAGACCTAGTTTCATTTTCTCCTTCTGCTCTGCCTTAAACTTTGACAATAAATCCTAGATCCATTGTTTTTGTTCCTGTACAAAGAAGGAGCAAGAAAGAGCTGGTGTGCCCAAGAAGCGTTCCAGAGAGAGAGGAAGCATCTTTTTCAGAAGCCCTTGACATACCTCTCCCGATTTTTCATTGTTACATGTTGGGTTATTTTCCTTTCCTCAGCTAGCAGCTGTGTCCAGTACAGTGCTAATTCACACAGCCCTCCTCCACCTTTCTCTGTGTGAGTGGAAAAGTGGATGTCCAAACAAAACTCAAGAAATTACCAGGAAGACTCCTCTCTGTTTCCTTCATTGTTTTTTCCTCTTTCCCTTCTCTAGTTTGTTCATTCATTCAGTCATCCATAGATATTTATCAGGCTTCTCTTGTGGGCCAGGTACTGTCCTAGCATCTGTGTATATAATAATGAACAAGACAGACAAATCTCTTCATTCATAGAGCTTGCATTCTAATGAGAGAGGTCGTTTTTAAAAGTAGTCAAATAATAACTGAGTGTAAAGCGGCTAGAGAGTGAGATATGGGAGGTTGCTTAAGAGGGACTAGTCAGAGAATGCCTCACTGTGGAAGATGTGAACGAGATGAGGGGCTGACCCAGGTAGAAATCTTAAGGAAGAGAGTAATAGGCAGGGAAAACTGTAAATGCAAGGACCCTGACATGGGAATGAGGTTAGTGTGTTCCAAAACCAGGAAGAATGGCAATATGGTCTGAGTTCAGTGGAGGGTAGATGATGAGACCACTCAGATAGTCAAGGGCCAGCCCACTTAGGAATATGTTAAAGAATTTTGTTATAAGTGAGATGCGAAGATGGTGGGAAGTTTTGAGTAGGGGAATGAGGTGGTGTTATTCACATTTTAGAACTTTGCTGTCCAATATGGTAGACAGTAGGCACATGTGGCTACTTACCTTTACACTCGTAAGAATTACATAGAATTTAAAATTTAGTTCCTCAGTCACATAAGCCACATTGTAAGTATTTGATAGCCACACATGGCTAGTGGCTACTGTGCTGGACAGAAAATATGTATATAATTTCCATCATCACTGGGAGTTCTGCTGGGCAGTGTTATTCTAGAAAGATCCATCTGGCAGTTCTATGGAGAACTGGCTTTAAGAGGAAAAGCCAGAGAAACCAGTTCAGGAGGCCATTGAGGTCCATTAGGCTAAAGATAATGGAGGCTGAGGCTGTGGTTGTAGAGGAGTCAGGTTTGAGGTATTCCCTGAAGGGAGAACTTGCAGAACATGCTGAAATATTGGATGTACAGCAGGGTGAGGGCAACGGAAGAGCCAGTGAGGACTAGGTGTTCTCTTAGTCTTCCATTCTTGAGTGTTCTCTTCAAAGACCTCTTCTAGGAGAGTCAATCCATTGTGATGGGCCCGGCGATCCCTCTTCCTGATGACTTCCTAAGCTGTGATCTGGTTCTTCTGTTTTACCTGTACTCTCTGTTCACATATTTCAAGTGTCTGCCAGGATGCAACCACTGTGTTCATCACCTCTCTTCCAAACCACATTCTTATACTTGACTCCCTTGGCTTCAGTATTTTTCCTACCAGAGACTTGCCTTTATAAAGCACAGACTTTTTATCAACTTCTTAGCACCGTCGAGAGAAAATTCAAAACTTTTAGCAAAACACTAAAGTTCCTCCCAGTCTGGCCTGAAATTCACATCCCAGCTTCATCTCCTACAGATCTTGCAAGTAATATCCTGTGTTTCTAGCTCCGTAGGACTGTATACTTTCACAGATCTACGGCTTAACTCAGGCTGTTTTATAGAAACTCTTAGCCTTTCCCCATTTAATGAGGCCAAATGCTGTCCTTTCCACTAAGCATGTCCTGTTCCTAAGTGGAATCGATTCCCCTATCTCTGCTCTTGTGTCATTTATAATCTGATTAGAGCCCCTTTTACAGACCTCTGACCCATCTGGTTAGATAATGCCTTGCACAAAACAGGCATTTAATAAATATTGAATTAAAGGGAATTGGTTGGCAGTGTAGACTGGGGTAAAACAAGAGATTTGGAGCCAAGCAAAGAGAATCTTTGCTTAATTCTGAACAAGAGGTTGTTGACCTGTTCACTCCAGTGTTTCCTCAGTGGTCCTGAAGACCCATGGTAATAGATGCTCTTAAAAAAAAAAGTTTCATGGCAAGATCAGTTTAAGAAATGCTACATTCTGTACCTTCCCTCCTTGCGATTTGAGGTGCATATTAAAAGTTCTGAGTTTGTGGGAATGCAGCCTGCTTGATTTGCGTCATACAACATTTTCCAAATTGACAATGGAACCCCCTTCATGGTAACAGCTATTTGTTTTGCAGAACATTTGCGATCTGCCAAAGGTGGTTTGGCAAATGCTCACAAACTCCAACCCCAGCCTTTTCTCTGATTGCCTCTCGTTCTACTCTGTACATTTCTGGCATCTTTTTGACATACCATCCTCCTGGATGATCTTTTTCTGCCCCTTCCTCGCTCTTCCTTGCTTACCGTCTTTCCTATCCTTTTCCTATTTTCTTTTTAGGTTTTCAGAAAACTCTTTCAACCTCCATAAGATCCGTTTGTCACCCTTGGTCTGTTTCTTTCCATTATATTGTTATGTCTCTCTAAGTGAAAAGAATAGAGGAATTTTTACATTTTCTTCTTAGATTAGGAAAAGAGACCTGAAACGAAAGCCTGCCTACAGAAATATTGTTATTGCAGGCAGGAATGGAAAATTAGCAGTAGGTAACTTCTGGCATGTCTCTGCAGGAGAGTCTCATGACGACCCATTGAAACCACACCAGGGCAACCAAGAGAAACGTTTGCATCCTGTAACAATGAATGCCCCCAAGATCCTCACTCAGGAAAGAAGCTATGGCAGTGATGAATTTGAGAGACGCTCTAATCTTAGTGAACAATCAGAGGATCCTCTAGGAAAGGATCCCCAGGAAGGCACTACTCCTGGAATATGTACCAGTCCCCAGTCAGTGTCCCAAGAGAACAAACAGATCAGATGTGAATTTTGCGAACGAACCTTCAGAACTCAAATAGCCTGTAGGAGACACAAGAGGATCCATACTGGGGAGAAACCCTTTGAATGTAAACAGTGTGGTGAAGCCTTCTATCTCATGCCACACCTCAAGAGACATCAGAAGACCCATGCTGGTAGGAAGCTGTCTGGCTGCAAAGAAGATAGAAAGGCTTCCATCCAGCGCGCGAATCTCTGTGAACGTGTAGGAATGAGTCAGGAGGACTACTGTGAATGCCTTCAGTGCGGCAAAGCTTTTACCCAGAACGTGCATCTTTTTCAACATCTCAAAGCCCATGAGGCAGCAAGAGTCCCTCCTCCCTGGTTGTCCCGCGGCAAGACATACTTCATTCGTTATCGGCGGAAACACGACTACGTTGGAGAGAGAGCCTGCCAGTGTTGTGATTGTGGCAAAACCTTTAGTCAGAGTTCATATCTCATTCAGCATTACAGAACTCATGCTCACGAGAGGCCTTACCAGTGTCAGCTGTGTGGGAAGTGTTTCAGCCGACCGTCATACCTCACTCGGCATTATCAACTCCATTCTCAAGAGAAATGTTGAGTGCAGTCAGTGTTGAGAAACCTTCTGTCACAGCACGCAATTTTCTCAGCATTTTCGGCTTCATCCTGGAAAGAGTGTTCTGAATGTGAGAAGGCCTTCCACTAGCCTTCACACCTTGTTAACAGCTTGAAAATTCACCAAAGTGTGGTTCAAAAATAAGTTGCAAGGATGTAGGAAACCCTTTTTCCAAGAGGGGGTTCCTCACGTGTCACACAGGTGAAAAGCTTACAAAGAGTATTTTTGTTGCATGGAAAAGTAGCTAATAGGTTTTTCCCTTTTTCAGTGATATTCATCATGAGGGAGGATTGCCCTCATTTCTTGATATCAGAATGTATGATGGATATTTTTGCTGTGGGCTGTGATTCAGTAAATATCATTTATTTTGCTGTTTAAATGGCTACACCTTTGGCCATTGGGAGCTCTTTCCAGCTGGCTCCTGTGCCTTTTCAGTAAGTTCCCGTCCTTTTCTGGAACCACTTTCTTTCTCCATCCTCCCAAATTTTTCTCCCTTCATCTCCAGGAAAAGCCTGTCATGTCTTTAAGATAGTTTCTACCTCACGCACCATCTCATGAGGTTGGCTGCTTTCCCCAGGTCAGAAGGCTTACGGCCCGATCGGTCTTTTATTTCACTCCTCCCTTTGCAGTTTTTGCTAGATCTACATTCTGCTTGAAATGTTATTTACTTAATTTTTTTTTGTCAATAGAATCATCTCTGTTTTTTCAACTTTGGTACCTCTACTTAAAAAGGAAGTGTTTAAGTCACCCCAGACAAAGGGTTTTACTCACACCATAACCAGACTGCCCTGATTATCTCCAAGATGTCATTTTACGGTTGGATTGTTTCAGTCTGGATCTAAACATAGTCCACAGATTGCATTTGGTTGTTTGATCTCTTAAGTCTCTCTTAATCTAATGCAATCCCCTCACGTTTTCAAGGCCTGTGCAGCCCTGAGGTTAATCTCGGACTTCCCTCCTGTCCCCGCCAGTTCCTGATGCAGTGAGCGGAGGTCACACCATTGCACTTCAGCCTGGGCAACAAGAGCAAAACTACCTCTCAAAAAAAAAAAAAGTATATTCATATTGTTACACAACAGGTGCCCAAAACTATTTCGTCTTACAAAACTAAAACTCTGTGCCCATTAAACAGTAACTCCTCATTTCCCCTTTCCCACACCTGGCAGCCTCCATTCGAGCACTCCTTTCTTTCCCTCAAGTTTTGTGTGATTGTGCAAGTAGTACTAGAAGAAACTGGGTCAGTTGTTCTGTGGAATGTCCCTTAGTCTAAGTGTGTGTGTTTGCTTACTGTGATGCCCGTCAGCTTGTTCCTGTCTCCCCGGTATATTCTGTACAAAGAAGTTAGCTCTAGGCTCTGGAGACTTCATTTAGATCCGCCTCCAACTTCTTTGGCAAGAACACATCATAGGTGGTTCTGTGTGCTTTACACAATATTCCACCAGGGCACATGTGTCAGCTTTGCCCGGAGGCCCAGCTTTTTGATGCTATGCTCCAAGCCAACGTCGCAGGCACTGACAATGATGTTTCAAAGTTTTCACCATCACTGGATATTTTTTCCTGGGCTAGCTGCTTTAGTTCCTTCTGCATTATCTCCTCTAGATTTCTCTACGAACATCACCTCAGCCTGATCATCAGAGGTCTGAAATTAAACGTGGTAGATACTCCTTGAGGGGTCTACGTATGGGCTGTTTATTGACAACCATGGGCCAGGACCTAACGCTTCTTGAGGACCTTTAATTCAGGAAAGTCAAGAAACGTCAAACTAGATTAGCTTCCTTTTGATGCTGCTTCCGTGCCACAAATGGCAGCAGTGACAGTGTGGCTGCCACCCATGTACTCTGTGGAATACATGGGATGTGCACACGTCATTGCTTCTACCTTTTACAAGTCAGGCTTCAGGTTACTGAAGGGGGTGCCCCAACCTGTGACTTGGCTTTCAGCCTACTGCTTTTCTTGCTGCTATCTTAATGGGCCCTGGGAGAATGTAGAGATCCGTGTTCCTGCTTTCCCACCTGATTCCTAACATATTTAACGGTTTGGGCGCTGCTCTTACATTTGGGTTTTTGTTTTTTTTTTTTGTTTTTTTTTTTGAGACAGAATCTCTCTGTCGCCCAGGTTGGAGTGCAGTTGTGTGATCTCGGCTCACTGCAACCTCTGCCTCCTGTGTTCAAGCAGTTCGCTGCCTCAGCCTCCTGAGTAGGTGGGATTACAGGCATGAGCCACTATGCCCAGCTATTTTTTGTATTTTTAGTATAGATGGGGTTTCACCTAGGCCAGGAAGACCTAACGCAAGAAGCGTTAGGTCGGGCTGGTCTTGAACCCCTGATCTAGTGATCCAGCCGCCTTGGCCTCCTAAAGTTCTGGGATTACAGGCGCGAGCCGCCACGCCTGGCCAGGTTAATTTTTTTTTAATTTAGAAACACTCATGTTTTAAGTTTTAAGTGGTGATGCAAAAATATATATTCCCTGAAGAAAACTAGAAAATGTTTGTTTTTTCTTTGAATATTTATATGTCCCCCTCCAAGATACACTTGCTACTGAAAGTGTGTGCCCATTTTTTTCTTATGCATAAATCTGTACAGCTTTTAAAAGTTATATTTTTAGGCTGGGTGCGATGGCTCACGCCTCTAATCCCAGCACTTTGGGAGGCTAAGGCGGGCGGATCAACTGAGGTCAGGAGTTCAAGACCAGCCTGGCCAACATGGTGAAACCCTCTCTCTACTAAAAAATGTAAAAAATTAGCTGAGCATGGTGGTGCACACCTATTGTCCCAGCTACTCAGGAGGCTGAGGCATGAGAATCACTCCAACCTGGGAGGCGGAGGTTACAGTGAGCCAAAGTCATGCCATTGCACTCCAGCCTGGATCGCAGAGTGAGACTTTGTCTCCAAAAAAAGGTTATATTTTTGGGAAATAAACTATACTACCATAAACTGTTTTCAGGGCTATGGTTTTCATTCGTGGATATTACGAACATCTTTTCATATATAGAAATACATTCCTAAGCTTCCTTTTAGTACTTGGTGGCATGGATGTGTCCTAATTTATTTCATCTGGCCTTTTAGAATTGGAAACTTGGCTTGCTTATAATTTATTGCTTATATACACATTGCTGCTATAGTTACACTTCCTCCCCTTTAGCCCTGGGTTTTAGGATTTTGGCATTTTTCCTTATTAATTTGCTCTGGTGTCTTTGCACCTGGTCTTGTTTCCTAAGGGGAAATCCTCAGCAGTGGCATTTCTGAGCCAAAAGGTGTGTATCTTGAAGGTTTTAGAAACACTCCTAGCCTCATCCTAGCAGGGTCTAAACATTGTATTGATTTTTTTTTTCCCTCTAGGGAAGGACTATAAACCTCTCCTCTACAATTCTCTTCTTGAAGAATTTACATGTTGAACTCATATTAGGATATAACAGGATTTAAGTCAGGTCTGGAAAGAGCCACAGATTAATTGAAGTCTTTTGTTCAAACTCTGATTTTTAACACAGTTTTATTAGGTATTGTTTCCTCACTGTTAAAATAATATTAAGCATATTGAAGAAAATTTTGGAAAGCAGAGTAGGCTAATAAACTTCCTAACAGTTCTAGGTATTCAGCTAGTGCAAGTCCAGGGAGGTGGTTATATTCACAGGTAGAAGAGGCCCTTGGCAGAGAAGGGAGAGGGTTGGCTTTGGAGCCAGGGAGACCTGAGGTCAAATCTCAGTGCCTTCCTTAGAGGCTGATTACACCTTGTTTTCTTAGGAAAGGATGATCCCAGTGCCTCCTTGGAAGAACCATTGAAAGGCCTAGAGTTTCATCTACAGCAAAGAGCCTGATAGTGCCTAGTAGTTAGAAGGAACTAGTAATGAGTAGCTGCAATTAGGGAATATTTTTATTTTAAAAAATGTTTTATTAGCAACAATGAACGAGTTGTAAACAACAGTTACATATCAAAAGGCAACCACATTTTATCATATTTTCATATTTTTTCTACAAATAATGTTTTCTATGTGTGGGTTTTTAAAAATAACATTACAAATTTAAAGTTCTCTTTTCTGATTTTGTGACAGTTTTAATGACTTTATATAAAAGTCTGATTAACAAAGCGTAAAGTCCTGTGTTCACAGGTTTTTTTAGAACCAATTTCCAAAATGTGGTTTTACTAGATGACATGATGAACATTTCTAAGGCTTTCAAAAGATCCTGCTGGATTTGTTTCTGGAGGGGCTCTGCCCTTTGTAGCCCTCAGCAGAGGGAGGGCCAGGGGTATGAATGATGTAGGTAGTAAACCATCCTCTCTCTTGAGTCCCTGGCAGGTGTTGTTAGTTGGACACTCTGGTTCCAGGGAGCCTGGGGACAGGACTGGGATCCTTCTCAGCATGGCACCCAAGGCAAACGAGACACACTAAGCACTTTTTGTGTATGCAAAGAACTGCCTTTGCCACCCTGGTACAAATAAATACTCCCTTTAAATAACTTTGCCAGCACTGGGTATTTATCCACTTAAACAACAACCAAAAAAAAATCTTTACCTATTTGATCAACCAAAAAAGTGATTATTATTAACAACAGTTAATGCATTTTTGCATTATTATTCTGCATTTTTCTCCAAATAAGTTTTTAAAACTTCTTTACCTGTTTAGCATTTTTGTCTTTATGCTTTTTCTTACTAATTTGTGTGAATTCACTTTCCTTTTTTTAAAAGTATACATTTCTGATGGATTGTTTATTTTTCTTTTTAAAGTAATATTTGGCTCGTTAAAGGTAACTACTTTATAGACAGGTAGATGTCTCTCCGTCCCTCTGCCCCCAAAACAGAAAAATATACTATAAACACCATTAACATTTTAGTCTGTTTTCTTGTAACTTAAAGTTCATTAGCAGATTTTTGAAGGTAGATGCCTCTGGGCAGTGCCTGGAAAAAGATCTCATTTTCTTGGTCTGTATCTATCCACTTTGTTATCCTTGTGACTGTATTACCTTTTTTTTTTTTTTTTTTTTTTTTTTTTGACGGAGTCTTGTTCTGTTGCCCAGGCTGGAGTTCAGTGGCACAGTCTTGGCTCAATGCAACCTCTGCCTTCCAGGTTCAAGTGATTCTCCTGCCTCAGCCTCCCAAGTAGCTGGGACTACAGGTGCCCACCACCATGCCTGGATAACTTTTTGTGTGTATTTTTGGTAGAGATGGGGTTTCGGCTGGTCTTGAACTCCTGACCTCAGGTGATCCACCCACCCTGACCTCCCAAAGTGCTGGGATTACAGGTGTGAGCCACCGCACCTGGCCCTGTCTTACCTATTTTTAAGGTATATATAGATGGTTGTCATATAGCTGTGGCTATTCCAAATGTGTAATAGTATATGTTGCTTTTCTACCCCATCTTGTACCTTACAATACTCACTCATCTAACAGCACCTCCTCAGCAATTGCACAGCATACCCAGTGACTTGTATCTATGGCTTCTCCTCTGTTGTTTGGAGGTAAAATTTAGCTTCAATTTTTCATAGTTATACTATAATGAACATTTTTGCAGTTAAGCATTTTTCCAAATATAGAATCTTTTTAAGATATACTTTGCCAAAGAGGAATTGCAGGGTCAGAAGGTGTATAATTGCTTTAAAGATTTTTGATACATCCAAGTTCCTTTTAGAGACATTACATCAGTTTGCACTGCTGCTACTGCTAGTAATGATTGGGGATATATGTTCCTCACACACTGGGTGTTTAGTAGGAACTTTGCTAATAGGGAAAAGGCATCTCACTTTAATTGTCTTTATTTGGTTTTTAAGGATGTTGAACTGTTTCCCGTAAGCTTCTTAAGCCATTGCGTTTCCACTCTTTGCATTGTCTGTATGTTTTTTTAATCATTGTCTATGTGGCTTTCACAGCTTCCTATCAATTTGAACCATCTCTTTGTGTAATAAGGATATTAATTCTTTGTTGTCATCTTGGCTACAAATGATTTTCCCAGTTTGGTATTTTCTTTATTTTTTGAAAAGGTTTCAATGTTTATATAGTTCAATTCTTCTATTTTTTTTTCAACCCTATAAAATCGAACCCTCTGTAAACATTAGTGTTTTATTCTGGAGTTTTAAAACTATGCTTTAGCCATTCTTGAATTTACTTGGGCATATTGTACGAGCAGAATTAAAATTACTCTTCCTCATGGTTAACTACCTCCACACTATTAGTTAATTATAGATAGTCATGTTTCATAATGTCAGATCTGTATTTGGACCCTCTGCTTTTATTGGCTTGCTGCCCTGTTTTATCCTCACACTGTGTCCTCTTTAATTTTTATAGCTGTATGTAATGTTTTCCATCATTGTGCCTTTAAAAAGTGTATGTGTGTGTATGCATGAATTTGTGTGACGTTATATATGTAACTTTCTTTTATTCCAGATTAAAATTCATCTTTATTCATCAAAAACAACCTTTTGTTTATTTATTTATTTTTATTGTGTTTTAGGTTTTGGGGTACATGTGCAGCACATGCAAGATAGTTGCATAGGTACACACATGGCAGTGTGTTTTGCTGCCTTCCTCCCCTTCACCCACACTTGGCATTTCTCCTCATGCTATCCCTCCCCAGCTCCCCCCCCGCTGTCCCTCCCCTCTTTCCCCCAATAGACCCCAGTGTGTAGTGCTCCCCTCCCTGTGTCCATGTGTTCTCATTGTTCAACACCCACCTATGAGTGAGAATATGCAGTATTTCATTTTCTGTTCTTGTGTCAGTTTGCTGAGAATGATGTTCTCCAGATTCATCCATGTCCCTACAAAGGACACAAACTCATCGTTTTTGATTGCTGCATAATATTCCATGGTGTATATGTGCCACATTTTTCCCAGTCCAGTCTATCATCGATGGGCATTTGGGTTGGTTCCAGGTCTTTGCCATTGTAAACAGTGCTGCAATGAACATTCGTGTGCATGTGTCCTTATAGTAGAACGATTTATAGTCCTTTGGATATATACCCAGTAATGGGATTGCTGGGTCAAATGGAATTTCTATTTCTAGGTCCTTGAGGATTCCCCGCACTGTCTTCCACAATGGTTGAACTAATTTACACTCCCACCAGCAATGTAAAAGTGTTCCTATTTCTCCACATCCTCTCCAGCATCTGCTGTCTCCAGATTTTTTAATGATCGCCATTCTAACTGGCGTGAGATGGTATCTCAATGTGGTTTTGATTTGCATTTCTCTAATGACCAGTGATGATGAGCATTTTTTCATGTTTGTTGGCCTCATGTATGTCTTCTTTTGTAAAGTGTCTGTTCATATCCTTTGCCCATTTTTGAATGGGCTTGTTTGTTTTTTTCTTGTAAATCTGTTTTAGTTCTTTGTAGATTCTGGATATCGGCCCTTTGTCAGATGGGTAAACTGCAAAAATTTTTTCCCATTCTGTTGAAAACCAACCTTTTGATTATTATTGTGATGAACTTATAAATTAGGCAGGATTAACATCGTTACGTTTCATCTTAGCATCCAGGAATATGATATTGTCTTTTCATTCATTCAAGCTTTTGTATCAATCAGTAAAGTTTTACTGTTTTCTGATCAAAATGTCACAAGTTTTCCTTAGTTATTTCTACATAGAAGAACGTTGTGAGTTTTCTTGCATAGACATTTTCTTACATTTCTCACAAAAAGCCAGAATCTCAAGAATCGGGTCACTTCGGCATTGCCAAGGAATTCTGAAATTTCAGAGTCAGATTAACCACATTTGGCTGCTTCATTTGAGTCTCGTAAGATAATCTCTGCTGGCCCCTGTAGGATCCTGAGTTTTCAACGCTTTCTTGAAACCAGCATTTCTCAAACTTGAGTGTGCAATAGTGGGGAGACAGTCAATAAGGAAAATAAGGTAGTAAATGCCATGAAGAAAAATAAAACCAGGAAAGAGGGTAGAGAGTTACCATGGAAGTGAGAGGCCAATTTAAGACAGGTTGGTCCAAAAAAGGCTCTCTGAGGAGGTGGCCTTTAAGCAAAGACCATCAGATGAGACTCCTGGAACCCTGGAGAAGAGAGTGTCTGGGTAGAGGAAACAGCATGAGCGAAGCTCTTTGGTCAGAAAATAGCTTTGTATGTCTGTGGCGGAGACAGGAGAAGAGTTGCCAGGGAGAGGGGGAGGGATAAGATGTGGGAGCAGCAGTCAGGACCAATTTCTCCATTGGTGCGGTTGGCATTTGGTGTGGGGCGACCCCTGTGGGCCATCCAGTGCATTGTAGGGTGTTCAGTAGCATCCCTGGCCTCCATTATTGGGGTTTCGCCATGTTGGCCAGGCTGATCTTGAACTCCTGACCTCAGGTGATCTGCCCACTGGCACCTTTTTCTTTTTGGCCTCTGTTTACACTATTGCAGTCAGTGAATAAAGGCTTGATCATTGTTATTTTCAGTTTGGTGTGTCCTAACTGGCCACTGTTGGTAGTCTCAGGGTCCCTACTAGAGTGGAGGACCTTTCCGGGTGCTGAGAGTCACAGCGGTCACTCACATCTTCACTGAGAGATGGGTAACAACACCCCGTCTTACACACAAAGATGCTAAGGCTCAGGGAGGTGATATGACGTGTTTTTTAAATATTATTTTAATTATTATACTTTAAGTTCTGGGGTACATGTGATGTGACTCATTTAAGGCCACACAACTAGTAGTGACAAAGCCAGGATTCAAAGCTCCAGGTTTATGTATCTCTGTCACCCAAGTTCTGCAGCTCTGCAGAGCCACGTCCATCTACTGCTGTCACCCACGAAAGACGGCTGGATCTTTCCAACTTTCGCTCCACAGCTTGTGCATTTAGCAGATCATACATAGATATATTTAAATTCTTTAGGCCGGGCGCGGTGGCTCAAGCCTGTAATCCCAGCACTTTGGGAGGCCGAGGCAGGTGGATCACGAGGTCAAGAGATCGAGACCATCCTGGTCAACATGGTGAAACCCCGTCTCTACTAAAGATACAAAAAGTTAGCTGGGCACGGTGGTGCGCGCCTGTAATCCCAGCTACTCGGGGAACTCCTGACCTCAGGTGGTCCATAGCTCTGGGCCTCCCAAACTGCTGCAATTACAGGCATGAGCCAGTGCCTGGCCTGTTGCCATCTTTTTAAATACTAGCCGCTATTTTGAGAAACTGATGCTCTTCTGGTGAATAAAAGAAAAAATATTAGTCATTTCTGGAGGTTGTAGAGTCATATCTCATTTTGGTTTTGTCTTTTAACAGCTTCATTGAAATATCATTCATAGACCATAAAATGTACCCTTATTTAAAGTGTCGAATTGAGTATTTTTACAGAGTTAATTTGCCTTCTCTGACGACTAATGAGGTTGAGCATTTTCATTTGTTTATTGTTATTTGAGTATCCTCCCCTGTGCACTGTTCAGGTCTTTTGCCCATTCTTTTACTGGGTTCCAGTTGTTTCCTTATTACATTTTAGGAGTCTTTTATATGTTCTTAATAACATATGCCTTGTTAGATATATACATATTCTCCTCTTTTGAGGATTGCCTGTTCACCTGGAAACTGATGAAATGTCTTGGCTATTGTGAATAATGCTACAACTAACATGGGGTGCAGATATCTCTTCCACATACTGATTTTCCCCTTCCTTCCTTCCTTCCTTCCTTCCTTCCTTCCTTCTTCCTTTTTTCCTTCTTTCCTTCCTTCCTCCCTCCCTCTCTCCCTCTCTCTCTCCTTCTCTCTTTCTTTTCTTTTCCCTTCTTCCTTCCTTCCTTCTTTCCTTCTTTCCTTCCTTCTTCCCTCCCTCCCTCTCTCTCTCTTTCTTTTCCCTTCTTCCTTCCTTCCTTCTTTCCTTCCTTCCTTCCTTCTTTCCTTCCTTCCTTCCTCCCTCTCTCCCTCCCTCTTTCCTTTTCCCTTCTTCCTTCCTTCCTTCCTTCTTTCTTTCCTTTCTTTCTTTCCTTTTTGAGACAGAGTCTCACTGTGTCACCCAGGCTGGAGTGCAGTGACACGATCTGGGCTCACTGCAGCCTCCACCTTCTGGGTTCAAGCAATTCTCCTGCCTCAGCCTCCTGAGGAGCTTGGACTACAGGCGCCCACCACCACACCCAGCTAATTTTGGTATTTTTAGTAGAGATGGGGTTTCACTATGTGGGCCAGGCTGGTCTTGAATTCCGTACCTCAAGAAATAACCTGCCTGCCTCAGCCTCCCAAAGTGCTGGGACTTTGATTTCCTTTCTGTTGGCTGCATACACAGCAGGAGAATTACTGGATCACACATTTGTTCTGTTTTAAAATGTTGGGGAATCTCTACTGCTTTCCATAGCGGCTGTGCTAATTCACATTCCCACCAACAGTGTACCGGGCTCCCTTTTCTCCACACCCTCTCAAATCCTCACGTTGTATAACTTGAGTACATGCACTTTTTATTTTTCAATTAAATGTTTTAAAATTTTAAAAATAACCTAAAATATCAGCTAATGAAATAAAACAGTGAGCTTCCTCTTTCTGGTAATGGGCTATTATTATAGAACCAATGAAAAATTGTCCTATAGAAATGTTGAATGAAACATTCCCATAGAATTATGTTTTAGAAAGCATTTAAGGGCTGAAAGGATAATTGGGAAAGTTTCAGGCCAACAGTATGGGAAAATTGATTTCACTTATGTCCTCTCACTCAAAGTCACAGTTTCCAAGAAACTATCAATGGCATTGAGGGCATGTGTGTGTGTGTCTGTGTGTGTGTGCATGTGCATGTATGTTGTGTGAGTGTGCGTGTGTGAGTGTGTGTGTGTGTTTGTGTGTCCTTTGGTCCTCACAAGAACTCTATGAGGTAGGTCCTAAAATATCCCCATTTGGAGTTGAACAGTGAGAACACATGGACACAGGAACAACACACACCAGGGCCTGTTGGGGGTTAGGGGATGAGGAGAGGGAGCATGGAGGATGGGTCAATAGGTGCAGCAGACCACCCTGGCACACATGCACCTATGTAACAAACCCGTGTGTTCTGCACATGTATCCTGGAACGTAAAGTAATAAATATATAAATAAAATGTCCCCATTTTCCAGATGAGAAACTGAGGCACAGTGAAATTTTCATCTAAATCCAGTTAGTACATGTGGAAGCCAGAATTTGAACCCAACCGCGTGACTCTGTAACTTTAACCGCTGTGTAGCATGAGCAGTGAGTTTTAGGGTGTTAGCTTGGGTGGATAGTGATACCATTTATTTGAGCTAGGGCAACACTCTAGGAAGAGGTGATCTGGGACACGAAGCCGTGGTTCTGTTTTACTATGTTGATTGTGAGACATCCAAGTGGAGAAGCTGAATTAGACAGGGATACTCAGGCTTGGGTCCGGGGAGGTCCTCACTGGAGTTACAGGTTTTGAAGATTCATCATGTGTCTATGGCAATTAATGTAGTAAAACAGAGTGATATTTTTCGCTCGGAAAATCATAGCATCAGAATGTACACGTCTTCGGCATTGCTACTCGGGATGAACATAAGTTCAGAGTCTGAAGACAATTGAGCTGACTTGGTAAACAGCACAGCACAGACGCAGCGCTGCTGATCCCAGCAAGGCTCTAACTACTTCCTCTGAAGTCCCTGGTGTCCCATGCGTTTGTTCTCTCCAGCGAGATTCCTCGCACCTCCTAACAGAAGTTGCACACTCCGGGAGCCCCAAATCAACTTTGCTGAACATAACAAATCATCCTTTGAACACTAAGAAAAGCCTCATTAAGTTGAAACTTCTGGTGGCTCCCCAAGGATGAGAACTGTGCTAACTCGCTCAGTCCCCGAGAGAACCCCAGTAAGGTCCCCTGGCCAGGTGGGTCTGGGGGCTGCAGTGGGTGAGGTCAGTGGAGGCTGCAGTAATTGTCCTCTGCCTGGCCTCCTAGTGGCCTCTGAGGACCAGGACCTCAGCTCATTCGGATCTGGCAGGCTGAGACTGGGATGGGAATTGCAAAGAGACCTTCTGACGCACTGAACTCGTTAGTGAGGAAGCTAGTGAGCTTGCAGGTGCTTCCCTCCCAAGGGCAGCAGCTCTGTCTTTGTGTTAAGGAAACACATCCCAGCATCTAGGAGAAGAAAAGAGCTTCTCAGCATGGCTTAGTGTAGCAGCTTAGCCATGTGTGCCAGCCCTGGGAGAACCCATCTCCTCTTCTGTAAAATGGGCAGGGCTCGCAGGTGAGGAGGGGTCTTTGGTTCCCTCTTTGCATCTTCAGTGTGTAGAATGGTGCCCAGCATGTAAGACACACTCAACAAAAACGTGTGGAATAACTGAAGGGCTGACATGATCTTACTGATTTTCTTACTACAGCGGTTCCCAACCAGGCGTGGCTTTGTTCCCTGATCCTCTCTGATGGTGTGCAGTAGGGAGACCTTGTCCCTGGATGCCTCTTCTTAGCTAAGGAGGCTCAATTCTGCAGGCAGGTCCAAGATCATGGGGCATCCAGGAACAAGGCATAGAGGCCGGTGGGCATGAAGGAGGCTATTCACTTCCCTTGAGAGACCATCAGCATGAATTAACACTTAAAATAAAAAATGAAAGTCTTCCAGAATGATGAGCAAGTCAAGTCATTCCATGAAAGGCCATTCTTTTTTTCTGAGTCGAGAGTCTTGCTCTGTCGCCCAGGCTGGAGTGCAGTGGCACGATCTTGACTCACTGCAGTCTCTGCCTCCCAGTTTCCGGCAATTCTCCTGCCTCAGCCGTCTGGGTAGCTGGGATTACCAGCACCCACCACTACATCCAGCTAATTTTTTTGTATTTTATTTTTTTATTATTTATTTATTTTTAATTTTTATTGCATTTTAGGTTTTGGGGTACATGTGCAGAACGTGTAAGATAGTTGCATAAGTACACACATGGCAGTGTGTTTTGCTGCCTTCCTCCCCTTAACCCACATTTGTCTTTTCTCCCCAGGCTATCCCCCCCAGCTCCCCCCCCCCCGCTGTCCCTCCCCTATTCCCCCCAATAGACCCCAGTGTGTAGTACCCCCCTCCCTGTGTCCATGTGTTCTCATTTCTCTCACCCGCCTATGAGTGAGAATATGTGGTATTTCGTTTTCTGTTCTTGTGTCAGTTTGCTGAGAATGATGTTCTCCAGATTCATCCATGTCCTTACAAAGGATAAAAACTCATCATTTTTGATTGCTGCATAATATTCCATGGTGTATATGTGCCACATTTTCCCAGTCCAGTCTATCATCGATGGGCATTTGGGTTGGTTCCAGGTCTTTGCTATTGTAAACAATGCTGCAATGAACATTTGTGTGCATGTGTCCTTATAGTAGAACGATTTATAATCCTTTGGATATATACCCAGTAATGGGATTGCTGGGTCAAATGGAATTTCTATTTCTAGGTTCCTGAGGAATCGCCACACTGTCTTAATGACTTACAAAGAGACTTAGACTCCCACACAATAATACTGGGAGACCTTAACACTCCACTGTCAGTATCAGACAGATCAACCAGACAGAAACTTAACAAGGACATCCAGGGCTTGAACTCAGACCTGGAACAAGCAAACCTAATAGACATTTACAAAACTCTCCATCCCAAATCCACAGAATATACATTCTTCTCAGCACCACATCACACCTACTCCTAAACTGACCACATAATTAGAAGTAAAGCACTTCTCAGCAAATGCAAAACAACTGAAATCATAACAAACAGTCTCTCAGACCATAGTGCAATCAAGTTAGAACTCAGAATTCAGAAACTAACTCAGAACTGCACAGCTTCATGGAAACTGAACAACTGGCTCTTGAATGTTGATTGGATAAACAATGAAATGAAGGCAGAAATAAAGAAGTTCTTTGAAACCAACGAGAACAAAGACACAACATACCAGAATCCATTACCTCCAACCTTTATAATTTCCTCATGGTGAGAACATTCAAAATCCTCTCTTCTAATTATTTTGAAATATGCAATAGAATATTGATAACTATAGTCACCCCATTGTGCAATAGAGCACTAGAACTTATTTATTATGGCCGAGTGTGGTGGCTCACACCTGTAATCCCAGCACTTTGGGAGGTTGAAGCAGGCAGATCACCTAAGGTCTGGAGTTCGAGACCAGCCTGGCCAACATGGCAAAACTTCATCTCTACTAAAAATACAAAAATCAGCTGGGCATGGTGGCAGGCACCTGTAATCTCAGCTGCTTGGAGGCTGAGGGAGGAGAATCACTTGAACCTGGGAGGCAGAGGTTGCAGTGAGCTGAGATCCCATCACTACACTCCAGACTGGGTGACAGAGTGAGACTCCGTCTCAAAAAAAAAAAAAAAAAAAAAAAAGCTATTTATTCTATTTGACTGTCAATCTGTACTGTTTTAAATAAAGGAAGCCTCGCAGGTCCCTTATTCTGCGACGTGTACCTCTCTTACTTGGGTTGAATTTCTGGAGGAAATTTGTCACCAAGTATTAGAAAAAAAAAAGTGTCAGCAGTAATTGTTTTTCTAAAAAGATGAATGAGAAATTTGCTCTCTGAATACTTCTAAAGCCAACTCCTTCCACAAAGATAGTGTAGCGCTTTTTTGTATCATGTATATGTCTCTGAACTGGGATGGGTTTCTAAACATAGAGATCAATTTATTTTTAGTACTCTCCCAAGTACTAAAAAGTATTATTTTACACATTTTTTTTTTTTTTTTGAGACAGAGTTTCACTCTTGTTACCCAGGCTGGAGTGCAATGGCGCAATCTTGGCTCACTGCAACCTCCGCCTCCTGGGTTCAGGCAATTCTCCTGCCTCAGTCTCCCGAGTAGCTGGGATTACAGGCACACACCACCATGCCCAGCTAATTTTTTGTATGTTTAGTAGAGACGGGCTTTCACCATGTTGACGAGGATGGTCTTGATCTCTTGACCTCGTGATCCACCCGCCTCAGCCTCCCAAAGTGCTGGGATTATAGGCGTGAGCCACCGCACTCGGCCTATTTTACACACTTTTATACAGTAAATGACCTGTTCCAAGGGATGGGGCTATGGAAGCCATTAATACTGGGATCTGGCCTGACTTTTGGGCAACTGAGACGTGAAGAGTAGACTATTTGCTCTTATCCCTGATCACTTGGTACTTATCACCTATCGTGTGTATTCAATAGCAAAACAGTATTGAGTGTATGCTATGTACCAGGTGCTGAATATCAAACAGTAATCAAAACCAACGTCCATGACCTTTTGGGATTTCTAGGTGGTAAGAGAAGAAAAACAAAAGCACAAATATAAAAATGAGAAAATTTCGGTGGATCCCTGCTAAGGAGACCACACATCAGCGTGGGTGTGCTTGGCAACATCTGGAGGAGGCTGTTTAAGAATGCACCATCAGGAGCCGCTTCTTTGAGCGTGGAGGTGGAACGGTGTTCCGGGCAGACCAGGAAAGTAAGTGCAAAAATCTTAAGTTGAGCTGTGCGCAGTGGCTCACACCTGTAATCCCAGCACTTTGGGAGGTCGAGGCGGGTAAATCACGAGGTCAGGAGTTCAGGACCAGCCTGGCCAAGATGGTGAAACCCGTCTCTACTAAAAACACAAAAATTAGGCGAGCATGGTGACAGGTGCCTGTAATCCCAGCTACTCGGGAGGCAGAGGCAGAGAATTGCTTGAACCCGGGAGGCGGAGGTTGCAGTGAGCTGAGATTGCAAGACTACACTCCAGTGTGGGAGACAGAGTGAGACTCCATCTCAAAAAAAAAACAAACCAAAACCGAAAAACAAAAAAAACCTTGAGTCAGGAGTAAACTGAACATTTTTAAAGAAAATGAGGGAGGAAACCGGAGTGAACCGAGAGCTTAGCGACCAACATGAGCCTCCTCAACAAGCCCAAGAGTGAGATGACCCCGGAGGAGCTGCAGAAGCGAGAGGAGGAGGAATTTAAAACAGGTCCACTCTCTGTGCTCACTCAGTCCATCAAGAACAACACCCAAGTGCTCATCAACTGCCGCAACAATAAGAAACTCCTGGGCCGCGTGAAGGCCTTTGATAGGCACTGCAACATGGTGCTGGAGAACGTGAAGGAGATGTGGACTGAGGTACCCAAGAGCGGCAAGGGCAAGAAGAAGTCCAAGCCAGTCAACAAAGACCGCTACATCTCCAAGATGTTCCTGCGTGGGGACTCAGTCATTGTGGTCCTGCGGAAGCCGCTCATCGCCGGCAAGTAGGAGCCACCTATCCCTGTCAGTCAACAGAACTCACTCCCCTGTCCTACAGAGACCACTGCCGCTGATGTTGCGAATAATAAAGCTCTGTGTTTTTTTCTAAAAAGAAAAAAAAGAAAAAAAAATGAAAGCTAGAGTGGGTGAGGGATAGAGAAAGCAGAGGAAGAGGAAATTAAGCTTCTTCCCATCCATGTGTTGAGCAAAATCTACTTCTCCAAGACAGTATATCCACCCCAATACATATTCTTCTCTTGGAGTTCTAGTTTCTCAGTTAACCATCCCAGGTGCATTAAGTTTCAGAGGTAGACAAACAGGGCAATAAAATGAAATAAAGCCCAGAAACACACTTGCATGCCTACAAATTTGATTGATGGCATAACTTGTATTACAGATAAATAGAGAAGAGGATAAACTTTTAAATGAATTGTTCTTGTGTATTCAGTTATCTGCACAACAAAACAAAAAGAAAACAAATACAGACATCATACCAGATGCATGAAAAATCAATTTCAGGTGAACTAACTTAAAATTGTAACATGAAACATCTCTAAAATTTTAGAAAACTATGGAAGTATACCTTTGTGGCCTTGGGTTTATAGAAAACACTAACAATAAAGGAAAACGATTTAAACTTTGTCTTTTTTAAAATTTAAATATTCTCATCATCAAAAAAAATTACAGAAAAGGCCAGGTGCGGTGGCTCACGCCTGTAATCCCAGCACTTTGGGAGGCTGAGGCGGGTGGATCACGAGGTCAAGAGATCGAGACCATCCTGGTCAACATGGTGAAACCCCGTCTCTACTAAAAATACAAAAAAAAATTAGCTGGGCATGGTGGGGCGTGCCTGTAATCCCAGCTACTCAGGAGGCTGAGGCAGGAGAATTGCCTGGACCCAGAAGGTGAAGGTTGCGGTGAGCCGAGATCATGCCATTGCACTCCAGCTTGGGTAACAAGAGCGAAACTCCATCTCAAAAAAAAAAAAATTAAAAAAAAGGACACAAACTAGAAGAATATATTGGCAATACATATAAAAGAGACAAACGATCTCTGTACAGAAATATTAAGAAGTTGGTCAATCAACATGAAAAGTTATTTCAGTGGAAAAATGGTCAAAAGGCCTGAGTGTATACCTCACCAAAGAATAATGACTCAAAACAAGAAAACATGCTCATCTCATTAGAAATCAAGAAAACAAAAATCAAAACCAAAATTAGATGTCATTTTATACCTACAGACCTGACGTTAATATAAACATCTGAAAATATTAAGCTTAACAATAAGAACTTGCATACACCACTTGTGGGAGTTGATATTGGTATGATCACTTCAGAAAGACATAACCATTGTATGTCTGGTAAGGTGTAAATTTAGCTATGGCCCAGAAATATATGTTGAAGCATGTTTCAGAGTAACATTCCTAGTAGAACTGTTTTGTTAGTAGAAAAGAGAACAGTGCCTTTAAACAGCCCAAGTGTCTAATAGTGAGATTGATAAGCAAATTGTAATCTCTTTATAGAATGGAGTGCTATTCTGTAAACAAATGAATGAATCCCACCTAACATCATGAATGAATCAATCTCAGACATAATTCTGAGCCAGAAAAGCAAGTTATATAAGTATGCAAACAGTATAGTTTCATTTATATAAAAGTCAACCTGTAAAAATTTTTCAAAATAGGCTGTTTATAAAAACAAAGGTATGTGTTAAAATAAAGCAGTAGAGTGATGGGCCCAAAATTCAGGACAGTGGTCACTTTGGGGCAGGAGGAGCACATAGAGTGGTCGTGCCCTTAAAATGGTTAATCATCACGCCTGTAATCCCAGCATATTGGGAGGCTGAGGTGGGTGGATTTTTTTTTTTTTTTTGAGACAGAGTCCTGCTCTGTTGCCAGGCTGGAGTGCAGTGGCATGATCTCAGCTCACTGCAATCTCCAACTCCTGGGTTCAGGCAATTCTCCTGCCTCAGCCTCTTGAGTAGCTGGGACTGCAGACACATGCCACTATGCCTGGATAATTTTTTGTATTTTTAGTAGAGACAGGGTTTCACCATGTTAGCCAGGATGGTCTTGATCTTCTGACCTCTGGATCCACCCACCTTGGCCTCCCAAAATGCTGGGATTACAGGTGTGAGCCACCGCACCTGGCCGTGGGTGGATCATTTGAGGTCAAGAGTTCGAGACCAGCCTGGCCAACAAGGTGAAACCCTGTCTCTACTAAAACTACAAAAATTAGCTAGGCATGGTGGTGCATGTCTGTAATTCCAGCTACTCAGGAGGCTGAGACATGAGAATCACTTGAACCTGGGAGGCAGAAGTTGCAGTGAACCAAGATCATGCCACTGCACTGCAGCTTGGATGACAGAACAAGACTCTCTCTCAAAAAGAAAAAAAAATGTTTCATAAGCACACAGTATTTATTGCATTGTTATTTTTTTATTTCTTAAACCCATGTTGCACATTTTCTTTTGCATCTACTCAATATTTATGTAAAAGTCACTTTTAAAAGTAGCTTCTTCATATGTTAAAATTTGTATAACTGCCCAAAATCAACATTTTGCATGCTAATTTTTAAAATAAAATTTAAAAGTAACTTTCTCACTCCAGTATTTTTGTTCTGTTCTCCAGAGGTAATAACAGCTACCATTTCTTATAGGTCCTTCTGGAAATTGTGCCAACATATTTATGCACTTGGTATAAATATCCTACCCTCTTTAAAATATGGCCAAAATCACACTCAAGTGTGGCTACCAAGATCTCTTTGAATCAAAATACTATGTTCTTTCTCTCATGCTTCAATATTTCCTCATTCATTTCAGCTTTTTTTCTTCTTTAAAAGTGTTTAATTTCTCACATTTTTAAATTTTCCTTAAATTAAATTAAATAACATTTTCAAGGGAGAAAATAATGCTAAATTTTAAGTTAAGGAAATTTAATTTAAACTAAATATGTGAAAATTTTAAGAAAATGATCCTAAACATATTAAATAAAAATTAAACGGGAGAAGTTTAAATTACATTAAGGAAATTTAATTTAAATTTCTCTCATGTTTAAATTAAAATAAGAATACTTCCAAGTCTGTTGGTTTAGTCAAAGATAGGGAAGATTGTTAAGATAGTCCCCGTCAAGTAAGAGATGAAAAAAATGTTGAATAATATAAAGGCAATAAATTATTTATTCTCATTGCTATTGTTATTTTATAATTACATGGAAGTTGTTCAGCACGAGGTGATAGGCATATTCTCGGTGGAACTTTCATCTTAGTGCACAATACCCCATTTTTCAGATGAGCACAGCGACGCTCCAAGTTGGTGCTTAAAGGTTTTTTCAACCCAACTTCTGCACTGATTGGGGTGGATGCGCTTCTTACCTCTGCCCAAAGTCACCTGGCCTGTTCTCTGTCCTTGGTCCTGAACATGGGTCGAACAGCTGCCAGGCCTTTAGTGGTGCTGCTGCTGTCCTTGGTGCTGAAATAGATTCCAACCAGTCTCCCGCCGTGGTGGAATTACTTCTTTCTCTGCTCCACTTCATCCCTGGTACTGATTCTTCTTTCTTTTTTTGAGACGGAGTTTCGCTCTTGTTTACCCAGGCTGGAGTGCAATGGCGCGATCTCGGCTCACTGCAACCTCCGCCTCCTAGGTTCAGGCAATTCTTCTGCCTCAGCCTCCTGAGTAGCTGGGATTACAGGCACGTGCCACCATGCCCAGCTAATTTTTTGTATTTTTAGTAGAGACGGGGTTTCACCATGTTGACCAGGATGGTCTCGATCTCTTGACCTCGTGATCCACCCGCCTCGGCCTCCCAAAGTGCTGGGATTACAGGCGTGAGCCACCGCGCCCGGCTTCTTCTTTCTTTTTTTATGTCTACCCCTGTTAATAATTTAACTTATTCATAAAACTTGTGTTACCTTGCTTCTCTGATAACGTCAGATGTCCTAGAATGCCCCTAATTAGTCTGCTGGAGAACTGACAGAGTATCTTAAAAGGTATTGGGCTATTTGGGGATGACTCAAAGATTTTCAGTCAGTTCTACAAACATTTGTCACGACTTAATTGCACCTAGAGCTTGAGATATAGTCACGATTGACTCGTTTTACCCCCAGAGAAGTTTGTGATCTGACCTTCCTAATCCTGAATTACTCATTGCCTAAGAAGACATTTCCTTCAAAAGTAAAAAGATACCACATAATTATAGATTTAATTTGTTGCCTGTATAGTATGTTCTGGGAAATTTAGATGTAGTATCATCGATATGTATTTTTTTTCTTTTTTTGAGATGGAGTTTTGCTCTTTTTGCCCAGGCTGGAGTGCAATGACATGATCTTAGCTCACTGCATCGTCCGCCTCCAGGGTTCAAATGATTCTCCTGCCTCAGCCTCCCGAGTAGCTGGGATTACAGGCATGTGCCACTACACCTGGCTAATTTTGTATTTTTAGTAAAGACGGGGTTTCTCCATGTTAGTCAGGCTGGTCTCGAACTCCTGACCTCAGGTGATCCGCCTCCCTCAGCCTCCCAAAGTGCTGGGATTACATGCACGAGCCACTGCGCCTGGCCAGTCCTGTAGTATTTTAACTATGCCCCACAATAAGAAATACATTTCACATTGTGGCTGAGTCACAGTGACACACACACATAACCACCACATATACAATAAAACAGAAGTCTAACTAGGCAACAGTTACCTTTACTATTCTATGTTAATTTTAGTGCTAATATTCACCCAATAAATTGATTATATGATTCTCAGTTTGAAATATACTGAGCAGAACTTTGGGATCAAACAGAACTAATTACATCCCATGCTCTGTCTACAACTAGTTTGTGACTTTAGACAAGGGCTCCAAGCTTCTGGGTCTCATGGCTTAGTCTCCAGTGTGGAAATAGTGACCCTGACTTCATAAGATTGTATTAATTCCAGAAAAGTCTCCTTGGCACCCAGACAGTGTCTAGCAGTCCATAAATGTCCCACAAAAAGGAGAACTTTTCTTATCTTCTCTTTTTTTCCCACCAAATCAGAATATCTTACCTTCTTACCTCTCAGCTAAGGTGAGGCAAGTCTTTCTTTTCATTCCTGATGGAGACTTTCAGGACTGAAAAGTTCAA
Source organism: Saguinus oedipus (assembly GCA_031835075.1). Classification (NCBI taxonomy): domain Eukaryota; kingdom Metazoa; phylum Chordata; class Mammalia; order Primates; family Cebidae; genus Saguinus; species Saguinus oedipus. The sequence goes on along the minus strand of CM063187.1, from coordinate 57,332,775 downwards.
CTTCTGCCTCTGGACATGGCAGAACATACCAGTGACGTGAGGCATTGGTCCATGAGTTCAGTGACCTCTGCATATTTCAGACATGCTGGGAAAAGTTGTCTTTGGTCTTGAGCAATGAGTTCTCCCTGGCCTTTCCTCATGTCTCCGTCTCTGTGTTCTCTGGGCTGCCGGTGGAGCTCTGTCCTTCCAGCCAGCAGCAAGCAGAAGAACCAGCTTAAATACGAGACATAGACCTAAGAGGGCTGTCCTAACCTCTGTGGATTTAGAGAGGAAATTGAAGTGAAAACTTCTCAGGAAAGTGCACTGGGGCTTGGGAAGGTCACTTAAAGGTAACATTCATTTCCAATCTGTTCTTACACACCTGGGAACCCCTATTTGGTGCCAGGACTTGTGTAGGATACTGGCATTACAAAGCAGCAGGAGATGCAAGTCCTGTCCTCAAGCTGCTCCCAGGACACAGATGGCTACTGAGGCTGAAGTAGACATTTACAACACCTTATATAAGTGGCAAGAAACATGTCTGCAGGCAGATAAGGGGACCTGGAGATTTGGCAAAACATTGCGAAAGGGATGTGTAAACTCAGTCTCTCAAAGGATTACAAGATCACTTCTGCTTGACGTAAGACAAGAAACAAGGACTGGGCACGGTGGCTCAAGCCTGTAATCCCAGCACTTTGGGAGGCGGAGGCGGGTGGATCACGAGGTCAAGAGATCGAGACCATCCTGGTCAACGTGGTGATTAGCTCCATAAATTAGTATTCAACATCAATCATTACTTGAGTGTAACGTATCTTTTCTTCTCTATGCCTAGATTCTCCAGTCAATGGGTATTTTCTCCTTTTAGAAAGTCCAATACCAATTTGGGTTATCAAATTAAATTTAATTATTTAGTTTATTCATTTTCCCCTTTTGTGCAATCAAATAAAATAGATTTAAAAATCATGCACTCATAACTCTAGCATGGCTTTTTTTTTCAATAAAAAAAGGAACAGTAAGTAATACCATCAATGCACGATATTCTACAATTATTAAAAAATACACCTGTAATCCCGTCACTTTGGGAGGCCAAGTCAGGTGGATTATGAGGTCAGGAGTTCAAGATCAGCCTGACCAACATGGTGAAACCCCCATCTCTACTGAAAATACAAAAATTGGCCAGTCATGGTGGTGGGAACCTGTAATCCCAGCTTCTCATGAAGCTGATCCAGGAGAATTGCTTGAATCTGGGAGGTGGAAGTTGCAGTGAGCCAAGATCACACCACTGCCCTCCAGCCTGGGTGACAGAGTGAGACTCCATCTCAAAAAAAAAAAAACTACAACGTATTTCTGAGCTATGGTACAATCGGTGGTCTCTCCCAGATGTCTCCTGCCCCTCCCATCTTCTGAGGTCATCAGTGTTAACATGTTCTAGGTTCCATCCTTTCCCCATGGTCATACACAACATGATGTGACACACACATGTCTGGATTTATGCTCATTCCATTCCCTCTGCCCAGAGTGTTCTGATGAAATGAGATCTAATTCATCCCTCAAGCTCAATTCCAGCAGAGAATGTTTCACTCACTTCTTTCTCCAGGCACTGAGAAGTAACCCTCTTTGCCCTCTGAGAGAGCATTGTGGTGGCATGGAAATGTATCATCCACAGTATGTACCCAGAAATGTGATTGAATGCCTGGGCACCAAACCACATTAGAGGGATATCCTGGTAACTAGGAGCATGAGAACCTGAATTTGGATTCCTGACCTGCTCTTCAAGGGTTGTGTGGCCTCTGCCTCCCAGAGTCTCTTTGTTTTTATCTGTAAAATGGGGACGATGATGCTCACCTGCGAGAGTTGTCGTGAAGATTAAACTATTCTAGGCAGGTAAGCACCTTTCATGAGTCTTAGCACCTGTTAAGTGCTCTGGAAGCTGTTTCCATTATCAGTCCCTGTAAAGGGGAAGTTACACTCGCTTCTCAGAGATGATGTAAACATTAAATAGAGCTGTGTGTGGATCTAGCACAGTATCACACATAGAAATTGTGTTTTATGCACACAATGAAAGGCTATTTGACCATGGAAAAGAATGAAATCATGTCTTTTGCAGCATCATGAATGGAGCTGGAGGCCATTAAGTGAAACGATGCAAAATCGGAAAGTCAAATAGGAATGTTTTCACTTAGAGGTGGGAGCTAAGTAAAATATACCCATTGAACATAGATTGTGAATAATAATCTTTGGAGACACGAAAGGGTAGGAGGAGAGTGAGGGATGAGAAATTAATAGGTATAATGTGCATTATTCAGATGATGGTTACGCTAAAAGCCCAGACTTGACTAGTGCACAAGATAGTTGTGTAAGAAAACTGCACTTTTTGTTTCCGAGACAAGGTCTCACTCTGTTAGCCAGGCTGGAGTGTGATAGTACGATCATGGCTCATTATAGCCTTGACCTCCCAGGCTCAGGTGATCCTCCCACCTCAGCCTCCAGAGTAGCTGGGCCTACAGGGTTGCCACCACACTTGGCTAACTTTTTGTATTTTGTGTAAAGATGGGGGTCTCCCTATGTTTCTAAGGCTGCTTTCAAACTGCTGGGCTCAAGCAATCCTCCCACATTGGCTTCCCAAAGTGTAAGACGTGAGCCACTGTGCCCAGCTGAAACTGCACTTGTACCCTCTAAATTTAGACTAAAAATGTGATGAGTGTTCATTCTTCCTTCCTTTAAATCTAAAAACTGCTTAGCTCCTGACACAAATGTTTTTATTATCACGTGTTATAAATATTGCCTTACTTTTCTTTCTGTGACCTCATGCAGCACAGGGACCCTGTCTTTTATTTCTGTGTTCCTGGGGCCAAGTGAAGGCCTGGCTCACAGTAAGTCTTTGGAACATATCTTGATCCAGAATAAAAAAAGTCAAAGGCCTGGATCCTGACCCTTAGAAAAGTTTTTCTTCAGCCGGGCGCGGTGGCTCAAGCCTGTAATCTCAGCACTTTGGGAGGCTGAGGCGGGTGGATCACGAGGTCAAGAGATCGAGACCATCCTGGTCAACATGGTGAAACCCTGTCTCTACTAAAGATACAAAAAATTAGCTGGGCATGGTGGCACGTGCCTGTAATCCCAGCTACTCGGGAGGCTGAGGCAGGAGAATTGCCTGAACCCGGGAGGCGGAGGTTGCGGTGAGCCGAGATCGTGCCATTGCACTCCAGCCTGGGTAACAAGAGCAAACTCCTTCTCAAAAAAAAAAAAAAAAGTTTTCCTTCAATGTGAATTATTTTAATTTCGGAATGCTTGATGAACCACATAGGAATGTCTGATACCGTGGTGGTAGAACAGGGATGAAGAACCTGGCATAGGGAAGTCAGGTCTTCAAGGAATGGACTTATTAAATAAGTCCCTTATGAATGAAAATGTGTTTTCCAGTTCTTGTTACAGTAAACACTGCTGCAGTAGGTATCCTGGCACACATAACTTTGCCCATGTATAAGAGTCTATCTACAAGATACGTTGAAAAAAGCAGAATGAATGGGTGGATATGCACTTAAACTTTTTAAACATGTTACGAAATTATCACTTAAAAAGATTGCATTGCTTTATATTCCCATCAAAGACATCTAAGGATGTGTGCTTTACATCCTCTCATCGATATGGATGCTCCATATCTTGCTATTTTCCAAGATAATTATAGTTTTTATAAGGTTTTTGCACTTTCATATGAATTTTGGAGCCATTCCTATAAGATTTACTCATTTCTGTAAAAAAAAAAAAAAAAAAAAGCTTCCTTATATTATGACTGTATTGCATCTAGAAATCAGTTTTGGGAGATTGTCATGTTTGACAATATTGAGTCTTCCAATCTTATTATTGGTTATCCTAAATCTTTTCCACTTTTATAAACTCACAGGAGATAAATGATAGCATTGTTACGATATGCATTTGTTTATCAATGACGTCGGAATTGGGAGAGCTGTACTAAACTACATTTCCCAGCATCCCTTGCATATCAGTATGACCATGTGATTAAGTCCTGTCCAATGAAGTATGGGCAGAATGATGTGGGTAATGTTAAGTCTGGCCCTTCCATGCATGGGTGTGACTCATTCTCCTTCTCTCTCAATCTCTTTCTCCCTCACTCCTCCCCCATCCCCCCTCCCCCTCTCTTCCCCCTCCCCCCTCTCTCCCCCCATCTTCCACTCTCTCTCCCTCCCTTTCTCTGCCTCTCTGCCTCTCTACCCCACCCCACTTGTCTGGAGAGAAAATATTACATCGGAATCTTCCAGGCCCTAGAGGATAATGACTGATATAAGAAAAAATCCTGGGTCTCTGAACTTTGGGGAGCAAAGAGCCTCCTTGCTAAGCTACACTGAATTATGATACAAAGAAGAAATAAACTTTAGTATCCTGGCACTTTGGGAGACCAAGGCAGGCGGTTCACCTGAGGTCAGGAGTTAGAGACCAGCCTGGCTAATGTGGTGAAACCCCCATCTCTACCAAAGGTACAAAAAAATCAGTTGGGTGTGGTGGCACACACGTGTAATCCCAACTACTCAGGAGGCTGAGGCAGGAGAATTGCTTGAACTCAGGAGGCAGAGGTTGCAGTGAGCCGAGATAGTGCCACTGTACTGCAGCCTGGGTGACAGAGCAAGACTCCATCTCAGAAAAAAAAAAAAATCTTCTTGAATGCAAGGCTCATTTATGTGTTATTTCCTCTCTGCTTCCTATGTTCCTAGCACATGGCTTATGCTGAGTGACTGTTGAGTGATGGAATAAATACATGACTGAAACCGCCTTTACAAAAGTTAAAATTGAGAAAATTATGACAGTGAAAGAGATCTGACCATTTTGCTTCTAACATCCAAGCTGTTCTTGTTCATTCCCAGGGACAGGCTGAACTAACTTTGGAAGGAACTTAGTTTATAGTTCCTTCCTTAGTTTGTAGTTCCTTTATAGAAAGACAATAGCAACTTCCCAAAACAAGCCCTCTTTTTGCCTGGGGATTAGACTGCTTGTGTAGGTCTAACAAATTAGCCACAAGATTAGGAATTATGGCCCAGGAGTCATGCAGCTAGAGGTTCGAAGATTCTGAACCTCCCCAGATTGCTCTGAGGAAAACATCGCTATTGTAAAACCTGAGATCAGAGCTTGAGGTATTTTGCAGACCCTGTACTAGATGGATCAGCTATAAACACCCAGATCAATAAACTGGCTCACCAGGTCTTGTGGCTCCCACCCAGGAACTGACTCAGTGCAAGAGGACAGCTTCAACTTCCTGCGGTTTCATCTCCAACCCAACTCATCAGCACTCCCAACCCACTGGCCCCCTGCCCACCAAATTATCCAAAAAACCTCCAATCCCCAAATTCTCAGGTAGACTAATTGGAGTTGTAATAAAACTCCAGTCATTCGTACAGCTGTCTCTGTATGAAGTAAACTCCTTATTGCAATTCCCCTGGCTTGATAAATCAGCTTCATCTAGGCAGCAGGCAGGGAGAGTCTGCTGGGCTGCTGCATAACTAGACTTTTTGTGGGTCTAGGGGCAAGACATGACCCAACTGGGCCCCTTCCCTCCTGTTTATAAAACAAGGAAGCTTGGCCTCACTTCATTCCATAAACATACTGAGAGGCCACCTTTGAATAGTTAGTGAGCACCAACCATCTCCCGTGGCTGTCAGCGAGTCCATGGCAGAAATGTGCCCTTCAGGACCATGGCACTGGTGGGCTGTGCTGACTCTTGAATTAGGAGCTTAACCATGGAAATACCTGCTTTATGGGTACAACTAATAGTAATACAGATTTTAGGGACACAGCCAAAACTCTCTCTTAATCTTTCTTTCTTTCTTTTGCTTTCTTTCTTTCTTTCTTTCTTTCTTTCTTTTTTTTTTTTTTTTTTTTTGAGACGGAGTCTTGCTCTTGTCACCCAGGCTGGAGTGCAATGGCACAATCTTGGCTCACTGAAACCTCTGCCTCCTGGGTTCAAGCGATTCCCCTGCCTCAACCTCCCAAGTGGTTGAGATTACAGGCGCCGGCCACCACACCCAGCTAATTTTTGTATTATTTTTTTAGTAGAAATGGGGTTTCCCCATGTTGACCGGGCTGGTCTCGAACTCCTGACCTTGAGATCTGCCTGCCTTGGCTTCCCAAAGTGCTGCAATTACAGATGTGAGCCACGATGCCTGGTCAACTTTTTACTTTCTTAAAAAAAAATTGTTTTTGAGACAGTGTCTTGCTCTGTTGCCCAAGCTGAAGTGCAGTGGCACGATCTCAGCTCACTGCAACCTCCACTCCTGAGTCCAAGCAATTCAAGTGATTCTCCTGCCTCAGCCTCCCAAAGTGTGGGATTACAGGCATGAGCTACCGTGCCTGGTCCAAACTTTCAAACAGCTCATAGCCTGTTGGTGAAAACAGATAAACAGCTAGATATATCACCAGATGAGATGGGAAGCAAGGGAATTAGCAATGTGTTATAACAGTGTTGAGGAGGGAATTGTTTGAACAATCATGGCTAAGGGGTTGGGTACATTCTTGCATACAAAGTAACTACATCTTTTCTAGACATTATTTGGTCATTTAGTCATGGTTATTACATTAAAACTATCTCCGTATTTACTGTAGAAATGCCCCCCCCAAATCCCCAGCTATTACTTATTGAGTATTTACAATGCACTGGGCATTTTTCTAAGTTCTTACCCAGGCTCGAACCACATTTATATGTGAAGGAAAATGAGTCTTAGAAGGGGCACATATCTCATTCATGATCACCCAAAAAATGAATATTAGGCTCAGGTCCGTAAACTTGAAAATGTATATTCAACTTTCTCTTCCGGAAATGCCAAGCTCATCTGATATTAGGGGAGATCTCTGGAAGTCCAGGTAACTGGGGTTCAAGCAAGCTTCCCATAGAAATTCCACCGAGTTTCAAGGGGCAGTCCTGCAAGTTGATGAGTCAGACAGACCTGGATTACATTTCACTTAAAAATGTATTTATTTATTAACTTATTTACTTATTTTTTGGTAGATATGTGGTCTCACCATGTTGGCCAGGCTGGTCTCGAACTCCTGACTTCAGGTGGTCCACTCGCCTTGGCCTCCCAAAGTGCTGGGGTTACAGGCATGAGCCACCATGCTTGGCCCTGCCATTAGAATTTATAGCCATGGAAACAATTGAATTATATCGGAGCAATTTGTCTTTCTGTTTCAGAAACCTGAAATATGTATATCCTTCAACTCACAAAACTATACTTAGAAATATAATCTTTGACAGGAATTTTCAAACTGAGTTACAACCACTTTATGCATTAAAAAATTAACAAGTACCCACAAATAAATTTATACAGAGATTTTATCTATATTTACCACATTAAAAATTAACACTCAGGAAAGTTTAGTTTTTTTTTTTTTTTTTTTTGAGACGGAGTTTCGCTCTTGTTACCCAGGCTGGAGTGCAATGGCGCGATCTCGGCTCACCGCAACCTCTGCCTCCTGGGTTCAGGCAATTCTCCTGCCTCAGCCTCCCGAGTAGCTGAGATTACAGGCACGTGCCACCATGCCCAGCTAATTTTTGTATTTTTAGTAGAGACATTTCACCATGTTGACCAGTATGGTCTCAATCTCTTGACCTTGTAATCCACCCACCTCGGCCTCCCAGAGTGCTGGGATTACAGGCGTGAGCCACCGCACCCGGCCAGGAAATTTTAAATGTAAAACTTAAGAAACAGTAACAAACCTATTACCTATTAACATAACCAACATTTTAGGAACAATAGTTATATTTTCCAAACAAAATATGGTAACAAAGGTAGCATCTTTTAATACTTTATCAAATATCTTTAAGGAGCTCCTTAATAGAGAAGGATGGATTCTCCAAACTGCTTCTTAATTAAAACACTGGCAGAACTGTTTCACACAAAGAAAACAAGAAAGAAAAAGGCCAATAAAATATTAATGTTTCTAGAAGAATAGTTTGGAGCTTCTGGCACTCCTAAGGGTGTCAAGGTTTCCCCCCAGAAATCTTTAAACTATATTTTGGGAACTACTGGACTAAATATAAGCAAACAATAGACATGAAATTTGTGCATGTTGAGGATTTTCTTTCCCTTTTTTTTTTATTTTTTATTTTGACATACTCTCGCTCTGTCGCCCAGGCTTGAGTGCAGTGGCATGATCCAGGCTCACTGCAACCTCTGCCTCTCAGGTTCAAGCAATTCTCCTGCCTCAGCCTCCTGAGTAGCTGGGATTACAGGCACGCGCCACCATGCCCAGCTAATTTTTGTATTTTTAGTAGAGATGGGGTTTCACCATGTTGGTCAGGCTGCTCTCAAACTCCTGACTTCAGGTGAATCCCCCACCTCGGCCTCCCAAATTACAGGCGTGAGCCACAGTGCCTGGCCTGTTGAAGTGATTTTTTTTTTTTTAAAGAAACCGTGGGACTGGCCGGGCGCGGTGGCTCACGCCTGTAATCCCAGCACTTTGGGAGGCAGAGTCGGGTGGATCACGAGGTCAAGAGATCGAGACCATCCTGGTCAACATGGTGAAACCCCGTCTCTACTAAAAATACAAAAAATTAGCCGGGCATGGTGGCGCGTGCCTGTAATCCCAGCTACTCGGGAGGCTGAGGCAGGAGAATTGCCTGAACCCAGGAGGCGGAGGTTGCGGTGAGCCGAGACCGCGCCATTGCACTCCAACCTGGGCAACAAGAGCGAAACTCCGTCTCAAAAAAAAAAAGAAAAAGAAAAGAAAAAAAGAGAAACTGTGGGACTTCCATGTCACTTTCCTTGTCTCTCTGCGGCTGCACTTGGATGGAGAGGACCTGCCCCTCCCCCGCTGCCTGGCCTCACTGTTTCCATGGGGACTCATCTCCAGGGACACTGAGGGTTGCTAGGCAACCAGACCAGCTCCTCCATTCTCCTTTCTCTCCAAAGAACGCCTCCTGCATTCCTCTGCCCATCTTTGTGATGCTGGGTCTCTGTGAAGAGGAGCAATCCCCACATGGAAATCAGCATGGATGAGGAGTGAGAGTGGCAGGGTCCAGTCTGAGTCCAAGGTTTGAGAAGCTGAGCAGCGCTATTTCCAGCACACACACATATCCCATTAGTAAGTAATTATTATTAACCAATGAAAGAACAAAATTTCTCTTGAAAAGAGAAAAAGGAATCGCTACACAGACATTAACATGACTATTTCTTTTTTTTTTTTTTTTTAATGAGACAAAGTCTCACTGTGTCACCCAGGCCAGAGTACAGTGGCATTGATCTCTGCCCACTGCAGCCTCCACCTCCCGGGTTCATGTGACTTTCATGCCTCAGCCTCCTGAGTAGCTGGGATTACAGGTGCCCGCCACCATGCCCAGCTAATTTTTGTATTTTTAGTAGGGACAGGGTTTCACCATGTTGGCCAGGCTGGTCTCGAACTCCTGAGCTCAGGTGATCCCCCTGCCTTGGCCTCCCAAAGTGCTGGGATTACAGACGTGAGCCAATATACCCGGCCCATGACTACTGTTTCTAAAACAGAAAATGACACATGTTGGCAGGATTTGGAGACATGGGACCCTTCTGCACAGTTGCTGGGAGTGGGATATGGTGTGGAGTCTGCAGAACACAGTAGGATGGTTCCTGAAAAAAAAAAAAAAAACATTAAAAATAGAATACCCATACAGTCCAGCAATGCCACTTCACGGAACATATTTGAAAGAATTAAAGGTGGATCTTGAGGAAATATCCGTACACTCATGAGCATGGTGGTGTTACTCACAATGGTCATGAGTCACGAGCATGGCGGTGTTACTCACGATGCTCATGAGTCACAAGCATGGCGGTGTTACTCACAATGGTCATGAGTCACGAGCATAGTCTTGTTACTCACAATGCTCATGAGTGTACAGATATTGGAAGCAACCCACGTATCCATCAGAGGATGAATGGGAAAACAAAATGCAGTCTGCACATACACTAGAATGTGATTACACTTTAAAAAGGAAGAAAGGCCGGGCGCAGTGGCTCAAGCCTGTAATCCCAGCACTTTGGGAGGCCGAGGCGGGTGGATCACGAGGTCAAGAGATCGAGACCATCCTGGTCAACATGGTGAAACCCCGTCTCTACTAAAAATATACAAAAAAATTAGCTGGGCATGGTGATGCGTGCCTGTAATCCCAGCTACTCAGGAGGCTGAGACAGGAGAATTGCCTGAACCCAGGAGGCAGAGGTTGCAGTGAGCCAAGATCGCGCCATTGCACTCCAGCCTGGGTAACAAGAGTGAAACTCTGTCTCAAAAAAAAAAAAAAAAGGAAGAAAGCTCTGGCACGTGCTACAGTGTCAATGAACCTTGAGACATGATGCAACATTCAGTCAAAAAAAGGGCAAGTACTTTCTGACTCCACTTTCATGAGATACCTGCTGAACTCACATTTGGAGACCCAGAAAGCAGCATGGTGGGTGCCAGGAGCTGGGAGTTGGGAGAACGGGCAATTATGTTTCATTCATACAGAATTTCAGCTTTGAAACATAATAAGAATACTAGAAATGTGTGGGGACGTTGTGGCAGAAGAACGTGAATGTTCTGAATACTGCTGAACTGTGCACCTAAATTGGTGAAATATAAATATTATGTACATTTTACCATATTTTTAAAAGTAAATATTTAAATATCTTAAAGCATCTATGCAAGGATTAATATTGTGTTTTAAATGGTTAACATAGCAATTTTTTTTTTTTGAGATGGAGTCTCCCACTGTCCCTCAGGCTGGAGTGCAGTGGTGCGATCTCAGCTCACTGCAACCTCTGCCTTCCAGGCTCAAGCGATTCTCCTGCCTCAGCCTCCCAAGTTGCTGAGATTATAGGCATGCACCATGCCTGGCTAATTTTTTTTTTTATTATTTTTAATAGAGACAGCGTTTCACCGTGTTTGCCAGGCTGATCTTGGACTCCTGACTTCGTGATCTGCCTGCCTCAGCGTCCCAAAGTGATGAGATTACAAGCGTGAGCCACTGCCCCTGGCCACAGAATTCTTAATGCTTTCCCTTTTCACCCTTGACTTGTTGGAAAACACAACTCTTAATAATATTAGAATAGCCGATTGGATTCTGTAGAGCTCAAAGCTGTATCTGAATCAAATCACCACATATTGCTATTGGTAATTCGTTCAATGTGAGGAATTGAATGTATCACACACAATTGTATTTTCAGCATGTCACAATCCTAATTCTTTCAGTTCTTACTCCTCTGGAACAACCAACACTGCGAAAAAATAAAACCATGGGGTGACCTCTTGAGTGCTGGCCTCAGAGCTAGTCCCAGAAGTTGGCTGTCCACGTCTTGAAAAAATAAACACATCCCATCATTGTTGGCATTAATTGTGCCTTTCATTTGCGTCTCCTCAGAAGGAAAGCCAAGAATGAAATTGCTGTGAAGAACAGGATCCTTCTCATCGTTGGAGGTGATCTCTTCAGGTCAGAGTTGAAGTCCAGTTTCAGCATAGTGTGGGTAGTGCACATGGCCAATGCCTGTGCTATTTCTAGAGCAGAGAGAAGACAGGGAAGGGAGTCCCTGGGACATCTAGCATCGGTGATGCAGCTGTGATTCTGGGTGTACCATGTGATACTGAGGTTTGATAACAAATGATTCCATTACCTGTGTAGTGAGCACAGTACTCAGAAGTTAGTTTTTCAGCCCTTGCCTCCCACCCTCTCTTCCCCTCTAGTAGGATTCCCAGGGTCTATCGTTCCCATCTTTATGTCTGTGAGTACCCAACGTTGAGCTTCCATTTATAAATGAGAAATGGTGGCATTTGGTTTTCTGTTCCTGCATTAGTTCACTTAGGATAATGGCCTCCAGCTGCGTCCATGTTGCTGGGCAATAAGACCTCACCGCATGGCCGGGCGCAGTGGCTCACGCCTGTAATCCCAGCACTTTGGGAGGCCGAGGCGGGTGGATCACGAGGTCAAGAGATCGAGACCATCCTGGTCAACATGGTGAAACCCCGTCTCTACTAAAGATACAAAAAATTAGCTGGGCATGGTGGCGCGTGCCTGTAATCCCAGCTACTCAGGAGGCTGAGGCAGGAGAATTGTCTGAACCCAGGAGGCGGAGGTTGTGGTGAGCCGAGATCGCACCATTGCACTCCAGCCTGGGTAACAAGAGCGAAACTCCGTCTCAAAAAAAAAAAAAAAAAAAAAAAACCTCACCGCTACTAAAAATAAAAATAAAAATAAAAAAAACAGGTGGGCATAGAGGCATGTGAGGATCACTTGCGCCTACAAGATTGAGTTTGCAGTAAGCCGTGGTGGCACCACTGCATTCCTGCCTGGGCAACAGATTAAGACCCTGTTTCAAAAATTTAATTTAATTTAATTTAATGTTCTTAGAAAAATAGTTTGAAGTTGTGGACCCTCTACAAAGGTCTTGATTTACTACATTTGGAAATTACTGGCCTAAGAGAGACAGAAATAATCAACAAGAAATTACAAATGGAGACCATCAGAGTGTACAGATGAGAGGTTATTAATTAAAGAAACTGTGAAACGTCCACATCGCTTTTTAAATTCTGTGCAGCTGCATTTGGCTGGGGCAGAGCAGCCCCTCCCCCACTGCCAGTTCCCACTCCGCTTCCATGGCGACTCATCTCCAAAGGCACTGAGCGTTGCTTGGCAACCAGACCAGCTCCTCCATCCTCTCCCCCTGCAATGAAGAGCTACTGCATTCCTGCCGTTGTATCCTCATACCTGCAATTGTCTGCAATTGTCCCTACATTAAAATTGAGGGAAGAACAGCAACATTCCACATCGGACACCACAGAAACTACCAGCTGCAGTGGTTCAGAGTCCGCCTTTGATCTCTCTACATTTCCTGGGCTGACACAATGTTTCCGTGAAGCTGAGGTGTCAGCCCTTGCTGTGCAGAAAAGCAATCACCGAAAGAAAATCCGTGAGAACCAGGAGTGAGGGTGGCAAGGTCCCGTCTGATTCCAAGGTTTGAGAAGTTGCATGGTGCCCAGCAGACACACACACCCCTTTATTCAATGATTGTCATTATTGAAAAATGGAAAAAATATATTTTGAGAGGAGGAAGTAACCATCACACATTGTTAACATGGCTGTTGTCCATAAAACTGAATATACCAAGTGTTGGCGGGTTACGGAAAACTAGGAACCCTTCTGCCTGTTGTTGGGAATGTGATGTGATACAGGGCCTTTGGAGTGAGATGGTTTCTGTTAAACTCATAATAAAGTTACCAGATGATCCAGCAATTCCTCATCTGGGTAGATACCCCAAAGAGTTGAAAGCAGTGGGCCAGGCACAGCGGCTCATGCCTATAATCCCAGGACTTTGTGAGGCCGAGGCTGGTGGATCACAAGGTCAGGAGATCAAGACCAGCCTGGCTAGCATAGTGAAACTCCGTCTCTACTAAAAATACAAAAAACTAGCTGGGCATGGTGGCACGTGCCTGTAATCCCAGCTACTCGGGAGGCAGAGGCAGGAGAATCACTTGAACCTGGGAGGTGGAGGTTGCGGTGAGCCGAGATCACTCCACTGCACTCCAGCTTGGGTGACAGAGTAAGACTCCATCTCAAAAAAAAAAAAAAAGAAAAAATTGCAATGGTGGTTCCCAGGGGCAAAAAGAGAAGGAATGGAGAGTTAGTGTTCCCTGAATATAGAATTCCAGTTTTGCAATCTGAAAACTACTCCGGGTATGGAAGGTGGTGATGTTTGTGGATAATGTGAATGCCACTCGTGACACTGAATTGCACACTTAAAAATGATTAAAATATAAATATTGAATTAGGTCATAATTTATCCCATCTTTGATTTGAAAATTTAAAAAAAAAATGGAAAGTCTTTGCTTATGAATTAATGTTAGCAAAACATGAACTTTATGGTAAATTTTATATCTTGTGGCGTTTGCCAGATTTTTAACAAAGAATGCCTATTCACTTTCCAGTGCTTCAACAGCGCCATCTAGCTGTGGCAAAGGCGCTGGACAGCATTTGATAAGATCATATGCATTGCCTCAAAAGAGAAGAAAGAGAAAAAAATGAGACTCTAAAAATCGCTTTGTCACTCTTGATTTTCCTGTGTGTTCTTTGAAAAGAATTTTTGCCCCCAATTTTATTAATGAGCACATGGCCATGGAAGGCTGTAGGACTTTGGATAGATCTGCGATGGTGTAACCACCTGATGGGCTGGTTCTTCCTGCCCACGGCACAGAAAAAAAAAAAAAAAAAAAATTCACTGAGACACCAGGTACGGTGGCTCGTAACTGTAATCCCAGCACTTTGGAACGCCAAGGCGGGTGAATCGCAAGGTCAGGAGTTCGAGACTAGCCTGGCCAGCATGGTGAAACCTCATCTCTACTAAAAGTACAAATGTAGCTGGGTGTGGTGGCAGGTGCCTGTAATCCCAGCTGCTCAGGAGGCAGGAGAATCAGTTAAACCAGGGAGGCGGAGGTGGTAGTGAGCCAAGATCTCACCATTGTGCTCCAGTCTAGGCAACAGAGCAAGACCCCATCTCAGAACAAAAACAAAAACGAACAAACGATTCACTGAGACCATGACATTGTAACAAAGAAGAGTTTATTGTTAGGAGGCCGGCCAGGCCACATGGGAGACAGAGTTATTACTCAAATCGATCTTCTTGAAAATTCGGAGGTTAGGGTTTTTCAAGGATGGTTTGGTGGGCTAGGGAGTCCACGTCTGGGTGGGGCTGAAGGACCAGTTGGTGAGTTGACAGATTTGAACGGAGCCACTGGCCATGAGGTACGTGAACACCTGAAAAGACATTTCAAAAGGCCGATCTTGGGTCATACAAGAGCAATGTTATCTGCAGAAGTCATTGTGGAAGTTGCAAATCTCACGACCTCCAGAATCCTGGTAATCATTTAAATCTGCACCTCAGCAGAATTCAGGCTCCTCATCCTGCTAACTGGTGGCCTTTCCTTAGCTTTACAAAGGCAGTTTCGTTTTTTGGGGGAAAGGGCTGCTGTCATTTAAATCATGAATTAAAACATCTCCCAAAGTTAAGTCTGTCTGAGTTCAAGGTTTGAGAAGTCGTGCAGTGCCCAACAGGCTTCTCACTGGCAATAGATCGCAGTCTTATAACCAACGACTTTAAACTTGAATATTCAATGTCTCGAATATACTAGGTTTTTATCCAATCACAGTGCACTGTGCAACCCCACACTCAGATCTAGGCACAAGTCAATTTTTCACCTCCATTCTGCTAGACTTAATGTGACTAGAGAAATCAACATCAGAAAACATCAATGGGTAAAACTGTTAGGAAAAAATCGCCCCAAGTTTAGCAGCTTAATAAACAATACACTTTTTATTTTCCTCACGGTTTCAGTGGGCTATGAATCTGGGTGAGGTTAGCTGTGTCCTCTGGCTCAGGCTCTCATGAGGATACAATGAAGCTGTCAGCCAGGGCTGCGGCTCTCTCAGGGCTTCACAACCCTCTTTCAAACTCACTTCCATGACTGCTGGCAGGCCTGAGGTCCTGTCTGTCTGTTGGCTGGAGACCTCAGTTCCTGTCCACTTGCACCTCTTCATAAGAAGCCGATGGCTTGCCCCAGGGCTAGGGAGGAGAAAGAAGAAGAGAGAGAAAAAGAAACAGAGAGAGAGAGCACAGTCCTTTTCTGTAACCTAATCCCAGAAGTGACATCCCATCACTTTCATGTATTCTATTGCTACTTAGGAAATAGCAGCTAGGTCCAGCAAGGCACGATGGCTCACGCCTGTAATCCCAGAAGTTTAGGAGGCCAAGGTGTGTGGATCACCTGAACTCAGGAATTCAAGACCAGCCCGACCAATATGGTGAAACACCATCCTGACTAAAAATACAAAAATTAGCTGGACATAGTGGAATACACCTGTAATCCCAGCTACTCGGGAAGCTGAGGCAGGAGAATTGCTTAAACTCGGGAGGCGGAGGTTGAAGTGAGCTGAAATCGCACCATTGCACTTCAGCCTGGCCTAGAAGGCGAA
The DNA here is from genome assembly GCA_031835075.1 of Saguinus oedipus. Taxonomy (NCBI): domain Eukaryota; kingdom Metazoa; phylum Chordata; class Mammalia; order Primates; family Cebidae; genus Saguinus; species Saguinus oedipus. The sequence goes on along the minus strand of CM063187.1, from coordinate 57,316,829 downwards.
ACTCCATCTCAAAAAAAAAAAAAGAAGAAGAAAAGAAAAGAGTCCCAATAGTCCCTAGGTCCAGCCGATGCTCAAAGGGAGAGGATTATACAGACATGAATATGAGGAGGCTGTTTGCCACAGTCCTCAAAGACGTCCTTACTCTGCCCTCTCACATTTTGAGGGGCTGAGGCAGGAGGATTGCTTGAGGCCAGCAGTTGGAGACCAGCCTAAGCAACATAGAGAGCTCTGGTCTCTGCAAAAAAAAAAAAAATACACAAAATTAGCCAGGTGCGGTGGTGCACGCCTGTTGTTCTAGCTACTTTGGAGGCTGAGGCGGGAGGGCTGATTGAGTCCAGGGGTCTTGGGACAGGGGTGTGGGTTGAGGCTGCAATGAGCAGACATTGCCCCACTGAACTCCCACCTGGATGACAGAGTGAGACACTGATTAAAAAAAAAAAAATCCTCGCTCTGCATCCCTAACGGCCATGTTGGCCAGGATGGTCTCCATCTCTTGATCTCGTGATCTGCTCGCGCTCCTTCCCCCTGCTGCTCCTCCCCCCGCTGCTGCTCCTCCATCTCCATCTCTCCATCTCTCCATCTTCAGCTCCTGGCCTTTCCTGGCATGGGGCGGGGCAGTGGTTGTGGGCTCCTCCTCCAGCTGCTGCGGGCCTGGGCCGCCCCGGTCAGTGTCCCGGGGCAACAGCGCAGTTCACACCCTGGATTGGCGTTGGCAGGTGCCGTGCGCTCGGCCACCCCTGTAGACTGGTGTGGGTGCCGCCTGGGGGCGCCGCCTGGAGGTTGCCGCGTTGCTCGTTGGTGCCCAGCGCCCCGCCTGGGGCTGCCATGGCGCCACCTGGAGGTTGCCGCGGTGCTCGTTGGTGCCCAGCGCCCCCCTGCGGCTTCCTCGTTGAATCGCTGCCACCTCCTCCCAGGGGGGCGGGGCCAGGGTTCCGCTAGCGACGTGTTCTCGCGTGTTCTCGCGTGTTCTCGCGAGACGCCTTCGCTTCTCAGGGAACCCAGCGGTGCAGGCCGGGAGGCGGCTGCCGCACAGGCAGCCATATTTCCCGCGGGGCCGGCGGGGTTCTGGCCTTAGGCCGCTCACCCCGCTCCCGCCACCGCCTCTCCCTTCCCACAGCGGAAGGAGGCGATGGAGGGACCTCCAGGCAGGAGGCGGCCGCGGCTCCCCCAGCAGCGGGCAGGGCGGAGGAGAAGGACGCCAGGAAGCGGAAGGATCCCGCCGGCCAAGGGTCTCCCGGGACTGCGCCCCCTGATTCCTGCCCGCGAGCAGCTGCTGGGACCCTCCGTGCCACGTTGCTCCCCGAAAAGCTCTAAGGCTCTCAGAACTGCAGGGAGAGACCCTTCCTCCTCACTGTGAGTCTGCAAACTCGGGGCCAGGTATTCTCTGCATATTCTTCCCCCCCCCCCCCCCCAAATGAATAGGTCTTTTATTGCATCGTTTAAGTATCACAAGCAGGTCTTAGCTGGACGGTTCCTTTTTCAGAGACGCAGGTACCATCCAAAAATGTCCGATATCCCTGTTTCTGCATGTTCTCAAGTAGGATGCTTCGGTCAAAGGCTGATGACAGAACCACTCTTTCTGATTATTACCTGCGGATGCAGAGAACGTATGAACATGAAAATAAGAATATTTACAGTTTTTTTGCCAGAGGCAGTGGCTCACACCTGTTATCCCGGCACTTCAGGAGGCCGAAACGAATAGATCACGAGGCCTGGAGTTCGAGACCAGCCTGGCCAACATAGCGAAACACGTCTCTACTAAAAAAAAAACACACACACAAAAATTAGGTGGGCGTGGTGGCAGGTGCCTGTAGTCCCAGCTGCTTGGGAGGCTGAGGTAGAAGAATCCCTTGAACACAGGAGGCAGAGGTTGCAGTGAGCTGAGATCACGCCACTGCTGCGCTCCAGCCTGGAGACAGAGCAAGATTTCATCTCAAAAAAAAAGAGGAAAAAAAAGGATATTTATGAATAGTTTCCAAACTTTGGAGGGATCAAGAAGGGAGAGGAAAACCAAATGCTTCCACCCACCTCTATTCACAAAATTGTGTTTTACAAAATCAGTGTAAAGTGTAGATGACTTACTTCTAAGAAATATGTTTCTTAAACCTAGAAAACAAAACAAGTAAAGGGCTGGGCGCTGGGCTCACACCTGCAATCCCAGTACTTTGGGAGTTCCAGGCAGGGAGAGGGAGGAGGAAGGGGGAGGGGAAGAAGGGGCTGGGATCACCTGAAATCAGAAGTTTGCGACCAGCCTGACCAATATGATGAAACCCCGTCTCTACTAAAAATGCAAAAATTAGCTGGACGTAGTGGCACGTGCCTACAGTCCCAGCTACTCGGGAGGCTGAGGCAAAAGAATTGCTTGAACCCAGGAGGCGGAGATTGCGGGGAGCCCAGATTACACCACTGCACTCCAGCCTGGGCGACAGAGTGAGACTGTCTCAAAAAAAAAAAAAAAAGTAATAACATGTTTTAAATACAAGTTATAAAAACATTATCGTAATAGATTTTTTCTTGATCTTGCTCATCAGTTTTTTGAACCCTTAGGTCTCCTTATTAGAGTTCTAGAAATTGGTTTTTAGTTCATTGATTTTTATTTTCGTTTTTGAGACTGCGTCTCACTCTGCCACCCAGGCTGGAGAGCAGTGGCAGAATTTTGGCTCACTGCAGTCTCCACCTCCCAGATTCAAGCTGTTGCCATGCCTCAGCCTCCTGAGTAGCTGGGATTACAGACATGAACCACCACACCTGGCTAATTTTTGTGTTTTTAGTAAACACAGAGTTTCACCGTGACGGCCAGGCTGATCTCAAACTCTTGACCACAAGTGATTCACCTGCCTTGGCCTCCCAAAGTGCTGGGATTACAGATGTGAGACCCTGCACCCAGCCCGTTGATTTTTTAAAAATATATTTATTTGTAACGTATTAAAGGGGTATAAGTGCGAGTTTCTTCCATGCCTGTGTCACATAGTGGTGAAGCCTGGGCAGTTCATTGATGTGAGTTATCAGAAGCCTGTGTTCAAGAGGGCTCCTCAGCATTTTTTCCATAAAAAGCAAATCTGGGTGCAGGGCTCGGTGGCTCATGGCTGCAATCCCAGCACTTTGGGAGACTGAGGCTGGTGGATCATGAGGTCAGGAGCTCAAGACCAGCCTGGCCAACATGGTGAAACCCTGTCTATACTGCCACCAATTAGCTAGGCATGGTGGCAGGCACCTGTAGTCCCAGCTACTTTGGAGACTGAGGCAGGAGAATCACTTGAACCCAGGAGGCAGCAGTTGCAGTAGAGTAGGTGTCCAGCCTAGGTGACAGAGCGAGACTCTCTCTCAAAAGAAAGAAAAGAAAGAAAATTTGGACTATTGCTGATTACAAATATTTTTAGAGTAGAATTCAAAATGGTAACTGTGGATGATGGAAACAGTAGTTATGATGAGAACTGATGAGAGTTCCCAATTCACAGGAAAATTTAGTTTCCTCCTTTATGTGCAGCATTTTAAGACAGTAACCAAAATCATGACTGATAGCATCGCATCAGGACCACCAGACCGTTTTTTGTTTGTTTTTGAGATGGAGTCTCACTCTATTGCCCGGGCTGGAATTCAGAAAGGGGGTGGGGAAGATTTTAAATTACATATATATGTTATTTATTTATTTATTTTGAGACAGAGTTTTGCTCTTGTTTCCCAGGTTGGAGTGCAATGGTGCGATATTGGCTCACCACAACCTCCACCTTCCAGGTTTAAGCGATTCTCCTGCCTCAGCCTCCCAAGTAGCTTCCAGGTTTAAGCGATTCTCCTGCCTCAGCCTCCCAAGTAGCTGGGATTACAGGGATGCTCCACCACACCTGGCTAATTTTGTATTTTTAGTAGACATGGGGTTTCTCCTTGTTGGTCAGGCTGGTCTCGAACTCCCGACCTCAGGTGATCCACCCACCTCACCCTCCCAAAGTGCTGGGATTACAGATGTGAGGTAGCATGACCCACCATCCCTCGCCTAAATAACAACACGTTTTAAAAAGCCACATTATCCTACATTACCCATTTCTCTTGCATATTTAGGAAATGGAGGTTTTTTTCTAAAACATGCTGACATATGGGAAATAGGATGCAAAATGTTCGCGAATGTTTTAGACACAGTTTGAGGTTTCCAAGATATTTCGTGCTGGGGAGGCTGCTTGCTACAAGCTCCCAGAGCTCTGGGAAGACGTAGTATTCATCCTCCCTCAGCAGAGGTGGTGAGGCGATAAGCCCTGGGGTGCACCCTAGCCTTGGGCTTTTAGCATAGAGTGTTCAGGTCTTTATTGTTTGGGCCCATGGCACAGAGAGGTCCTGGGTCTCTGGCTTCCCATGACCTTTGCCTTCCTTGCCAACAGAAAATATGACCCTCCAAAGCAAGAAACTTGAGGGCAGGGGTCACCCCAGCCCTGGCATCTGCCCAGAGCTTGAGAAGGAAGGACCATTCTCCAGCTGCCTCACGGGGCTGGCATAGGCGGTCACTGCTCTGTGGATCACTCAGCTGTGTCAGGCAACATGAACCCCATCTGCAGGAATTCGAGGAGAAGAATACAAAAGTCTTTACGTGAGCACTGAGAAGGCAGATGCAGTAGGAACCTCCCGTGGTGGAGAGAGAGCATATTGGCGATCGCATGTACTTACACTCTAGGGTCACCAGGTGGCACTATGGCCTCATCTGTGGCTCTGAAAAGGAAGATTTGGAAGGAGATCATCCCAGCTAATGTTTAAAAAGCCCCCTACACTTTGGGAGGCCGAGGCGGGTGGATCACGAGATCAAGAGATCAAGACCATCCTGGTCAACATGATGAAACCCCGTCTCTACTAAAAATACAAAAATTAGCTGGGCACGGTGGCGCTTGCCTGTAATCCCAGCTACTCAGGAGGCTGAGGCAGGAGAATTGCCTGAACCCAGGAAGCGGAGGTTGTGGTGAGCCGAGATCGCACCATTGCACTCCAGCCTCAGTAACAAGAGCAAAACTCCACCTCAAAAAAAAAAAGGCCCCTACTACGTGCCAAATCATTCACTCCTGGTAACATCCTAAGGAGCTAGGGATTCCTATTATCTGTATTTTATAGGTGAACTATCTTGCCCAGATCACTCAGCTCGTAAGTGGTGGAGGCCAAATGGGACCTAAACAGTGTGGTGCGGAGCCACATGCATTGATTCCACAAGTGTCTACTGAGCACCTGCCATGTACAAGGCCTTGTGTGATCAAATACGGTTGTGATTAATCATATAAAAATGACAATCACTGACATTTTTTAGAGGTAAGATTTTTTTTTGTAAGTTTCAGGCGCAGAACTGTATATGCAATAACAGTGAAATTGATCCCACTGGTTATGACAGAAATGATGATACATCTAAATGAGTTGGATGTTTTAGAGGTATTATCTCATGAATCCTTGACAGAAACTGAATACGGAGTGAAATTTATTGTTCCCATTTCACACAGAAGGAAACCGAGGTGAAGAGGGGTAAAGTAGTTTTGCATGGCATGAAGTAGAAATCCAAAGTGCAGGAGTTTGAACTTGGTTCTGACGTTTTCTGAGGCCCCCGTGCTCTTGACCACTATAGACTCAAGCTTTTCCACTCGTCAACAAACGTTTTTTTAAAAATTGTCTAATAGGTTGGCACTCATCATGAGCTTCTGTTCCCGTTCTGCAGGTGGTGAAGCCCTCTGTTGTCCTGAGCCCACAGTTCCTGTCCCATGACCAGGGCCAGCCCACCAAGGAGCTGCAGCAGCAGCACGTAAAGTCAGTGCCACCCCACATGCGAGCACCTGAGGAAGGTGAGTGAGCGCAGACAGACAGGGCCTGGCGCCCTTGAACAGTTCCTGGCCTTGGCTGCCCCACGTCTCACAGGGGACCACGCTGGGGGAAGTGTAGGCTGTCACAGTTCTGGCTTTTCCCTCCTTTTTCCTTCCATACCAGTGTCTTAGGGATGGGACAGACTAGTTGACTTATTTGGATAAAAACTGCTATCTTGTGCCAGAAACTCAAAAAGAATCACTGCTGTCATGTTAACCTAAAGAAAAACAACCAGACAAGTGCCCAACGATACTTAAAAAGGTTATTTATTTATTTATTTATTTGAGACAGAGTCTTGCTGTCTTGTCCAGGCTGCAGTGCAATGGGGTGATCTCGGCTCACTGCAACCTCTGCCTCCTGAGTCCAAGCGATTCTCCTGTCTCAGCCTCCCGAGTAGCTGGAACTGTAAGCATGAGCCACCACACCTGGCTGACTTTGGTATTTTGAGTAGAGGGGCTTCGCCACGTTAGCCAAGCTGGTATTGACCTCCTGACCTCAGGCAATCCTCTTGCCTCATCCTCCCAAAGGTCTGGGATTGCAGGGGTGAGCCACCGTGCTTGGCCTAAAGGTTACTTATTATCCTGCAAAATTGAGGCTGGGTGTGGTGGCTCATGCCTGTAATCCCAGCATGTTGGGAGGCAGAGATGGGCGAATCACCTGAGGTTACGAGTTCAAGACCAGCCTGACCAGTATGGTGAAACCTCATCTCTACTAAAAATACAAAAATGAGCCAGGGTTTGTGAAAAGAGGGCTTGCATCTGTGTCCAGCCAGTGTGATGGGAGCTGAGAAGCCCATCAGATGGAGAGGAAAGGGCTGCACCTGCCGGGAGGTTTGCAATATGGAAGTCAGTAGGAGTGACGTGACCAGGATGTGCATGAGGACTGTATTGTCCTTCGTTTTGTAAAATGTGTATGGTGCAGATCATTGATTGACCCACAGGAGAAAGGGTCTTACAGTCCTTATGTTATCCAAACATAAAGAAATGACAGGCCAGGTGTGGTGGCCCACGCCTGTAACTGGGAGGCTGAGGCCGGTGCATCAGTTGAGGTCAGGAGTTCCAGACCAGCCTGACCAACATGGTGAAACCCTGTGTCAACTAAAAATATAAAAATTAGCCAGGCATGGTGGCAGGCACCTGTAATTCCAGCTACTCAGGAGGCTGAGGCAGAAGAATGGCTTGAACCCAGGTGGCAGAGGTTGCAGTGAGCCGAGATTGTGCCACTGCACTCTAGCCTTGGAGACTGAGAGGGATACTGTCTCAAAAAAAGTTTTGTGTGTGTGTGTGTGATTTTTATTTTTTTTGAGTCAAAGTCTCCCTCTTGTCTCCCAGGCTGGAGTGCAATGGCGTGATCTTGGCTCAGTGCGACCTCCGTCTCCCTGGTTCAGGCGATTCTTCTGCCTCAGCCTCCCGAGTAGCTGGGATTCCAGGCACCTGCCACCACACCTGACTAATTTTTGTATTTTTGGTAGACATGAGGTTTCACCATGTTGGCCACGCTGGTCTGGAACTCCTGACCTCAAGTGATCCACCCGCCTCAGCCTCCCAAAGTGCTTGAGCCTCTGCCCCCAGCCTTTTTATGATACTTTTCAGATCACCAGCTATTGTTAGTGTTAATGTATTTTATGTGTGGCCTAAGACAAGTTTCCTTCTTTTAATATTGCCCAAGGAAGCCAAAAAATTGGATATCCCTGCTTTACATCAAAAAAAAAAAAAAAAAGACACTCTACATTTGGAATGCCTAAAAACACTACCAGCCATGCAAAAACCATGGGACTGGTAACTTCCCATCTTTTTTGAAGCAGCGGAGTCCCCTGGTGATATCTGAGGGGTGTGCTTTCCTCTTGGAGGAGGTCGATGCTTCCTAAAGATATTATTTTTTACTGAAATATTGTAAATGTCATTGACCGTTTCATTGTTTCAACTATGATTATTCCAGGCGATCAGTTTTCCACCTGATTATTTGTATCCTGGGCATGACTTTCTGGGCGTTCTGTGGATGCTTTTCACTATTGTGTTTCTGGGAGTTTCCACAGTTGGCCTCTTCCTCTGAAAAATTAGCTTGTGTGAGAGTATACTAACTTCCTGTAGGAGGTATACTTGTAATCACACATAAGAAATTATTTAAAACAATTCATGATTCTGGATTTTATTATGAATATTGGGTTTTACCAAAAACACCAGGGAAGTGATTTATTAGCATAAGAATTATAAAAATATCTGCCATTTACATTATGAAAAATAGATAGTTTGGTGTTTAATAGAATGTCAACAGAGCTTTGGGTCAAAAATAAGTTGTTGTTTTTTTTTTTTAACCTTTGTGCTCTTTGTCAGAAATGGAGTCTGAAGTTTTTGCACTAAAATAGGAAATTCTGTCTAAACTTTTCTGCTTTGTAACTTTATTCTATGGCTGGAAGGAAAGCTTTCAGTTTCCTCTAAAGGTTCACTGCAGAAATGAACTAACAGGAGAAGAAAAACATAGAACAGGCATAAACACGGGAGGCAGCCGAGAAATGAGACTGCAAGAAGGGTCAGATGGTTGATGCTGAGAGAGCGCTCTCTTTCCACGACAGAGGGAGATAGATGGAGATGGAGGCAACTTAAAGGGGGAGTAAGTGGTTTTTAGGGGAAACGAAGGAGCCCAAGGAACAGACAGTTGGCGTGAGACCAAGTTCCTCTGAGATCATGGGGACGAGGTGACAAACTGCAGGACGTGAAGGGCAGAGCACTGCCTCATGATGCAGAGAGAGCCCCAGAGAGTCTGCTGGGACTGCCCTGCGGAGAGTCAGTGAAGAGTGTGTCTGGGCAGGGTAACTGCGAATGATGTTACTCAAGGTGCGTGTTCCCGGTGGCAGGGGGAGGGCTCAGCGTGTCCAGAGTCTGTACTTGGTGGGAATTTGGCTGCTAAGTCGTGCCGTCATTTGAGCCTTTTTGTCCATCGGGTAAATCGAGCTGTACATTTTCTCTTGCTGTTCATGACAGTAAAAATGTGGTTGTCTGGGGGCTGACCCTCCTTCTGAACAATGATCCAGGAAAAAAGCACTAATCCCACAATGCTGTTTTATATTCAAGGGAAGAGGAAGTGTGTTTTATTTTTACAGCCTAGATAATTACCTGCCATTAGGGACTGCCTCTCAAGATATGTAGAAAACAGAAAATAGATGACTTATGAACATATCTAGGCACATTTAACTGTCTCTCCTTTTTTTTTTTTTTTTTTTTCTTGAAATGGAGTCTCACTCTCTGGCAAGCAGGAGGAGGAAAAAGAGGCTGGTAACAGGGATACGGGGGGCAAGCAGGAGGGAGAGAAGATTTGCAAAAACAGTTGAAAGAAAAGAAAGGGAAAGAAGATGGTGGGCAAAACGAGTTTGGTTAGATGGAGGTGGGGGGGAAAGGGTGTCAAGTGGGATAAGAAAAGGGGGTGCAGAGGGGGGAAGAGAGAGTGGAGAGCAGGAGGGAGAGAAGGTTTTGGGAAAAGATGAGGAGGAAAGTTTTTAAGTGGATGGGGAAAAGAGGGTGGCAAGCGGGAGAAGGATGAAGGTGGTGAGCAGGAGTGGGGAAAGAGGGCTGGGAAAAAGACAGGGAAAATTGTTTGGGGTATCTGGAGGACAAAAAGTATGGAAAGCAGGATGGGGGAAAGAAGAGGGTGAACGAGGAGCGAAGAAGGCTTTGTGAAAAGACGTGGGTAGAAATTTGGGAGGCAGATGGGAAAAGGGTGGTGAGCAGGAGTAAGGAGAAGGCTTTGTGAAAAGAGGGTGTGTAGATGTTTTTGGGTAGATGGAGAAGGGACAGAGGGTGGCAAGGAGAAAGGGGGAAAAGACGATGGGGAAAACAGTTTTGGGGATATGAAGGGGGAGAAGAGGTGGTGAGCAGCAGGGGTGGGAGAAGGCTTTGAGAAAAGATGGGGAAATGTTTTGGGGTAGATGAAGGAGCAAAAGAGGGTGACAAGAGCAGGAGGAGAGAAAGAAGGTGGCCAGGGAGAGGGAGAAAAGACGGCGGGAAGAACAGTGAAGAAAAGTGTTTGGGTACGTGAATGGTGAAGAGTAATGAGTGGGAGCATAGAGAAGGCTTTTTGAAATGACGAAAACGTTTTGGGGTAGATGGGGGAAGAAAAAGGGTGGTGAGAGGGAGCCAGCCAAAGGCGGTCGGGAAAAGAAGATGGGGAAATAGTGGTGGGGAACAAAGGTTTTGGGTAAATCTTTTTCTGATTTTTAAATCAGATTATTTGTATTTTTGCTTTTGAGTAGTTTGAGTTTATTGTATGTTTTGTATATATATATTTTTTGAGACGGAGTTTCACTCTTGTTACCCAGGCTGGAGTGCAATGGCGCGATCTCGGCTCACCGCAACCTCCGCCTCCTGGGTTCAGGCAATTCTCCTGCCTCAGCCTCCTGAGTAGCTGGGATTACAGGCACGCGCCATCATGCCCAGCTAATTTTTTGTATTTTTAGTAGAGACGGGGTTTCACCATGTTGACCAGGATGGTCTCCATCTCTTGACCTCGTGATTCACCCGCCTCGGCCTCCCAAAGTGCTGGGATTACAGGCATGAGCCACTGCGCCCGGCCTGTTTGGTGTATTAACCCTTGCCTTATGCATAGTTTCCGGATTGTTTCTTCATGCTGCTGATGGCTTCCGTTGCTTTGCAGAAGCTTTTACCTTTAATGTAATTGCATTTGTCTATGTTTGCTTTTATTGCTTGTGCTTTTGATGTCTATTTGAAAATCCCTTGTCCTAACCAATTTCATGAAGCATTTATCCTATATTTTCTTCTCTGGTAGTTTCATAGTTTCAGGTACTACATTTAAATCTTTATTTTGAGTAGATTTTTGTATATGGTAAGATAACAGTCTAGGTTTATTCTTGTACATGTGGGTGTTGTGTTTTCCTAGCACATTTTATTGAAGAGATTGTCCTTCCCAAAGTTGGGTCTTCTTGGTGTCTTTGTTAAAAATGAGTAGATGGTAAATGCGTGAATTTATTTCTGAGTTCTCTATTCTGTTTCACTTGTCTATGTCTGTCTGTCATTCATCTATATCTATCTCTGTCTCTGTCTCTCCCTTGCCCCTTTTTTTGTGCCAGTTCCATGCTGTTTTGGTTACTATAGGTTTGTAGTATATTTTGAAATTAGGTAGTGTGATGCTTCCAGCTTTTTTGTTTTTATGCAGGATTCTTGTCTGAGGTATTTTGCATGTCTATGTAAATGTTAGGATTTTTTTTTTCTATTTCTATGAAGAATGTCTTGCAAGTTAATGGGATTGTGCTCATTCTGTAGATCCCACTGGGTGATATAGCTATTTTAACAATATTCATCTAGTGCCTGGACATGGGATATCTTTCCATTTACATGTGCTTGCTTTAATAGCTTTTATCTCAATTTCATAGTTTTCATTGTGGGATTTCGCCTTTTTGGTAAGTTCATCTCTAGGTATCATTCTTTGGTGGAAGCAGTAGCTACTGTAATGAAGTAGCTTTCCTGATTTCTTTTTAGGTGTTTCGTTATTGGTGCATGGGTGTGCTGCACATTTTTGTATATTGATATTGTGTCTTTCAACTTTAGTAAATTTATTATTTCTAGTAGGTTTTTTTTGTAGAATCTTTAGGGTTTTCTCTATATATGTATGTGATCATTTCACCTGCAGAGACAATTCGACTTCCTTTTTTCCAATTTGGGTGCCTTTTTTTGCATTCTCCTGTCTAATCGCTCTTCCAGTACTGTGATGAATGAAAGTGGTCAAAGTGGCCACACCTGTTCCAGATCTTAGGGGAAGAGCTTTTTCACTTTTCCCTATTGTTTGTGATCTTAGCTGTGTTTTCATCATATATGGCCCTAACAGTGGAGATGGTTCTAGCTATGGGTTTGGCGTAAAAGCTAATTGCTGCATTAACAAGAATTCCTATCCCTAGTTTGTTGGGTGTTTTTATGATGAAACGATGTTGACTCTGTGGAAACTACTTCCTGCATCTGTGGAGATGAGTACCTGGGTTTCTTCATTCTGCTTATTTGATGTTTATTTACAGGGATGGCTTTAGTATGCAAAACCAGCTTGATTGTGTGAGAAAAGGATGTGGTGGTCATGGTCTGTAATCCTTCAAATACGTCTTAGTATCCAATTGTGATTATCTTATTGAGCATGATTAATTCTATAATTATGCTAGACATTGGTCTCTGCCTTTCTGTTCTTGTGATTTCTGCAAGTCTTGTTTTCAGAAGCCTCCCTCGCTTGAAGCTTTGGCTGCTCATCGTGATAGCATGTCGTAACATATTGTAAGATTTGGGTTTGTTCTGGAGTCTGATCTTCCTGTAGAGAAAGGAGAAATGCTTGAAGCCACCATCAGGACAACTGGGATGAAAGCTGGGGATGGGCAGGTGTCTTTCGAGTCACGCCAAGCCTGAGGCTGGAGGAAACATGTCCGCCCCCGTAAACACTTTTATTCATGTTTTAATTACTCATTTTTCTTACATTGTTAAAGTAGTCAAAACAGTATTAAAAAATGAAAAGTAGGCATGTTACAACTTGCAACATTATTTAAGTTTAAATATGTTATTTGTACCTCATCAACATTTTTTATTTTGTGGAGAAAGTCTGAGGTTAATTGGCAGTAGCATTGTAATAGTAGATAGAATAGTGTCTGTTTTACAAACATTAACATCCTATGTTACATGTATGAACCCCCAAAATCTGAGACAGGCCTTAGATATTTTAGGGAGTTTATTCTGCCAAGTTTGAGGATGCCTGCACCTGTGATGCATCCTCATGAGGTCCCGACAACATGTGCCCAAGGTGGTAGGAGCACAGCTTGGTTTTATGCATTTCACGGACACATGAGACATCAATCATTATGCATAAGATGTACATTGGTTCAGTCCAGAAAGGTGAGGCAACTTGAAGAGAAGACCAGACAGGGGGCTTCCAGATCATTGGTAGATAGAGATGAATGGCTTCATTCTTTTGACTTGCCCATTACCCTTTCCAGATGAGGCGATCAGACATGCATTTATCTCAGTGAGCAGACGGGTGACTTTGGATAGAATGGGAGGCAGGTTTGCCCTGAGCAGTTCCCAGTTTGACTTTTCCCTTTAGCTTAGTGATTTGAGGTCCCCAAGATGTATTTTCCTTTCACAGGGTCTAACATGTTTTCCTGTGAGTGTTAATTATTCATAGTGTGTTTTATTACACAAATAAGGCACAGATTTTAAAAAATCATCAACTTCCTGACCGGCTATATAGACATAATTACATAGAAGTTCAACTAAATTTGGAAGCATTCCAGAGTTTGGGTTTCCAGTAATCCCTTGTGATTCCTTAAAAGGTAAAGTTTTTTTTTTCCTGTAAAACATAGAAACATCTAAAATCACCCATAGAATGTCCTGCCATTTTTGTTTGTCTAGTTTCCCATTGTCTGCAAAGCCTCGTTGAGGAGATTGACTTTGAATATCCTTTTAAACTCTTCTGTGCAGAAAGCTTGTGGTGAAACATCGAATCATCGTGGTCACAAGTTCGGTTCACATTCTTTCTTTCTTTGAATATTTTTCCCCAGTGGCCAATATTTGATTCTGGTGTATTATGGCTGAAAGGTAGGCCCTGGAACCAAATAGAGACAAGAAGGATTTGGAAGAAGTGATCCAAATCCTCACAACGAATCAACTTGCCATTGGAACATATCTTTACAAAGTCACTCTTTTAAAAATATTTAGCTGGGGATTGAAACAGTCTGTAAGGCTATTTTTTTTTCCTGGTCTATGATGAACAGCATTTTAGAGAAAGAGCCCAGGACACAACCACAGTACAAGAAAAAAACATGATAAGGCCGGGTGCGATGGCTCATGCCTATAATCCCAGCACTTTGGGAGGCCAAGGCGGGTGGATCACAAGGTCAAGAGATCGAGACCATCCTGGTCAACATGGTGAAACCCCGTCTCTACTAAAAATACAAAAAATTAGCTGGGCATGGTGGCTCGTGCCTGTAATCCCAGCTACACAGGAGGCTGAGGCAGGAGAATTGCCTGAACCCAGGAGGCGGAGGTTGCGGTGAGCCGAGATCACGCCATTGCACTCCAGCCTGGGTAACAAGAGCGAAACTCTGTCTCAAAAAAAAGAAAAAAGAAAAAACCATGATAAATAAGTTTACACATATGTAAAGCGCATACTCACTGAGTGAGGAGTTAGCTCCACCTTCTTCACGGCTGAGCGTCTTCATCAGTTATTTGGAATTCTTTTGCAAAGGAGATTTCTATTCAACTTCTTTGCTTATTCACCTCCATATACAAATACAGACACCTAGATAATTGCTTGAAGCTTTAGTTAGTATTAAACATTGCAGCATATGTTGCACAATTTATTTATTCCTGTGTTGACCATTGCTAGCTCTTTTTATTGGCTCCAATTTTTCTTTGACATATTTCAACTTTTTTTTAGTGCTTTCTGATACTTCAAGATTATCCTGACTCATATATTTACTGTCCCAGTTCTAGTATCAGACATTTCTTCAAAGAGCCTGATTCCTTTCAGAATGGCAGGAAAACTTATCTCTGGCTGCCGAATGAGCACGTTGTGTCTTGTCCCTCATTAGCAATGCTAGGAAGTATATGTGTGTATGTCACCTGCCTCTACACACCCAGTTACAAAGGTTTCGATGTGGAACTGTATGTATCTGCATTAAACTAAACCTAAGTGTACATTGGCGTCTTCACCTCTGATCTGCTGTCACACGAATGTTTCTACCCTTCTCCCCTTGCTGGTTTGGAACCTTTCACTTCAACAGTGAGAGACCTGGTTCCTACCACCCGCGACTTATGTAACTCGTTGTTTTATTCCAGATGCAGATACTGTGGTTTTACAGTTGTTCACAATTACCCCTGTTGGAAAGAACTTTATAAAATGGAATCCAATGATGAAGTATAGTTCATTTGCCTTCAGCCTGGAGATTCTGTTCATTTTCAAAGAGACTTAGGTCAGCAGCATTTTCCCTATAGCTTCAGTGAGTTTTTTCCCACATTTGTGTCTTAGTACATTTTGTGCTTCTGTAACAGAATACCTGAGGCAGGGTGATTTGTAGGTAAAAAAAGGTTCGTTTGGCTCAAAAGGCTGGTGGCTGGAATGTCCAGGGTTGGGCAGTTGCATCTTTTTCACCTCATGGTGGAAAGTGGAAGGGGAGTGAGGGGTGTACCAGAGATCACAAGAGTGAAAGCACGAGGGAAGCCAAGGAAGCCAGACTCTGTTTAACTATCTATCTTGCAGGAATTAATCTATTCCTGTGAGAGCAGAACTCACCCCCATGGGAGGGCATGGATCTATTCATGGGGCATCGCTCTCCATAATCCAAACACCTTCTCCTAGGCCCGACCTCCCCACGCTGCCGCCTTGGGGGTCACATTTCAACATGAGTTTTTGCAGGGACAGACCACATCCAAACTGTAGTAATTTGTAGCATAGTTAAATTATTTTTCATACTATGTATTCTGTGCTGGGATACTCCACATCCTGAATAATATTATTTAATTAGAATAGAGTTTGCGTTACCTATCTAGCTGTAAAATTCTGTGTTTTGGCAAATGCATAGTGGCAGGTATCCACTATTGAAGTATCATATGGAATGCTTCAAACCCCCACCCCATGCAGCAAAGACTTCCCATCTGTGTAGTTTCCCTTCTCCAGAATCTCACTAAATGAGGTCACACTGTGTGGATTCTCCCGAGACTGTCTTCTTCACTTAGCAATGTGCATGCAATAAGGCTGTTTTTTAAATAAGAGTAACAACTTAATTAGAATCAAATATATAAACTTTAAGATTTTAAGTATCTAGTAAGTATATTAGCTTATTTGACTAGAACTCAAACAGAACAGAAATTTATGTTTGTTTTATATTCAATACTGATAGCTCTGAAAACACACTTGTTTTATTACACCAAAAATATTAAATTGATATTATTGAACTATGTTTTATCTAAATTGTGTTAACTTGAAAAACATTTGTATCAGTTTCTACATTTCTAGGAGTTTGGGGAAATTTATTTATAAATGCTTATATTTTTCCAAGCTAAGTTAGAGTAGAGCACTTGTAGAGGATTTTGTAAATGAATTTTGCATTGCTCTCTGGAGTTAAGAAAATATCACATACACATAACATACATTAATAGGTGTAAAACACAAACAGAGATCCCATAGGTTTCATCCTAACATTTTAGCCATGAATCAGGCATACATCGTCTCTTGGTTAATTTTAAACATCTGCTTGATTGGATCTAGAGATACACAGCTGGTAAAGCACAATTTCGACATTTCTGCTCATTTGATTACAAGTTCTCAGGCATCTAAAATAGTTAACAAAATGACAATTTCTAGGACTTCTGTGGGAGAGTATGGAAGGTCTTTTGAACTTTGTAACACTGTCAACTGAAGAACGATGAGGTTCATAAATTTGGAAAGGAGAGATTTCTTTATTTTTATTTTTATTTATTTACTTACTTTTTTTTTGAGACGGAGTTTTGCTCGTTACCCAGGCTGAAGTGCAATGGTGAGATCTCGGCTCACCACAACCTCCGCCTCCTGGGCTCAGGCAATCCTCCTGCCTCAGCCTCCTGGGTAGCTGGGATTACAGGCACGCGCCACCATGCCCAGCTAAATTTTTTTGTATTTTTAGCACAGATGGGGTTTCACCATGTTGACTAGGATGGTCTCGATCTCTTGACCTCGTGATCCACCCACCTCGGCCTCCCAAAGTGCTGGGATTACAGGTGTGAGCCACCGCGCCTGGCCTATTTATTTTTTTGAGAAGGGGTTTCACTCTTATTGCCAAGGCTGGAGTACAGTGGTGTGATCTTGGCTCACTGCAAGCTCCACCTCCCAGGTTCAAGCAATTCTCCTGCCTCAGCCTCCCAATTAGCTGGGATTACAGATTTCCACCACCTTGCCTGGCTAATTTTTTGTATTTTTAGTAGAGACATGGTTTCACCATGTTGGCCAGGCTGGTCTCAAACTCCTGAACTCAGGTGATCCACCCACCTTGGCTTCCCAAATTGCTGTGATTACAGGCATGAGCCACTGCACCCAGTGAGAGATTTACTTCCTGTAAAGGGTTGCAGCCTGCAGGGTAGTCCTTCCAACAGGCTGGGAAGCATAGACTGCAGCCAGAAGCCAGAAGCAGACACCTCAAGGGAGAGGTAAAGGAAACAGTAATTCATGCTGAGTGGCATGGCCAAAGACACGTATTTAATAAGCTCAGGAGGAGTCATGAATATTTATGAAGGGAGAAATGCATGCAATCGCAGTTGAGTTCCTTACTCTTTCATGTGTCCCATGTACAAAAAAATGGCAGTGTTATCATGAGCCCAGCGTGAAGTTTTCGGCTCTCTGACTTTAAAAGGTGAAGCAGAGGACACGAAAACTTGCTCTGTGCATCCTCTGTACACCGGCCAGAGCCTCTCCGTCATAGGTGGTCTCTTATCGGCAAGGAGGGAGAGGCAGCTTCAGACGGTTGGTATCGGTGGTGGAGTCTTTTGAAAGGGCTGGTTTCTCTTAAATCATTTAAAACGGTGGTGTCTGTTCAGATTTGCGTGCATCTTTAATTGGGCTGTTCTACTTTGTTTTAAGATTCTTTTTGTGTATTGAATACAATTTCTTTCTCAGATCTGTATTTTGCAAATTTTTTTTTCAATATGTGGCTTGTCTTTTTATTCACTTAACAAGGTATTTTCCAGAGTATACACTTTTAATATTTAAAAAAATCCACTTAATTCTTTGTTCTGTATTGACACTTTTTGTTGTTTGTTAAAATTCATTACTGAACCCAAGGGCACATTGCTTTTATTCATTTTCTTCTAGAAATTGCATCGTTTTGCATTTTTAGTGTAAGGATGATTTTGAGTGATTATTTGTATAAGTTGTAAAGTTTTCATCTACATTCATTTCATTTCCTATGGTTTCCAATGAATCACTCCTTCACTACTTTTGGGAAGGATACAGGATAGTGGGCTCTGTTAGAGTAGGTACATAGCTAGACATGAACATGATGGGAAGGCTCACCTGGAGGGACTCTCAAAAATTTATATATTAGTAGCATCTCTAATGCTGGAGTGGATGGGCACTTGTCACTTGTGGGTAGTAGGAAGAAGAAGTACCTATGTAGAAAGAAACACCCTAGAACTCCTCTTAGGATACCCCAATCATCATTCACTCTACAGTTAAAATGTCAGGAAATTGATACCTACATGCTAATAAGAAGGGCAAAGGGGACACGCTTAAGAGAAACCTGGCGGCCGGGCGCGGTGGCTCACGTCTTTAATCCCAGCACTTTGGGAGGCCGAGGCGGGTGGATCATGAGGTTGACCATCCTGGTCAACATGGTGAAACCCCGTCTCTACTAAAAATACAAAAATTAGCTGGGCACAGTGGCGCGTGCCTGTAATCCCAGCTACTCAGGAGGCTGAGGCAGGAGAATTGCTTGAACCCAGGAGGCGGAGGTTGCGGTGAGCCGAGATCGCGCCATTGCACTCCAGCCTGGGTAACAACAGAGAGACTCCGTCTCAAAAAAAATAAATAAATAAACTGGCACCATAGTATAGATTAGGGTGGAGAAGGACATTCGAAAGAGATGGGCAGGCACAGGAGGTACAGACAGGGCTGCTGTAGGGCCTTCCTGGGAGGTGGGAAGGAGCCAGCCCAAACTGGATTTGGATTGATCACCGCACATGTGCCTTAACCAACAGTGAGGAGGTCTCACAAGCCGAAGAGGGGCAAGTCGGGGACCTAAGTCAGGAGCAGAAAAACCAGACAGAGAAAACAGGTGGAGAGTTGAGACAGAGGCAGGAATGTGAAGAAGTCCAAAATAAAATTCCATGCACAGGACTCTTGGGCTGTGTTTCTGCATAATCGGCCCACTACTCTCTTGGGTCCTACCTATTTTTCTACAATAAGCTCTTTACACTGTACTTACCTTCAGTGAAGTTATCTACCATCTTTTTCCTGCCTCTTGGTGAAAATATTTCTTCTAAGTTGGACAAGAACTGTGACATCAGCTCTTTCCAGTAATAGCTCCGTTTCAGTTCGAATTTCCAGAAGTGCGAGTGCTGAGTAACTGGTGCTCGGACTTTAATGGTGAAGCAGGAGGCCAGTAGGGGGCGCCAGCCATCACACTGGGAGCAAGGGGACTGTGTGTGCTCTGGTTGCCAGCACCCGGGGTGCTGCCCCGACACTATGAGCAAGAAGGTCTTGCAGTGCCCCCAGTGGCCAGCAGGGGGCGTGCCGCCACTACACCGGGAGTAAGAGTGCCCAGCGGCACAGGCACCACACTGTAAGAGGGCGCTGCACTGTCCTGGTCGCCAGAAGGGGGCGCGCGCACAGCACCGTGAGCAAGATTGCCCTGCAGTGCCCAGCTGCCAGCAGGGGGCGCCCAAGCCCGCCTTTTGAGATGGCACCACGGCGCCGGCCTGCAGGGTAGTCTGCGGAGTTGCGTCGTCCTCAGTACAGACCTGGACAGTACCGGCAGGGCGGAGCTGTGTTCTCCGCGCAGACCTAGCGGGCACACCCAGCCTGGGGACAACGCTGGGCCGCGTCCACAGTGGGTAAAATCCTTCCTGTTTGCAGCCTGACTGCTTAGGTCAGAGACTAGTAAGAAGATCTCGGTGTGGAGAACTGGACACCGAAAGCCCCTCTGAATCCTGCGCACGAGGTTCTCCCCACCCAAGGCCACGCGGCTGCAGTGCGAGGTGCACACCGCAGGCTCAGAACACAAATGGAGCGTTCCTAAGGCAGATATGACGTCCGAAATGCGAATACAACACCCCCGGTGCTCAGGCAGAAGCACCGGTAATGCTCGTGCAGGGCCTCACTCCAGATAAGTTACTACCAAATCACGCTACTCATGCCGCCTTGCCAGTACCGCAGTTTTAGTAATCAACACGGACGTATGGTTAGGGTTTAGGGTGGGGATTAGGGCTAGGGGTTAGGGTTAGAATTAGGGGTTACCGGTTAGGGGTTAGGATTTAGGGGTTAGAAGAATTTTAGGCAAAATAAATTTGAACAGTTTATTTGAGCAAAGGAGTGATCCGTGAGTCACGCCTGAAGCTCCAGAACGGAAAACCGGGCTTGGGGCTTCGAGGTCTTAGTGGTGGCAGCGGTGAGGTTTGTCATCGGCTCCAGCTGGGCGACCGCCTGCTGTGGGGATGGTTCCCTCAGCGTCCCTAGTCATACAGCCAGCTGGCGGCTGGACTTTTTGTCATTGACTGGTTGGTTGGTTAATTTTTTTGAGTCAGTTTAAATGACTCCAAGTTCGGTTTCCGTTTGCTTAGGCAACACCCCGGGCTAATAACGGCTTCCTCCTTTCTGCTGTAGCATGTCAAAACCGTAATTCATTTTCATTTTACTTCACTGGCATTAAGAAGTAAATTCACATTTTTGTTTTTATTCAGAAAGTCGGTTTAATTGGCAACCTATTTCTTGCGTAATTGCCCTACCTGTATCTTCCAATATGAATACAAGAGTGAAAGTAGGAGTAAACCTTTCAGTGATGACAGTTGAGTATGTTTACTGCTGGTTTTACAGAATCGCTTTTTATCATGTTTAAGAAACGTCCTTCTCTTTCCACATTTGTGAGTGTTTTTTACCGTGATGTGGCGTTGAACTTTTTCGGAAGCCGTTTCTGCATCAGTTGAGAAAATTACGGAGTGTTTTCCATTCATCCTAATAATACAGTGTGCTACATGGATGGCGTTAGTGTGTGGAACCAGCGTTGATTTTCTGGGATAAAGAAATCATGTTCATGGTGTTTGATCCTCTCAAAGTGCTGTTGGTTTAAATCTATTATTTTGCTGAGGATTACTAAGTCTGCATTTCTGAGGTCATAGATCTGTAGATTTCAGTCCTTGAAATGGCGTGACACTGTAGGATGGGTCCGGGTGGGATCGGGTACAGATTGTGGTTGGTATTTACAGAGTTAGTGTGTAAGGGTATTACACAATCAGGACACAGGGCTTTACAGGCTAAGAGTTTACCAGTTAAAGATGATGGTTTAAGGGCTATAAAATAGGAGGTTCAGGTTGGTGGCTGAGAGCTCCATGGTAGAGGTTAGAGGGAGAGATCAGGCTGACTAATAGGCTTAGGTTGACAGGTCAGAATTACAGTGAAGGGCTAGGGTGAAAGTTTTAGTGAGATTTTGGATTAGGGTTATATACAAGTTAGAGTAGGTTTAGCTTAAGGTAAGGATTAGAGTGGGTAAAAGTCACATTAGGGCTCATGATTAAGTGTGAAGCTTGGGTTAGATTTAGAGTTAAGGGTAATTGGAGTAAGGTTAGGGATTAGGATTAAGGTTAGTGTTAAGGTTTACAGTCTAGAGTAGGAATTAGGTTTGGGGCAGTGGTTAGGGTAAGGATTAGAGTTTAGAAATAGGGTTGGGGTTTAAGTTAGGATTAGGGTTGGGGTTGGCTTAGGGTTAGGATTAGGGTTAGAGTAGGGTCTACAACAAGTTAGGGTTAGAGTAGGACTATGTTTAAGGTTAGTGTTTAGGGGTTAGGGTTAGAGGGTCAGGGTTAGGGTCAGTGTTAGGGTTAGGGTTAGGGCAGGTTTAGGCTTAGGGTTCGTGGTTAAAGTTAGGGGTTATGGGTTAGGGTTAGGGTTAGGGTTAGACTTAGGGTTAGGGTTAGGGTTAGGGTTAGGATTAGGGTTAGGGTTAGAGGGTCAGGGTTAGGGTCAGTGTTAGGGTTAGGGTTAGGGCAGGTTTAGGCTTAGGGTTCATGGTTAAAGTTAGGGTTAGGGTTAGGGTTAGGGTTAGGGTTAGGGATATGAGACCTGGAGTCAAAGGAGATTTTTTTGGAACTTTACAGTTTGAGTTAGGGTTAGGGTTAGGGTTAGGGTTAGGGATATGAGACCTGGAGTCAAAGGAGAGTTTTTTGGAACTTTACAGTTTGACTGCCCTATTGGATTTCTTTCTTGGGTGGGGCCTGTAACACCTTTATTTCTCATGGAACAGCTGTATTTTCGGAATGCCTGTATTCCCATGTGTCAAGGAAGTAACTAGCTTGCTTTTGATTTTACAGCTTCATAGGTGGAAGGGACTTGCCTTTTTACAGATGGGTCTATGGACTGTGGACCTTTGAGTTAAGGTTGAAATAAGACTTGTGGGACTGTTGGGAAGGCATGATTGGTTTTGAAATGTGAGGACATAAGATTTGAGGGGTCAAAGTTAAAGAATCATAGGAATGTAGCTAACCATATAAAAGTTTTGCAAACCCATAATTTTTATTATTAAACAAATATATTTTATCTTTTATGTATGTTTTAATGTTTTTTAACCCAATGAAATGTGAGTTTTGTGATTTTGATCTTACTATAGCAATGGTTTTATAAACAAAGAAAAAATGAGTAACTCAGGATTGCAGAGATGGCGAACTATTAAAAATAGCTTGGGCATTAAATTATTATGAAATAATTGTGTATTAGATAATTCTAAGTCCAACAGTTGTGGCTGAACAGATCTGTAGGCATATGTAAGTGTTGAGGTGAAAGTGACAAGCAAAGCAGTTATGTTGAACATTTATGTCTGGAGGTAACCAATAGAGGAGCCGGCTGTGGACCTTCACCTCTGCATCACCTTTGTTTTGTGCTGTAGCTGAGTCTACAACACAACACGAAACAAAATCACCACGTATTTCTCAAAGAGAGAGAAAGAATATTTGATTCAATTTAAGCATTCCTAAATTGCCGCCCGGTGGCCCCTGCGCTCTTGGAGGTGGGCAGGCGATGCACTTGAGCCTGAGGACATCAGGTACCTGTCCCCCAATCCACCGCTGGCGCCCGAGTCACCCCTGCAGCCTAGACGTGGCATGGTAGCAGCAAGTGGCTGGACACCCCAGACCAGGCCTACGCCCCCAGCAGCAGGAATCCTGAGGCTGGGCACCTGGGTGACAAAGTCAGGCAGTCCACTCTGCCAGCAGCCGTTCCGTCTCATCGGTGTGGATGCAGAGCGCCCAGCGCAGGGGCTCAGGATCCGGAGAGGTGTCCAAGAGGAACGGACCCTCAGGTCAAATTGGCTGACGCCACCCAAGGGAAGCTCCGCCATCCCGCGCCAGTACCAGAGCTGCACCTGCAAACTGCGCATCCGGCATGGGCAGCAGTGGGAGCCGGTGGGGGAAGGAGCAACCCCTGACTTTCCGTGTGTCTCCCGCTCCCTGACACCTGCAAGGCAGAGCCGGGGGCCAGAGTCTCAGCGCCGAAGCCAGGCAAGTGCCGCGGAGTGCCCACGCCAGACCCGATCTCCCTTTGAGGAGTGGGGCGGCCGCAGGGTCGGACAGGCCTCCGCCTCCTCCGTTATGAGAGATATGTAAGGATTGGCAATGTTCCGTCAGGAACTCGTGTTTGTGATATAAAATGCGCTGGCGATCCTGCGCCTGTGGTCCTCCGTCAGCCCGGCCAGCCCAGGAGAACCCGGAGCCGAGCGACGCCTGCCCCGAGCTGCAGTCCCACCTGCCTGCGCGTGTCTGCGAGCAGCTTCCGGGAGCCGGGCGGCCGCCCCGGCGCAAGCGCAGAAGCAGACGGAGACGCAGACGCAGACGGAGACGGAGACGCAGGCGCAGGCGGAGACGCAGGCTCGCTCGGTCTGAGGTCGGAGGCTGCGAGCGTTGCTGCTGGAGGCTGTGGTCGACCCAGCTGGATGGTGGATTCGGGGCTGGAAATCAGTCTTGGGATCGCAGATTGGGGGCTGGCGTCAGGTGGGCGTGGGAGAAGCCGCGGCTCAGGAGCTGCTTGTTGGGGATCTGAGACGTCGCCACCTTGAAGAAGTTCCTCGGGTTCGGAGCCAGGGGCCAAGGCAGAGCAGAACCTGAGGTCCTGGGCTCCGTGGACCCCGTCTACACCGCTTCCGGACACCGAATCCGGGACGCGGAACCGCGGAAGATCCGCAGAGCGGCTGTCAGGGCGACGCCGGGGAGGAGCTGCCTGGCGCGCAGGAGCGGAGACCTGGACGTCCGGGACAAGCCGCACAGGTAGCGGGGCTCAGCCCGGGTCGGGGGGTTTCCTAGGCCCGGCTTCCCCCCGGGATGGGGCCTTGGAGGGCGCCGGGCACCCTCGGAGCAGCGGAGCCAAATGAGCCTCAGCTGCTTTATCCCTCCTAATTCCGCAGCTGGAGCACTTGGTGGAGGTGAGTGATTTAACTCACAAAGTTAGGCATATACAGTGTTGTTACTTTAACGTTCACGTTTAAAGCATGGTGTTTTATGCATTGCAGGAGGTCCCTACTGAGACAGCTCATTCCGCTGTCAAAACTACCGGGAACCATTTTCAGCAGGCGAAAATTTCTCAGGTAAAACTGCCCGTTTTACGTAGATCGCTTCTTTACTGAAGCGTCTTAGGGGGAAACTTGGAAGTGGGAGGTGGGTTTTGTGTTCTTGAATAAGAAGACACGTTTTTCTCAAAATGTGAGCTCAGTGTTTATCAATTTTACATAAACTGAATGAAAATATCAAGGTTTTAACATTTTTGCATGACACCTGCTGTCTTTTACTATTGTGATGACATTTTAAATAATTTTATAATGGAATGAAAAAATACTGGCTTCTCTAGATATTAAAATGTGCTATTAATTTCTATAATTGTTTACTGACAGCTGAAAATACAGATAAATGCATGGAACAATAGGAAATCCAAAAACACTGAAATGATATATGTAAGGATTGATAACGCTAACAGATATGAATAGGAAAGGACGAATTATTAATGAAAAAATGCCTACTCTTTGAAGAAAACTAATGAAATTTTATATCACAAACATGAGTGCCTGATGGAACACAGCTCAAACTTTTATATATGCAAGTGAGAAAAGTATCAGAAGAAAACACAAATGCTTATTTTGCAGGTGTATTTTATGTTGACAAAGGCCTTCCTAAGAATGACCTCAGAGGCAGGCATTCTGAAGGTTGATTTAGCAAACTAAAAATTAAAACTGCCTGTGTATCAGAAAAAAAATGAGAAATTAAAGAAAACATACTTGAAAAGTATTTATTATATATATATTCAGATGAGAAATGTGTTTTCATTTTACAGGGAATTCATTATTGTATGTCATGTGATATATATACTACTGGTATGTATAACATATTACATATATAATGTATATCAGTTATATATACAAATTAGAAAGTTACATTATTACACATTAGATGAAAAGTGCATCTTCATTTTATAGGAAATTATTTCAAATCAAATAAAAACTGATAAAAGTGGTCAAAGAACTTTTTTGCATATTTACAAGTTACTTATGTATATAGGAAAAAATCCTTTGCGTTTCTGGTATAAAAATTTAAATTAAAAGAGGAATGAAACTGTTTTCTGTCCACAATATGTGTGAGGATGTTTTGTACTGCTGCTTAAAGTTTACGTTGCTGATGACTTTTTAAATAGACAGTTTGTAGTAAATACTACATTTAAAAAATGTATATACTCTTTACCCATCAATTCCATTATACTAAAATACCCGCAGGAAGTAGAGAAGATACATGCACTTTGTTTTTTGCAGCACTTATTTTACAAAGAACAGGTAGAATGAATTCTATAAATAAATTTCTGTTGCAGCCATAGGATGGAATAATATGTGACCATTGAATAATATGTGACAATAGATACAAAAGTATGTTGATGTGTGAAGATGTATTTTGTTATAGCTGGCAAGGAAAAAAGAATCAGTTTGATTATACATACACACAAACACACTATGATCTTGTATTAACAAAAAAATGTGTACAAAATATGGTAACATTTCTAATTCCTGGGCATTTGCATTTTAAGTAAAGTTCTTATCTGTGATTGCTGCAGTGAGCATGTACAACACTTGTAGTAAAAGTTTATTATTAAAGGAATAATTCTTGGGAAGAGGAATATGAATCTTGCCCCAGATAAAAATAATCTCTCACTTTCTATTTATCATCATCATTATTATTATTGTATCTTTGAACATTTAGCCTCTTCAGAATAAAAAGGGAATATTTTATGTCTCCAGATTTTATGTATATTTTATTATGTATATATATTTTTCTTACATGTAGAGTTATATATGCAAACAATGATAGATTGATCATTTCATTTTACTTGTATTCTTTGAAAATAAATATAAATGATTACTATTGCAAAAATACTACTTTATAGGCATTTATTTAAAAATATTGAACTCCCCATCTGTATTTATCCATTCTTTCATTCAGTTTACTCATCAAACATAACCTGAGTACCTATTATGTGGCAGACGTATTCTACTATCTCTCAAGACCCCTCCTTAAAAACTTTGTGTTTACTGCCCTGTCTGTACAAGCTGAGAGATTTGAAATGGGGATATTAAGACTTAATCTCATTTAAACTTTATATCCCATCTTTCAAACAGAAGAACTTCTGAAGTTAGAAAATAGTAGAAGATAACCTTTAACTACCCTTTCAAAAGTTTATCAGTCTTAAACACTAATATTAATCATTGGAAAGTCTGGTTTGCATATATTCTCTAAGAATAAGTATTGAATAAAACGATCCATACCTATTCATTTGAATCATGAGTTTCCTTTGGCTTCAAGTTGTTTGAAAAGTCAAAGAATTAATTTGTTTAAATAATGTGTTACTGTTATTTCAGTGTTCTTTTCCCACAGTACCTTTAAGAACTGAAATGTATTTAAGTGCCAGTTATATCCCTAGAACTGCCCTAGACCTGCTGAGTATACCATATGCTACTTAATGTAAGGACTCATGGATTGTATGATGCCCCATTATTATATATGTCAATAATTTTTAAAATGCTACCAACTATAGTTGTAATAGATCATGAATTATAAGTGGCATTCAAATATCAGGAGTGTTAAAATGTGACCTACTCTTTAAGTCATCCTAGAAAGTAGGTATAATTGTATTATTTTACTTAATTAAAATTTTTTCATTTAGGAGTATAATAGAAATAATCCCAGAACTCTTGGAGGCTGAGGTGGGAGGATTGCTTGATGCCAGGAGTTTGAGACCAGCCTGAACAACAAAATGAGATTCTTACTCTACATAAAATTTTAAATTAGTAGCTGGGCATGCTGGTGCACATCTGTAGTCCCAGCTACTCAGGAGGCTGGGGATGGAGGACTGCTCGAGTCCAGGAGTTCCATGCTACAGTGAGGGATGATTACGCCATTGCACTCCAGCCTGGGCAAGAGTGAGACCTTGTCTCAAAAAAACAATAATCTAACAATTTTCAGTTGTTGCTGTAGGAACTATTTTAAATACTTTACATAGTTTCTCATTTAAGCATCATGTTGTCCCATGAGATAGCTATTGTTGTTTTTATTAATGAGGAAGTTGAGGCACAGAAAGGCTAAGTAATAGCTGATAATTGACAGAGTTTAAAGTAGGACAGAATCCAAAGAGTGAGCTCTTTCTATTCATATAGGCTGCTGTTTTCATTAACGTAGTGAGCAATAAGAATTAATACATATTGTACTTTATTCAAGAAAAATAAGGAAGAGGAAAAACACGCTACTCAATGTTTACAATTCCATGAATGACTGTATGTTTTGAGATACTGCACTGCACTCTCCTAAAAGGTCCTCTTATTCTTATACTACTGCTCTGCATTTGGCCTGTGCCAGTGGCTGTGTGGAAGTAGTCACTCTCCTGGTGAACAGAAAATGCCAGGTTGACATTTGTGACAAACAGAACAGAACAACTTTAATACAGGTATATAGTAGCCAACTCTTTGAGCATGACATGGGTTATATATATATATATATATATATATATATATATATTAAAATAAATTTATCTTATTTAAATATATATATATATATATATATTTAAAATAAATTTATCTTATTTAAATATAACTAGTTGGTGAAACCTGTGGAATGTGTATTTTGAATTCTTAGAATTTACAATCTATTTCTTGCTCTAATATGGACAGGCTGTACATTGCCAGGAAGAGACTTGGGCCATCTTTCTGCTGAAACATGGCACCAACCCACACCTTGAGGGTAGCTATGGCATCGCTGCTCTCCATTATGCAGAGTATAATGAGAGTATGTTACTGGCAGAAAAACTGCTTTCTTGTGATGCAAATACTGAAGCAACGGACAAGGTGTAGATCAATCAACTTTCTGTTCAAAATATTTGTTTTAACCTTGACTTAGGTAAGGGTCAGTTTTTTGTATTTGGAAGCTCAAGCATTTGCTGAATGCAAGCAAATCAAGTTATTTTGAAATAATTGTCTAAAATTGTATTTTAAATAGTGATACCTTGAAAGAAGCCATTAAAGGGCACAACTTTTAAAATACACTTTGGAAAATATTTGTGAATTTCTTCAAGGTAAAACCTTTTCAATTTTTTTTAAATGCAGGGTTTTTTTCCCTAACTAATGTAAAACAACCCAGGAAAGAAAATATGCCTGAAAATAGGCTTTATCTTAAAACTCCAGCAATGTAGAATAAATGGGCATCTTGCTGCTGCTGTCACAGTGTTCTCAAACCCTGCTGTATCACGTCTCAGTGGTGTGGCTTAAGAGGGAAAAACGGGAGGGAAAAGGAGAGCCATCGGGAATACGCAGGTCACTTGGAAATTAGGTAATAAGGGAAAATGCCAAGGAGAGGGTTCTTTTTAGTGTGTTGTTCTTCCAGTGTATGTGTTGAGACAAGGTGCTTTTTAGCTTTGGGGCCAATAAATTTTGATTGGAAAAAGAGAGTGAGTTGAAACTTGCCTAGAGATTAATTTTAGGCGGACTCTGAGGAAACCATATAGGCAGGGAATACGTGGTGACAAAATGAGAAACACTTCAGCAGAAGATGAAACAAATTATTAACTGACTTATTACCCATTCAGGCAGAAACAGCCACTTAGATCTAAGAGTCTAAACTTCCCTCTCAAATCTAGAATGTCTTGATGGAAAGGTGGGAGATAAGGAGCTTATTAATAGCAAAATAAAGTTGGGTTTTGAGTTTATTTGTCCCTGTTCTGCTCATACCCGTGGAAATTAAGTGTAGATTTAATAAATGACTGCTCATACCCATGGAAATTAAGTGTAGATTTAATAAATGACTCCATCTCTTATTCTTCTTTTTCTGACCACATCTCCAGCTGATAAAGGAAATTAGCCATGTGGGTGAGGGATGAGACTGAAGTGATTGCCTGCTGCGCTAATTCTCAGAATTGTGCATTTCAGTGACCTGAGCAAATTTTGTTAAAAATCTAAAATTTTGGGCTTTCCCATGAAGCTTTTGATGTAATAGATCTAATAAGGCTTGAATGTGTATGTTTTAAAATGTTTTCTTGAAGCTGGGCACAGAGGCATGTTCCTTTAGTCCCAGCTTGAGCCTAAGAGTTTGAGTCCAGCTTGAGCAACATGGTGAGACTCTTATCTCTAACCAAAATAACAGCAAAAAAAAACAAAAACAAAAACCACCACCACCAAAAAAAAAAAAAAAAACCTCGAGGTTTGGATACACTCCTGTTTAAGAACCCCGGAATAGATAAGTGCAATATATACATTTCTGTATCTCAAAAAAAATGTAAAAAATCTCTAGAAGAGTTGGCATTTGCGAGGTGCTACATTCTTCAAAGTTCTCCTTTTCAATAAGATTAGCCTGACTTAGCTGTCTTTCTCTGTGACTGGGAAGTGAAAGGGAACATTACTGGCAGTATCTCTCGGCTTACAGAATACCACCTTTTTTTCCCACCATTAATCATTCACTGCCATTCAGAGAGTCTTTAAAAATTTGCTTATAAGTAATCTTTCAATGAGAAGAGGCTCTTTATTGATTTCATGTCCCTTTGTCACCATACAGGTGATTATGTGTCAACAAATACTCATTACAAGTTGGGTTTTCTCAATTAAAATAATAGCCAATCCTAAATTTTTTTTAGTTGAAGTTGTATTGTGAACTATCTCAGTATGTCTGTTAAGTTTATAGATCTTTAACATAACCAGGATGTCAGCTTTACACACTGAAATCCATGAAGCTGATATAAATTTGATATACATCAAAATCCTTTTGATTAAAAGAATTTCCATAGAAATTATTTTAATAATTTAGTTTTGGCAGTCATATAAACCATCTATTTGGCTAACAATCTGGGAAAATTATATACAAATAGATTGTAAATGAATACATGTTGGAAAAATATTAAAGTGGGCATTATGAGTCTTAATAGCAATTTTTTTATAGACCATTTTTTTAATTGCATTTTAGGTTTTGAGGTACATGTGAAGAACATGCAAGATAGTTGCATAGGTACACACGTGGCAGTGTGATTTGCTGCCCTCCTCCCCTTCACCTATATCTAGCATTTCTCTCCCTGCTTTCTCTCCCCAATTCCCCACCCCCCACTGTCCCTCCCTTATTCTCCCCAACAGACCCCAGTGTGTAGTGCTCCCCTCCCTGTGTCCATGTGTTCTCATTGTTCAACACCCGCCTGTGAGTGAGAACATGCGGTATTTCATTTTCTGTTCTTGTGTCAGTTTGCTGAGAATGATGGTCTCCAGGTTCATCCATGTCCCTACAAAGGACACGAACTCACCGTTTTTTATTGCTGCATAATATTCCATGGTGTATATGTGCCACATTTTCCCTGTCCAGTCTATCATCAATGAGCATTTGGGTTGGTTCCAGGTCTTTGCTATTGTAAACAGTGCTGCAATGAACATTCGTGTGCATGTGTCCTTATAGCAGAATGATTTATAGTCCTTTGGATATATACCCAGTAATAGGATTGCTGGGTCAACTGGAATTTCTATTTCTAGGTCCTTAAGGAATCGCCACACTGTCTTTCACAATGATTGAACTAATTTACACTCCCACCAGCAGTGTAAAAGTGTTCCTATTTCTCCACATCCTCTCCAGCATCTGTTGTCTCCAGATTTTTTAATGATCACCATTCTAACTGGCGTGAGATGGTATCTTAATGTAGTTTTGATTTGCATCTCTCTAATGACCAGTGATGATGAGCATTTTTTCATGTTTGTTGGCCTCATGTATGTCTTCTTTTGTAAAGTGTCTGTTCGTATCCTTTGCCCACTTTTGAATGGGCTTGTTTGTTTTTTTCTTGTAAATCTGTTTTAGTTCTTTGTAGATTCTGGATATCGGCCCTTTGTCAGATGGGTAAACTGCAAAAATTTTTTCCCATTCTGTTGGTTGCCGATTCACTCTAATGACTGTTTCTTTTGCCGTGCAGAAGCTGTGGAGTTTGATTAGGTCCCATTTGTCTATTTTGGCTTTCGTTGCCAGTGCTTTTGGTGTTTTGGCCATGAAGTCCTTGCCTACTCCTATGTCCTGAATGGTTTTGCCTAGATTTTCTCCTAGCCAGTTTCTTCTAGCCAGTTTTCCCAACACCATTTATTAAACAGGGAATCCTTTTCCCATTCCTTGTTTTTGTCAGGTTTATCAAAGATTGTATGGTTGTAGATATGTTGTGTTGCCTCCGAGGCCTCTATTCTGTTCCATTGGTCTATATCTCTGTTTTGGTACCAGTACCGTGCTGTTTTGATTACTGTAGCCTTGTAGTATAGTTTGAAGTCTGGTAATGTGATGCCTCCCGCTGTGTTCTTTTTGCTTAGAATTGACTTGGCTATGTGGGCTCTCTTTTGGTTCCATATGAAGTTTAAGGTGGCTTTTTCCAGTTCTGTGAAGGTCATTGGTAGCTTGATAGGGATAGCATTGAATCTGTAAATTACTTTGGGCAGTATGGCCATTTACACAATGTTGATTCTTCCTAACCATGAACATGGAATGTTTCTCCATCTGTTTGTGTCCTCTTTTACTTCGTTGAGCAGTGGTTTGTAGTTCTCCTTGAAGAGGTCCTTTACATTCCTTGTTAGTTGTATTCCTAGGTATTTTATTCTCTTTTTAGCCATTGTGAATGGCAGTTCGTTCTTGATTTGCCTCTTTTTAAGTCTGTTATTGGTGTATAGAAATGCTTGTGATTTTTGCATATTGATTTTGTATCCTGAGACTTTGCTGAAGTTGCTTATCAGTTTCAGGAGATTTTGGGCTGAGATGATGGGGTCTTCTAGGTATACTATCATGTCGTCTGCGGATAGAGACAATTTGGCTTCCTCCTTTCCTATTTGAATACTCTTTATTTCTTTTTCTTGCCTGATTGCTCTGGCTAGAACTTCCAGTACTATATTGAATAGGAGTGCTGAGAGAGAGCATCTTGTCTAGTGCCAGATTTGAAAGGGAATGCTTCCAGTTTTTGCCTAGTCAGTATGATACTGGCTGTGGGTTTGTCGTAAATAGCTTTTATCATTTTGAGATACGTTCTGTCAATACCTAGTTTATTGAGGGTTTTTAGCATAAAGGGCTGTTGAATTTTCTCAAAGGCCTTCTCTGCATCAATTGAGATAATCGTGGTTTTTGTCTTTGGTTCTGTTTATGTGGTTAATTACATTTATAGACTTGGGTATGTTGAACCAGCCTTGCATCCCCAGGATAAATCCTACTTGATCATGGTGGATAAGCTTTTTAATGTGCTGTTGCAATTGGCTTGCCAGTATTTTATTGAAGATTTTTGCATCTATGTTCATCATGGATATTGGCCTGAAGTTTTCTTTTCTTGTTGAGTCTCTGCCAGGCTTTGGTATCAGGATAATGTTGGTCTCATAAAATGATTGGGAAGGGTTCCCTCTTTTTGAATTATCTGGAATAGTTTCAGAAAAAATGGTAACAGTTCCTCTTTGTGTGTCTGGTAGAATTCGACTGTGGACCCTTCTGGACCTGGGCTTTTTTGTGTGTGGTAGGCTCTTAATTGCTGCCTCAACTTCAGATCTTGTTATTGGTCTATTCAGGGTTTCAACTTCTTCCTGGTTTAGGCTTGGGAGGAGGCAAGCGTCCAGGAATTTACCCTTTTCTTGCATGTTTACTAGTTTATGTGCATAGAGTTATTTGTAATATTTTCTGATGATGGTTTGAATTTCTGTGGAATCTGTGGTGATTTCCCCTTTATCATTTTTTATTGCATCTATTTGGTTATTCTCTCTTTTCTTTTTTATTAATCTGGCTAGTGGTAGCAATTTTTATTATATATGAGGGCCTGATTTTTTGGTAAAACATACGATTCTAGAGAAGAAAAATATTTTACATGCAAATACTTGGATTATACACAACCATTTAGTTACACATTCATAGCAAATATAAAAACAAAAGGGCTATATTCTAAATGTGCACAGATTTGTTTGCCTCTATACATTGAGTCAACATGTACAATTTATAAGACTTATGCAGAAATCTGGACTTCCAACTTGTCCTAAAAAAATCAAATATGGTGTCCCCTGAGTTTCTATCACTGTTGGCCTGCTGTGCAGAAGATGCTTCTTTATAAAAGGCAAATATTCTCCAGTTTGCTACTGTGCCCACATCAGTACTTTCCTTTGTCAGATCACCTTCCTTTGTCTTTATATTTGAGTTTAAAACTCTTATGTTGTAGTATATTTTGATAACGATTTCAAGGCTTTTTAGTCAGTGTGCATTTGTTTATAACATATAGCCTATAGATTATATAAACCCCGCAGTTATGGGGTTGAGTTTTATAATTTAGTTTAAAACTTTTTTCTTTATCTATACCACAAATAAGCATCTTCCCATACAAATGCCTAGAAGTTTTTTTTTAGGTTATTCCTGGTTATAGCTGGATAGTTTAGGAATATTGCAGGCATTATATCTTTCTCCTCAGCAACCTTCCTTAAAAAGGCAAGTGACTTACTAACTTTCATTATGCTAGAAATAACCCATATGGATCAGTAAGAGAACTTTTATTGATAAGCCATTATATTTATATTTGCTTTATATTTTGCCTAAAATAAAAAATGATTTTAAATAGCCATTTAAATGGAAACCAGTAAAAATGGATTTAAAAGGTAGAGTTGCATTAGGGTCCCAGCATTACCATTACAGTTGAGAATAGAGTTTCTTACTGAGCTTTGGTTTTTTTAATATTTATTTTTAAATTTTTTAATCCTCTCTCTCATACAGAACATACTGAGCTTTATAACAGTTAAGATAAAAACCCATTCTCTTGTATTAAAAGAAACCCCACAGACTGTTTAATAATATGGAAAATATGTACATTGGAAGCCAATCACTCTTAATTCAGAGCTCATTTCCTTAGTGACCCATTTGGAGCAGGAGTGCCTGACATTGGCATCTGGGGTCCTAACATCATTGGTAGAAGTGAATCAAGCAAGTTTGTACCACCCAGAGGAAACCTCCAGCTGTATCAGGAAGCTCTGGGAACTGTATCTCTGAAACTCTTAATTCCTTAAATGTTAATATTTGCCACAAAAAGTATTGCCAAATGGGTACTAGGTAAAGTTCAAGAGATTTCTTGATTCTTGGATATAAAATACAGTTTTGTAACACTTCTTATATGCAGATTGTCATGGAGTCTTTCTCTTGGGGAACAACAAGCAAATGTTCTTTGGAATATAGTTTAAGAAACACTGCTCTGGAGATAATAATTTAGATCATTAATCTATGTAAAAAACGTAAAATATTTGCTACTGTGTTTTAGGTTTTGGGGGCTATAGAGATAAAAGATACAGGCCTTACCCTCAAGAAGCTCTTGGTTTCAGGGGGAAACAATGAAGTGATTACAGTGTACCATGCTAAGTGCTGTGATCAAAGCAAGGATTCTTGGGACTGGTATGTTTGAAGGGAGTTCTGGCGAAGGCCACAGTGAATGTGGGGAGGCTGAGGAGGGGTGTTTGCAAGGCAGAGAGCAGCACATCTGAAAGCAGAGGAGTGAGAAGGACGGGACTGCTTTTCATTCACTTCCTTTCTATATTGTATGTTGAAGTTCAAACATCTTAGAGAAGGTTTTTATAGTTCATTTGAGAAATTTATAATTTTGTGATTTTTTTTTTTTTTTTTGCTGTTTTATAGGACGGAAACGCCACTTTTATTTGCTATAATTTACAAGAGACAGCAAATGGTGGAATTTTTAGTGAAAAACCACGCAAATGTGCATGCTGTTGATAGGCTGAGATAGTACAGTAGTTCTTGTTTAAAATAAAAACCTGAGTGTTCTAGAGTGGAGTCACTCAAGTCAAATCATTAAAATTAACATAATTATTGGCGTATGGTGAAAAATATCAACACAAATAATCAGGTAGAAAAGCAAATATTGGACTAACCAACATAAAGAACACAGAGTAGGATTCATTTTCAGAGACTGTTATTTGTAATCTTATATTAGCTAAAGGTTTTTGTATTAGTTTTATTACATTTTGAAGTGTGGGCTTTTAGTTTATGACTACTAGTATTGCCATTATTATTATTATTTATTGTTTTCAGGCTGTAGATGGCCCTTATCTGACTCCCAGCTGATATGAATTACAGTATATCAGACTGGGAAAGCAATGGGGAAATCTTGATTTAAATCTTTGCTTACTTTAGGTAAATGACCTCAGCACAGTTTCCTGGCCATCAAGGGACTGTAAGTTAGCAGCTTGTATTATGTCATCCCCCAGTGGAACAGGAGACTTCCTTGTTGTCCCTTTTAGCCTTGGTGATAGTTTACAAAGATGAACACTTGAGCACCCAGGATGCTTATAGACACAAGCTGGTACATGCAACTGGTTATAATGTCTCCATTGACAGGCAGGGTATTAAATTGATAAAGTGCATCAAACCAGCTGTTTAGTAATGACTTGATTAAAGTTCTCGAATGGAGTTATTTGTTGTTTTAAAACAGCCCTCATGCTTTCTGTACATTATGGCTCATCAGGTGGTGTCAGCATTTTTCCTCAGCAAAATATTACTGTCTTTACTCGAGATATGTGTGTATGAGATGCAGAAGATTATGCTGTATTTCGTGGTTTGACAAGGTGTTTGTATTAAAAGGCCAGCTAATACTAAATTGATGTTTAAAATAATTGCAACCATTGAATCTTATACATTAGATGAGAGTTCATAGTTTGGTTCAGGTAGTTTGAAATAGCAAGAGTTAGTCCACTTTTTAGCTAGAACTCAAGCAGAAGGTAGGATTGGTTAGAAGTAGAATGCAAGATTCTGTCAGGACCTTTAAGACCTCTATCCCTAGGGATCTCAATGTGGTTCATTTTATTCTAAGTATAATCCCCATGCGTCAGATGAAAATAGAGCCACATCCTTGATTGCTGTTTTCTTTTTCTTTTTTTTTTTTTCTTGGTAGAGGCAAGGTCTCACTATGTTGCCTAGGCTGGTCTTGAACTCCTGAGCATAAGTAATCCTCCTCTCAAACTGCTAGCCCCCATGCCTAGCCTCACTTTTCTAGTGAGTTATTGGGTCTTGAAATGTTCAGTTTAGCAGGAAATCTTGTATTGTCCCCTGGGACTATCTCCTGTATCTGCCTTCTTTGAATTTTCCAAGAACCTAAGGTGTTTTCTAAGTCCGAGGAAGGCAGTCTTTCTTTACAAGTCAGAAGGGGAAAAGGCCATTCTAATTCTTCTGTTGTTCCCACAGATGCACTTGCTGTATTGCTGCCATTGTAACTGGTCCTGCAATCTGATAATGATTGACCTTTGCCACCAGGATGCATTCACTGATTCAGACCCCTCAGTTCTCATGGTGACTCATACATAGAGTTCAAAGCTACGGTGTTTATTAGTTTATGAACTTATGCTCAGCCATTGCTCCCAGCACCCTGCTCTGGGAGCCAGGCCTCCTAGCTTTACCCACCCAAATAGTCAGCAAGTTGATGAGTTGATGCTTCCCTACACTAAAAACACTATTTGGAGCCCACATCTTAGCTAGGCTTGGCCTAGGCCTTCATGGTGAGTTATCCTTTGAGACCCTGTTGGTCTTTTCTCTAACAAATATTAGTTGAGATTGTTTCCACCAGTCAGAGATGTTCAAATAATGTTGCAGGAAGAGATTAAGTTCCTTTCCCTTTTTCTGTCAGATTTGAATCTTGAGGCTTTTTTATATCCTGTGCAGCAGCTTTGGTTAGACAGCAGAAGGTTCCGTGTTATCTGTCCACAGAGCAGTGGGGACCAACTTGCAGTGGGCCCCTCAAGTAATCCATTTCCACAAGAATAAAAATCTCCCAGGCTACTTGCATGTCTACCTCAAGTTTTAAATATATTTTAAAGTTCTGCTTCACAGGAAGCCATTCAGTAAAATTCTCTGAATCTCAAGCAGGTGATTTGGATTTAACAGAGCCATCTATGACTGATGAATATCCATGTATAAAACAGGGCTTTGTACTTGCTTCAGCAGCATATACTTTAAAATTGAATCAATACAGAGCAGATAAGCATAAGCATGTCTGCTGCCTAAGGGTGGCACACGAATTCATCAAGCATTCCACATTTTGCTTTGACCCTGGAAGGTCATTTCACTATTTTCTGACAAGCTCCAAGGACGCAGCGTGAGTCAAACCAAAACAGGAGATACCCGACATTAAAATTGTGATCATCACTATAAAACCATTGACATATAGTGATCTATGAAATGAGAACAGAGCTGAATAGCATATGGGATGTTATTAGTATATGTCTTGGAAATGGGAAAATGTCGACTTGCATTTCCTTCATAAACCTGAAAAACAATAAAAGCAGGGTTGTGTTCTTGTCTGTTAGTTGGAAAGGACCATGGAGATCCAGCATCCTGGCACAGATGTGCTGGCTCAGAGTTTGAGGAGGCAGAGAAGGAGTTGTGGTTGTCCAAGCCAGGTTTTGACATCTGTTAATTTTCTGCTCTTGGTGTGATTGATGAGCTCAGTAATAGGGGACATTTATGTTATCTATTTTAATGATAATATATTTATATATAAATTTAGTTATAAGTTATGAATTACCTAAAATGCCCTGATTTACAAGGCACAATAAATACAACTAATAAAATTAGCACTTAATAACATTTTATGAAAACTGCAACATTCAAATATTAGAACCTAT
Source organism: Saguinus oedipus (assembly GCA_031835075.1). Lineage (NCBI taxonomy): Eukaryota > Metazoa > Chordata > Mammalia > Primates > Cebidae > Saguinus > Saguinus oedipus. The sequence continues at coordinate 57,279,142 of CM063187.1, read as the reverse complement.
GGAAAAACACACATCAAGCTTTATCTGGGACTCCACAATAGTTTCAGCAATAAAGTTCCATAAATTATTCCATTGCTTTACTATTTCTCCAAACATTTAAACATGTGATCTCATTACATCTTCCTAACAACCTAGTGAAGTAAGGCAGCAAAATCCTTATTTTTCAGAAGAAACCATGGAGCCTAAGAGAAGCAACTTGTCTGAACACAAATGCCTGCTGGTTACACAGCAAGGGCTTGTTCTGAGTGCAGGACGCTTTGCGTGATTTCCAGCTAACTGTCGTTAATTTACTGAGCTGTGCTCCCTCCATTCATGAGCACTTCACTGTTTTTTCTTTAATTGAAAGGTTAATAAACTTGTAAACCTTAAAATTTTGAAGTGTATGGGACCGAAATTAAAGTTCTGGTGTTAGTGCTGATATTGCCTGAAATGGTTTAAGAATTTAATATGTTTGGTATTTTTTATTTTAGTATTAAAATAACAATTTTATTTATTACTTTTTTATACATAGAATCTGACACCAAATTTTGGAACATAAAAAGAAGATACTTCAGTGCAAGTTAAGACTTGCATTGTCTTATAGTCAATTTCTCATTTCTTGTCAGTCGTACTCTTGATGGAAAAGAAAGATGTAAGATTAAGGTAGTTTTAATGGAAAAAGACCAGTTTAAAAATGTGTGTAAATTGCAAGTATATATATATGTGTATACATCTGTGTAAATTAATTTTCGAAATTTCTTTAGTTTGGAATTCAGAGTTATTTAAGAAGGTAGTTGTATCTATAATCTGAAACAGTATTGTCTGAAAAAAAATCACTTAATTACTATCCCTAAACTTCTAATACTTTTTGCATAAATAAGAAAAAAGATTGTCAAGTTAGTATGTTGTATGTCTTCTCTATAGTCACATTATAACAAATTGAACTTGTTATACATAGGGATCTTCTGGTTCATTTTTAGAATGAATTGTTTATATTTAGTAAATAAATATAGTTGACCCATGAATAATGTGGAGGTTAGGGACTCTAATCCCTGTGCAGTTGAAAATCTGAGTATAACTTTTAATTTCCCCATCTTACCTACTAATAACCCACCATTGACTGGAAGCCTTCCTGAGAACATAAACAGTCTATTAAAACCTATTTTATTTGTGCTGCATTATTATATACTGTGTTCTTACAACAAAGTGAGCTAATGAAGCCGTTAGAAAATCATCAGGAAAAATATATTGACTTTGTAAGTGGTTCCTTACAAAGGTCTTTGTCTTCATTATCTTCAGGTTGATCAGGCTGAGGAGGAAGAGGTGGATCTTGTTGTCTGTGGATTTCAGAGACAGAAGAAAATCTGCACGTAAGTAAACCCCTGCCGTTTGAACCCTTGCTGTTCAAGGGTGAACTGTATTATGTATTAATTTGTGTCACTGAGAAAGTAACTATCTTTAGAACTGGGAACTCAACAATCCCTTTCTTGTACCCGAAGTAAATGGCAATGAGAACTGTAAAATTGTACCCGCGTGCACCCATCCAAATTGGAGATTATGTTTTGGAGATACCCACTGAGTGCAGAAGACAGAACAACAGTTCCTTCGTGAGAAGTACAAGTTATGTTACATATTCTTACATAAGCAAAAATGGTTTTATCTGTCATGGTTTACACACACACACGTGCTCTTGCACGTACATATGTACACACTAATAAGTTAGAAGTCCTGCTGATTCTTTATGACCAAATCCACTACTTGGAGGGAACAGTGAATAACACATCCTACACTTTGGATGCAGTTCTTTTGACTTTTTTGACTTGTTCTGTGATGAACTGCGTTTAATGGGTGAACCATGTTTCTAGTTTTATAAGCAATAAAAAGATTAGAAGTGAGTGAAAGGAACTCTATGATCGGTAGTAGACTGTTACACTTTATTCAGTGGTTATGTTTTTCTCCAGGTAAACAAGTTACTTGAATGATGAGTTCCCAGTTACACAAGTTACTTAATTAATTTATTATTATTATAATGGGGTCTCTCTATGTTGCCCAGGCTAGAATACAGTGTCTTTTCAGTGATACAATTACAGCTCACTGTAGCCTTGAACTTCTGGGCTTATTCAGTCCTCCTACCTCATCCTCCCGAGTAGCTGGGACCATAGTCATGTGTGGTTACATCCAGCTGGATACACAGTTATTTATTTATTGTTTATCTGTTTATTTTGAGACATTGCTCCCTCTGCTGCCAGTACTTGAGTGCAGTGGTGCAGTCTTGGCTCCCTGCAACTTCTGCTTCCTGGTCTTAAATGATCCTTTCACCTCAGCCTCCCAAGTAGCTGGGACTGCAGGCATACACCACCATGCTTAGCTATTTTTCTTTTTAAGGTATGTATGTATGTATGTATGTATGTATGTATGTATGTATGTATGTATGTATATTTTAAATGAGGTCTCACTATATTGCCCAGGCTGGTCTGGAACTTCTGAGCTCAAGTAATCCTTCTGCATCAGCCTCCCAAAATACTAGAATTTTACAGGTGTGGGCTACTGCGCCCGGCCTGCACAATTGTTAGAAATTAAGCCCCAATTGAGTTGCAGAAAATTGACTACCCTTTCATTTTTTTTTTTTTTTAGGAACATTAATATTGTAGAACATACTGTCAATCATCAAGATTCTTTTATTCTGCTTAAACTAGGATTGCTGCTTATTCCACATTATTTTCTGAAATAATTGTTTTATTTATTCCTTTTATGGCTTTATTTAATTAGATACGGCAATACAAGAATCTCCAAGTCAAATATCAAGGGGAAAATATAAAAAAACAAGATTAGGGAAAGTTATTCTCTGAAATAACCATCTGATGACAGTCACATATATCAACTTAATAAAAATCTTCTATGATGTATTTGTGTCAAGGGTTTCCAAGACCACCCCCAGGTTTGGTGATTTACTAGATGGTCTCATAGGACTCAGAAAACAGTCATACTCAGATCTTTTTTTTAAAAAAAAAAAAATATATATATATATATATATATATATATATATATATTTCTTTTTTTTTTTTTTAAAAACAGATCTTTTTTTTAAAAAGATTGTTGCAGAGGTACATACATGGCAATGTGGTTTGCTGCCTCCATCCCCATCACCTATATCTGGCATTTCTCCCATGTTATCCCTCCCCAACTTCCCACCCACCGCTGTCCCTCCCCTAGTTCCCCTGCTGCAGACCCCAGTGTGTGGTGCTCCCCTCCCTGTGTCCATGTGTTCTCATTGTTCAGCACCCACCTGTGAGTGAGAACATGGGGTGTTTGATTTTCTGCTCTTGTGTCAGTTTGCTGCAGATCTTTAATTTATTACAATGAAAGGGTACAGGCAAAATTAGAGGGGAGAGATGCATGTGGTCAAGTCTGGAGGAAACCGGGCACAAGTTTCCAGGAGTTCTCTCCTGTGGCGTTCCCAGGATCTGCTTCATTCTCCCAGCCTCACATTTTGGCAACACTTGTGCAGTGATGTCTGCCAGTACCAGGATCTCATTAGAGACTCAGTGCCCAAGTGTTTTAAATGGAGGTTCCTCTCCCTCACACGTACCCAAATTCCAGACTCCAGAAGGAAAGCATCTGTTCAGAGTAACCACGTTGTTTCTGTAAACACTTTAGACACAGTGAGCCGTTCTTCTTAGGGAATGGTGGGAACCCTCTCAGTTTCAATTTCCTAAACACCGGCCAAGGGGCCTTGCACGCGGGCCTTTCTAAGGATGTCAGTCTTTTGCCTGCTATATGAAATCTTGTCTGCACAAAAGTTTTAGCCCCAACTTAATTTTTGGTGTTGTTTCAAAATTTCATTTGAACAGCAAATAATCTAAGATAAGGTAACTTGGTACTAGTTTCTGTGGTATGATCCATCCTTAGTTGCAATGCTGGTTACTTTTTTGAGTTTTGGTGACTAACAGGTATTTCTTTGTAAGTTACCATAGCAGTATTAGGTAATTACAGTCGTTCCTCCTTATCACATTAGCCTTTCAGTAAAATTGTTAAATAAGCCTAATAATTTCTAAGTTAAAATCAGAATAAAAATGGTCTTTTATTTTCATTACCTGAATAATCTAGTTTTCATATTGCACTAAATCGCTGTTTAGAATTGTGAAATAAGATAAAATATTCAATCATTTTATCAATATTTTCTTGCCTGAGCATGCAATTAAATTTGTTTTACATATTTTATATACTTCGATATGAGAAATAATGCCTACATGCTATTACTTTGGTCTTTAATGATCTCCAATTTTGGGGGTCACCATGTCTTGCTTAAATGTAATAACAGGTTAAATGAATATCTTTGATTTTTCATTTTAGTTTTTGTTCTGGAAATCCTGGGATGCATAGACAATGAGTATCTTTTTTAGATCAATAACTTTCTTAGAGCAGTTTTAGGTTCACAGCAAAACTGAGAGGAAGGTACAGAGACTTGTCATTATTTTCCATGCCTCCCACACATGCATGGCATTTCCCACTATTAGTATTTTCCACCAAAGTGGCACATTTGTTACAACTGATGAACCTACATTGACACATTATAATCATTCCAAGTTCATAGTTGACTTAACACTGTGAATTTAGACAAATGTATAAGGACATGTATCTATTATTTTAATATTACAGACAGAACAGTTTCACTGCCCTAAAACTTCTCAACACTATGCCGGTTCATCTCTCCCTTTCTTCCCAGCAACTCCAACCACTGATCTTTTCTGTCTTCACAGTTTTACTGTGTTCAGAAGAGTCATACAGTTGAAATAATACAGTGGATATAAAATTAAAGTTCTGTGGTAATTGAATGTGGTTAAGATATACTTTGTCCTTTTGTTTTTCTTTTTTATCATAAGATCTGATGGCAGGTGCTTTACATATTTAGAAAACATGATTTGTGTGGATATTTACCACATAATGGAAAGGGTTGAGGAAAATGACACAATGCATTACCACACAGCACAAACTGGGGCATCGTGGTTTATGGGGCGGGTTCAGATAGACTCTGTTCCTTAGAAGGGAACAAGTTCAAGAGGTTGTACTTTATAAAACTGGAATCACAAAGTCTTCCATATGTACTTTCAGTTGGAAACAAGACCAGGCAGTGAATGCTATAAACTACCCATGCTCCTCACTGATCCTCTTCCTTTGAGGGATGAGTCTAAGAACAGTCTGTATTATGATGACATGACTCACCTATGGCTAGATTCTCTGTCATGAGGGACGGCAAGGAAATCATACAATTTTGCTTTATATGAGGTTAAAAAAGATTTTTTTTTCTCCTAGGGAGAGGGGAAAACATTGGCACATTCTGGTAGCAAGAGGGCATTGACAGTTTTCTTTCTGTATATTCTTCACATCAGACAGTACTGCTTGGCAGCCTGCCACACCTCCCCAGTGTTTCTTAAGCTTCTCTCTGAAGGTGAGGTGTGATTCAGAGTGGGTAAGCTCTTAAAGGAGTGACCTTTCCAGTGGGTCTTTCTGTGGGAGGTAAAAAGGCAGGTGAATCTGGGCCTTGTTACACATAGAGCTGAGCATATAGCTACAACTGAGTAAACCACCCAGCACCTTCCCCAGAAGAGTGTTCGCCTGAGTAACAGACTGATGTCTCTTGAGCTCTTCTCCACTGGCAGCTGGAAAGTCTTTGCCAGGATCCTTGTTCCTGGTCTGATTCCTGCTTTGCGCTGGCTTCTGATGATACGTTGTTTTATCCTAACCTGAACAGTTTTAACTGCAGAGCTAGGGAGGCTGTGTTGTGTTCAACAAAATGAGTGCAGTAGTTCTTCCTTAAATGTAGGAGATACATTTTAAGACTCCGACCGAGTAAATGCCTGAAACCACAAATAGTATCGAATCCCATACCATTTTTTCTACTCATATATGTCTGTGCTAACATTTAATTTATAAATTAGGCACAGTAAGAAATTAACAGCAACTCAGAATAATATTTATTACGATGGTTCTCCCTTTACAATGCCTGTGAAATGAGGTGAAGTGAGGTGAATGAGGCAGGCATTGTAATGCAGTTAGGCCACTATGCACCCCCTGAATCTAAGTCAGAAAAACATGAGCTGTGAGTGACCCCGGATCTTCAGACCTTAATGATGTTGATGACTGACGGGTGAACAGCATTTGCAGTGTGGAGTGATTTACTTAATCAGTGGGGCATATGTAATAAAGCTTTCATAAAGACCCAAAGGGACTGGGCTTAGAGAGGTTCCCGGAGGATGGTGTATCCTGGGAGGGCATGGAATCTTTGTCCCACTTCCCCCACACTTTGCACTATGCATCTCTTAATCTGTACCTTTTGTAATGTCATTCATAGCAAACTGGTAAATGTGTTTCCCTGAGTACTTTGAGCCATTCCAGCAATTCAATTTAACCCAAAGAAGGAGTCCTGGGAACCTCAGTTGACCCCACATTGAAGCCAGTTGGTCAGTTTCAGACTCAGGGCTGATGAAGGGAGGCAGTCTCACGGGACTGAGCCTTTACCTGTGGAATCTGATGCTATGAGCAGACAGAGTATGAGAACTGAATTAGATGATACCCAGCTTGTGTCGTCTGAGAAATGACTGCTTGCTTGTTGGTGGGGAAAAACCCTCTACACATCTGATCATGGAAGTCTTCTTTGCTGATGACTGTTTCTGTGGTATGAGAGCAGAGAAAAATATGGCAAGTATGACTTTTCTACACGTCGTGGATAAGGGAACTAGGGTATGCTGTGTTTTAACTGCCCTTCATATTTTGGTTCAGAAATTATGCTCTGACACTGGTCACTCATCCCACCTGTTCTGATTAACAATACCATTTTTAGTCAATCTCATATGGTTTGTCTAAGATGACTTGTATACTGCAGTTCACTTGTATATATCAACTTTTGATAAACTTATTCTTCCTTGCACTGATAAGTATGAAGTAAGAGTTCTTACTGCATTAATTACACACCAATAGGTATAATCTATATTAATTCTATTAAGGTCCCAGGTATGCTCCCAAATGAATGCTTTGTAACAAAGCATCAGTCCTGTACTTTAAAGAAAAATGATCTAAATCGTGTACACAACTGTGCGTACTTTTTTTTTTTTTTTTTTTTTAATGAAGGTACAGTCTTGCTATGTTTCCTAAACTGGTCTCAAACTTCTGGGTCTCTCAAGTGATCCTCCTTCCTCAGCCTCCCAAATAGTTGAAATTACAGGCAGGCATCACTGTACTTTCTTATGGTTTTAATATTCTATACATTATCGATTTAAAATGCATTTTATCTTTCCCTTTAATAGATCCTGGGAGTTCTGATGAATCTGCAGTCAGGTAGGATTTTACAGATTTAAAAAATTATGTTAACTAAGAAAATATAGATGGAAGAAACTAATATCTGTTGAGTGTTGTATTCTGGGCTAATACCCTATTACGTGCTATGCATTTATCTCATAAAGCCATCACACCATCTGTTTTCTTATAACCTACTGTTTATTAAATAGGCAACTGTGGTTTAGAAAGGCTGATTAATTGGATCATGATTCCATGGTTTACAAAGTAGCTGACCCATAGTTTGATCATCAGCCTATCTGGCTTTCAAATCTTCTGCTCCTCAGCACAGATTGACAGAGATCTGTGCAGCACTTTGATCAAGGTATAGGTCCGAATAAGATTAATCAGGTTATTTTAATTAACATCTAAATTCATGAGTTTAAATAAGTTAAGCTCTCATTTTAGGTTACTGTTAGAAATGAGGTTAGTCCTTCAGTTTGTCCTAATAAATGTGACAATTTTTGTGGTAAGCAGCATCTTTTCTTTTCTTTTTTTTTTTAAATTAACCATCAAAGCCTTTTGTTTGGCCATAGGACTGGAAGTTTTACAAAACCAAGATTTGGCAAGTCTTTGAGAGAAATAACTTCCCAGTTTTGTTTTCCCTTTAAGCTAGTATTTCTGCCTAGATCCATAATGTTTTATTTTTATTTTTATTTTTCCATGACTTTTCTTCCTTGGTGTTTCTTTTGTTACGTTTTCAAATTCTGCTGCCTATGTGTTCCCAATTTTCCTATAGACAGAACCAAAAGCACATAGAATTACAGAAATTTAAGGAATCTTAGGCGTAATGAAAATATCTCCTAGTACTTCAATCTGTGTTGCACGTTCTGGTCAAGTGATTTTCTAGATAGGGCACGTGAGCCTCAAAGAGATGAGGGTGCTTTTTTTGGACATATGAAGTGGTAGAAATGAGATCTGAACTCGTTTTAAAGGCCAAAACTCTTTCTTTTTTAACTCTGTTGGCATTTTGTTTTGCTTTTTTGAGACAGAGTATTGCTCCTATTGCCAGACTGGAGTGCAATAGCACAATCTCGGCTCACCGCAAACTTCACCTCAAGGGTTCAAGCGATTCTCCTGCCTCAGCCTCCTATCTGGGATTACAAGCATACACCACCATGCCCGGATAATTTGGTATTTTTAGTAGAGATGGGGTTTCTCCATGTTGGTCAGGCTGGTCTCAAACTCCTGACCTCAGGTGATCTGCCTGCCGCGGCTTCCCGAAGTGCTGTGATTACAGGTGTGAGCCACCACACCTGGTTTGGCCTGTGTTTTAATAATACAAAGCGGGAGTGAGTCTGGTGCACCCAGTAGATAGAATGAGAATGGAATTAGCTGGTGAACCCAATGGAAATGGCTAAGAATGGAATGAGCCAGGGAAGGCCAAGTTTGAAGAGAAACGACACTGGATATGGATTATTCAATAAGAGATTAAAATATTGAGGTTTATGAGAAGTCTGACAAATTATAAAGATGAAGGACACAAGATACTGAGAACTATCTACAAAAGCACATTAAAATAGAGGGTTCAAGGAAGCTCCAAACAGATTGCTGTGCTCTTTTTAAATCAAGAACTGACAAACCTGAACATTTTTGCTGTTAAGATGCTAAAACATTTGGAGACACTGGAAGGAATCTCTACAGCAGACAAATGTCATATCATCTCATCCCAACCTGACTTTCAGAGGGGTGGCTTAGAGCCCCTTGAATGCTGATGGGCTGGAGACTGCTGAACTACATAGATCTGTGGTCCAGGGCAGGTGTCTCCTCATCTCTGCCTCTTTTCCCAGTTCACTGATGTCCTTCCCATATCCAGGCAGGCTGGGTCAGGGGCATCATTGGCTGTCAAATCAGTGGTGAAGTTCAGCTGGGTAGTTGGAGGTGTATCTGTTCTGGTAGTTAGTAGAGACTCTAGTTAGGCTGTTATTCAGGAGCAGGGATATGGGATATAGAGCACTCCCACTCCTGGTCATTTGAGGCCGTCCTTTCAGGAACCTGTGCTTTCATAGACTGACGATTTGAAGATTGGAAACTGCCATGGAGCCCTGCATTAAGTGGAATCTTGAAGTGGGAACCCACAGGAAGAAAGCTATTTAGAAGGTACTTAGGGAAACAGAGGTACAACTGCCAGGACTCTGTTTTTCCAGCAGTCTCTCTCATTGGATATCTGAGTGCCTATGAAGGTTTTTAAGGACTTAACTAGTTTATGTGGACCTGAATAAACTAGGACCTACAGAGTGAAAATAATTGGATTTTAATTATTTTTTAATGTTTTAATCTTTCTGGTAAGAGTATCCTCAATAAGAAAAATACATCTTTGTTATTAGACTTTTGTACATTTAGCTCTCACACATTTCAAATATCGCAGGGATTCTCTGTACTCTTTTAGGACAAAGGAAAGCATTGGGACCTTCTCAAGTGGTTTTCATGCTGAGGAATCAAGACTGCCATTTTGAAGTGACACAGATTAGTCTTTTAACCAGAGATAGATAATGGACAATAGACAGTGGATCTTTCTACCTTGTTTTGGGTCATAAGGCTCCTTCCAGTTTAGGTGACAAAAGTTATGTCATCCATTAATTGAATTTCATGTTCTGCTTCAGGACAGACAATTTGTGAGGGTAAATTATTGTCGAGCTCTGCCAATATATTGGCTGTCACTATTTGTTATGGAACTCAAGGTCAGTTTTCATTGAGTGTCTTACAGATTTACACAGCTGGAGGCAGAAATAGGTAACCAAATCTATTTTTAGAACAGAGGCCATATTTTAATTGTATCAAGAAATGTTATTTAATATACAGATGGCTAACTTTTTCCCAGATTGTGTTTTTGTTTTTTTGGAGGGGGAAGTAAATATGAACTGGCAGGTAAAAAATGTTAAAAAAAAAAATCAACTTGTTGATTTTTATTGCATATTTTTGCTCTAAAGCATTTTCCACGAACTGTGTGTGGATTCATGCCCTAAACCAGATGATGAAGACTTGACTGTTACTGCCAAGGTAAAGTGGTCTCTTATAAAATTTTCTCACTCAGTCAACTTCTGCATAGTATTTACTTTTAAATTTTAGCAGTGGTTTACCTATTGTTTTATGATGCTTATGGAAAGTTGGTCAGAGAAAACCATAGACATATGGCTAGTTGATTAAAAATTTTTATTTAAAATTGGTAACTAACGAAAGATTGATAAGTATTGTGACAGGGTGGGGGCTGAACAAAAATGGACTGGAAAATACATAACAGAAAAATCACATTAGGAAATGCTTTCCCCAATAGAGAAAATACGAAATTTGGTTAAGGTTTAATTAGATAAATATTAATACTTTGACTTTTAAATCATACTAGTGTGACACCTATTTTTTGCCAGTGTAAATCTTCAGCAGATCAAATTACTTGTGGTAATCATGAAATCTCCCTGGCACCTTTTAGTTGAAAAACTGTACAACAAACAGCACATAGCTGTTTTTCTTGGACACTTATTATTTGGGTATTATATGCTTGGTAGGAAAGATTGTTCCTCTGCTTATATTATTGGTTCTGTAGTGAGACTAAAATATTAAAAATTGTAGGAAAAAGATAGCTGGGTGTGGTGACGTACACTTGTAGTCCCAGCTACTTGGGAGTTTGAGGTTGCTTGAGCCCAGGAATTTGAGAATGACCTGGGCAGCATAACAAGATTGCATCTGATTTATTTATATTTAAAAATAGTAAATACTAAGTTCTGGGCTACATATGCAGAATGGGCAGTTTTGTTACATAGGTATTCACGTGCTATGGTGGTTTGCTGCATCCATCCCCGTCATCTACATTATGTATTTCTCCTGTTATCCCTCCACCACCTGCTATCCCTACCTTACTCCCCTCTTCTCCTGGCAGGCCCTCCATGTGTCCCTGTGTTCTTATTGTTCAACTTATGAGTAAGAACATGCTGTTTGGTTTTCTGTTCTTGTGTCAGTTTTCTGAGAGTGATGGTTTCCAGTTTCATCCATGTCCCTTCAAAGGACATGAACTCATCATTTTTTATGGCTGCACAGTATTCCATGGTGTGTATGTGCCACAATTTCTTCATCCAGTCTATCTTTGATGAGCATTTGGGATGGTTCCAAGTCTTTGCTATTGTAAACAGTGCCACAATAAACATGTGTATGCATGTGTCTTTATAACAGAATGATTTATAATCCTTTGGGTATATCCCAGTAATGGGATAGCTGGATCAAATGGTATTTCTAGTTCCATATCCTTGAGAAATTGCCACAGTTTTCCACAGTGGCTGAAATAATTTACACTCCTGCCAACAGTGTAAGAGTGTTCCTATTTCTCTGCATCCTCTCCAGCATCTGCTGTCTCCTGATTTTTTCATGATCGCCATTCTAACTGGCGTGAGATGGTGTCTCAATGTGGTTTTGATTTGCATTCCTCCAATGGGCAGTAATGAGCTTTTTTTCATGTTTGTTGGATGCATAAACGTCTTCCTTTGAGAAGCGTCTGTTCATATCCTTTGCCCACTTTTTGATGGGGTTTTTCTTGTAAATTTAATTTCTTTCTAGATTCTGGATATTAGCCTTTTGTTAGATGGGTAGATTGCAAAAATTTTTCCCCATTCCATTGGTTGGTGGTTCACTCTAATGATTTTCTTTTGCTGTGCAGAAGCTCTTAAGTTTAATTAGATCCCATTTGCCTATTTTGGCTTTTATTGTAATTGCTTTTGGTGTTCTAGACATGCTTATGCCTCTGTCCTGAATGGTTTTGCCTAGGTTTTCTTCTAGGGTTTTTATGGTGTTAGGTCTTAGGTTTAAATCTTTAATCCATCTGGAGTTAATCTATATATAAGGTGTAAGGAAGGGATGCAGTTTCGGCTTTCTGCAGATGGCTAGCCAGTTTTCCCAACACCATTTATTAAATAGGGAATTCTTGTTTTTGTCATAAGATCAGATGGTTGTAGATGTGTGTTGTTGCTTCTGAGGCCTATCTTCTATTCCACTGGTCTATATCTCTGTTTTGGTATTGGAACCATGCTGTTTTCATTACTGTAGCCTTTAAGATAGTTTGAAGTCAGGTAGCATGATGCCTCTGGCTTGTTGTTGTTGTTTTGCTTAAGATTTTCTTGGCTATGCGGACTGTCTTGGTTATATATGAAGTTTAAGGTAGTTTTTTCCAATTTTGTGAACAAAGTGAATGGTAGCTTGATGGGGTAGCATTGAATGTATAAATTATTTTGGGCAGTATGGCATTTTCACAGTATTGATTCTACCTGACCATGAGGATGTAATGTTTTTCCATCTGTTTGTTTCCTCTCTTATTTCCTTGAGCAATGGTCTATAATTCTCCTTCAAGAGGTCCTTTCATCCCTTGTTATATGTATTCCTAGATATTTTACTCTCTTTATAGCAATTGTGAATGGGTGGGCTGTTATTGGTGTACAGGAACACTTGTTACACATTGTGTATTCTTAGACTTTGCTGAATTTGCTTATCAGCCCAAAAAGATTTTGGGCTGAGACGATGGGGTATTGTAAATATACAATCATGTCATCTGCAAATAGAGACCATTTGACTTCCTCTTTTCCTAATTGAATACCCTTTATTTCTTTTTCTTGCCTGATTTCCCTGACCAGAACTTCCAATACTATGTTGAGTAGGAGTGGTGAGAGAGGGCATGCTTTTCCTGTACCGGTTTTCAAAGGGAATGCTTCCAGTTTTTGCCCATACACTATGTTATTGTCTGTGGGTTTGTCAAAAATAGCTTTTATTTTGAGATACGTTCCATCAATACCTAGTTTCTTGAGAGATTTTAGCATAAAAAGCTGTTGAATTTTGTCGAAGGTATTCTCTGCATCTATTGAGATAATCATGTAGTTTTTGTCTCGGTTCTGTTCATGTGGTGGATTATGTTTACAGATTTGCATATGTTGAAGTAGCCTTGCATTTTGGGGATGAAACTGACTTGGAATATGATGGAGATTCTTGATGTGCTGCTGGATTCAGTTTGAGGATTTTCCTACTAATATTCATCATGGATATAGGCCTGAAATTTTCTTTTTTAGTTGTGTCTCTGCTAGGTTTTGCTATCAGGATGATGTTGGTTTCATACAATGAGTTAGATAGGATTCCCTCTTTTTGTATTTTGAATAGTTTCAGAAGGAATGGTACCAGCTCCTCTTTTTACCTATGGTAAAATTTGGCTGTGAACCCGTCTGGTCCTGGACTTTTGTTTGGAAGGCCATTAACTGCTGCCTCAATTTCAGACCTTCTTGTTATTGGTCTGTTCAGGGATTTAACTTCTTCCTGGTTTAGTCTTTGAGGGGTGTACCTGTCCAGGAATTTATCTGTATCATCTAGATTTACTGGTTTATTTGCAAGAGGTGTTGGTAGTAATCTCTTATGGTAGTTTGTATTTCTGGGGGATCAGTGGTGATATCCCCTTTATAACTTTTATTGCATCTATTCTTCTCTCTTTTTATTCGTCTCGCTAGTGGTCTATTTTGTTGATCTTTTCAAAAAACTACCTGGATTCATTGATTTTTTTTTTTAAGGGTTTTGTGTGTGTCTATCTCCTCTAGTTCTGCTCTGAACTTAGTTATTTCTATTTTTTGTCTTCTGCTAGCTTTTGTTTGATCTTGCTCCTGTAGTTCTTTTAATTATGACAACAGAGTGGATCTAAAAGGAAGTGTCCCAGCCTCACGCCCCTGCTACCACTTTTCATGGTTTGTTTTTATCTGTATGCTTATTTTTTACCTATGTTAAAAATTCCATCCCCTATTTTTTAAAAAAGAATCACATTTATTTTTAAAAATAAAACTGCAGGGCCGGGCGCAGTGGCTCACGCCTGTAATCCCAGCACTTTGGGAGGCCAAGGCAGGTGGATCACGAGGTCAGGAGATCGAGACCATCCTGGTCAGCATGGTGAAACCCTGTCTCTACTAAAAATACAAAAAATTAGCTGGGCATGGTGGTGCATGCCTGTAATCCCAGCTACTCAGGAGGCTGAGGCAGGAGAATTGCCTGAACCCAGGAGGCGGAGGTTGCAGTGAGCCGAGATCGCGCCATTGCACTCCAGCCTGGGTAACAAGAGCGAAACTCCGTCTCGGAAAATAAATAAATAAACTTTGGATCACTACCATAAATGGAGAATTATTAACACTTGCCCAAAATAGATGATCTTTAAAAAAATAAATAAAACAGGAGCTTGAAACCCGCTCTCCTTGTTACAAAGAGAGGCTAGCGGCTGGCCAACATGGTGAAATCCTGTCTCTACTAAAAAGACAAAAATTAGCAAGGCGTGGTAGCAAGTGTCTGTAATCCAAGCTACATGGGAGGCTGAGGCAGGAAAATTGCTTGAACCTGGGAGGCGGAGGTTGTAGTGAGCCAAGATCACACCACTGCACTCCAGACTTGGTGACAGAGACTGTCTCAAAAAAGAAGTAAGAAATAAACATTCGTCTGTCATTGAATGTGTCTGCACACAACCTGAAACCATTTCAGGCACAAATGAACCCCACATTTCAGAAAGCCCTGATTTAAAGCATTCAGGTTGCTTAGAGCTAATGAGAGCCCCTAAGCTGCTCAAGTTGATGTGGCAGTCAGTACAGCAGAGACTACAAGCACCAACCCTGGAGTCTGCTAGGGTTCAAATCTCAGTTCTGTCGCTTACCAGCAGTGACGTTCAGTAAGTCACGAAACCTCTCTGTCCTCAGTTTCTGGTGCAGTAAACAGTACCTTTACAGGTGTACTGTAGACAAGGCACTTTGCACAGTGGGCGCTCTGTAAGCTGCAGCCACCATCATCACTGAAGGAGCAAATCTCACCTGCCGTGTCTGTGCCTTGTCAGCCTCCATCAGCTTCCAAGTCTCCTCCTTGGCTTCGGCTTTCTGCAGCTCTGTGGTGCTATTGTGGTGCCTGCTGATGTCCCCCTCTAAGAGAAGAAGCTGCTGAGCTGTCGGGGGAAGTAAAGCACAGGGATGTCAACCACGCAGGCACATGTGAACATATATGTGAACATGTGCATATGTGTAACCCCCACCGCCATGTCATTCCCCAGGGTTATAGGTCCCCAGAAAAAGGGAATGCCTCAGGCAGGAATGAGGCCTGCGGAAAACACAATCTGTGATGATCTCTGGGGGTCTGCAAAAAGCCCACGACCACTGATAAAAAAAAAAAACCACGCACTTTTTGCATAAGATCAATTCTAATTGATCTCAAATAAAAGATAGAAAGGGCATGTCTTAGATCATCTTTCAAACATGAACAAGTTTCAAAATATGAATAAGGCAAAGTACCTAATTCGATCAATTTTCTTGTTTTACAAAGGTGGTGGGGGTTGGGGTGGGATCTTGCCCTGGCTGCTCCTTCATGCAAGCATGTTACTCAGAAAGCAATTTTTGGCTGGGTGCAGTGGCTCACACCTGTAAACCTAGCACTTTGGAGGCCCAGGTGGGCAGATCACTGGTGGCCAGGAGTTCAAGAACAGCCGGGCCAAAATGGTGAAACCTTGTCTCTACTAAAAATACAAAAATTAGGCAGGCATGGTGGCAGGCACCTGTAGTTCCAACTACTAGGGAGGTTGAGGCAGAAGATGCAGTGAGCCAAGATTGTGTCACTGCACTCCAGCCTCAGCGACAGAGAGAGACCCTGTCTCAAAAAAAAAAAAAAAAAGGACTTTCTGTACATCAGTGGTCATTATCTTTATACAAACCCCAGAGAACATCACAGACTTCGTTGCCCACAGTTTTGTGTTCAGTGGCTGAGTTCGTGCCTCTGCACACTGAACTCCAGCCTGAGCAACAGAGGGAGACTCCATTTCAAAAAAAAAAAAGAAATTATGGAGGCCATGCAAAACACAGATGTGGCTCTTTGCCGTGGAACTTGCTTTGCCTTCCTCTACCTACTTATCTCCTGAACAAAATTACAAGCTACCTGAGGTCAAGAGTCCCATGTGATTCATCACTGTACCCCCAAAACTGTGTCCCCTGAAAACACTTCCTAAAGGCCAAGTAAACCTCCAGCACCTCCCCTCTTTGATCTAGGGCCTAGGGGTGGGTAACCTTTCCTTGCCCATGAGATCTGTGCAAAGGTCTTCGGTTAAGGCCAAGTGAAGTGGAAGTGGCCCTCAAATCCAAAAGCAAGTGTGGGTTTTCAGGGAGCAGCAGAGGGAAGAATCAGAACCAACTCTGGATGAAATCTAGAATTCAGGTAGGGAGGCAGGGCTTCCTGCTATCATGACCTAGGGCTTCACAAATCCAAGCTAGCACCTGGGAGGAAAATCTTACATCCTTCTGCACTCATGCACTGTCTGGAATCTCCCACTAGAATGCAGGCTGTTTAAGGCGATCACAATGGCAAAAGTGACAATGTACCAAGGTACAGTGCTAGGCCACATCATCTCTGCCCTCTTCTGACCCCTACAGCAACTGCAGGTTCACCATCCTTTCTCAAATGCCCAAGGCCCGGTATGTTTAGGCTCAGACTTTGTCAATGTTTGTTCTTTTGCTGTTTTTTTTTCTTTTTGTTTTTTGAGATGGAGTCTCACTCTGTTGTCCAGGCTGGAGTGCCATGGCATAATCTCAGCTCATTGCAACCTCTACCTCCTGGGTTTAAATGATTCTCATGCCTCAGCCTTCTAAGTAGCTAGAATTTACAGGCGCCTGCCACCATGCCTGGCTAATTTTTCTATCTTTAGTAGAGACAGGGTTTAACCATGTTGGCCAGACTAGTCTTGAACTCCTGTCCTCAGGTGATCCACCTGCCTCAGCCTCCGATAGTGCTGGGATTACAGGTGTGAGCCACCATGCCCAGCTGACCTAGCCAGTTTTTAAAAGCTAACATGGTTAACATACTGCATATGCTATAAATCCCCAGGGATCTAAGGAAGACCTCTTTAATCAAACATGAGGATATTTCCTCTTTTGTAGAGATGGGGTCTTGCTACGTTGCCCATGATAGTCTCAAACCCCTGGCCTCAAGTGATCTTCCTGCCACGACCTCCCAAAGTGCTGAGATTACAAGCATGATCCTCCATTCCTGGCCTTGAGAGAGTTTTATATTGAATGTTGCTTCACAAATTTTGAACCTTCCAGGCCACCCACTCCCCACACCGAGTGACCTGAGCGAAGACCCACACCATGTAGGGAACTCGAGTGTCAAAAGCATGGGCAGATGGTGAAATCATGAGGCCTGTATGAGTCACGCCACCTCCCCCCAATTACCTCTGTAGTTGCTTGCCTGCACTGTCTCACCAGCATTTCATTCTCCATTTGCTTTGCTTCCTTCCCTGGACCGCTGATGCCTGTGACCCCTGGCAAAAAAAAAGGTAGGAGTATCACTTGAGGCCAGGAGCTCCAGACCAGTCTGGCCAACCTGGCAAAACCCTGTCTTAGCTTAAAAAAAAAAAAAAATCGATTGGGCATGGTGATGCATGCCTATAACCCCAGCTACTCAGGAGGCTGAAACATGAGAATCCATTGAACCTGGGAGGCACAGGTTGAAGTGAGCCAAAATTAAGCCACTGCACTCTAGCCTGGGCAACAGAGTGAGACCCTTTCTCAAAAAAAGAAAAAATTAAAAGAATTTTTAAAAGTATACTTACTTTCTTTCCCTACCAGAATGTCAGCTCCAGGTGGGCTGCTGTATCCTCAGTACATAAAACTATGCACAGCAGGTGCTGAACAAATACTGTCTTCCACTGTAGAAAAAGAAGAAATCATACAGAAAGATACAAAATACAAAGTATATTATCTTCTCTTCCATTAGCTCCTCTCCTCCAAAGTAACAGTTTTGTGCATGCTTTTAAAAGAAAATGTATAAGCATATAGGTTTTTAAAAAATATTTTGACAGATTTAAATGGGATCATATTGTACATAGTTCTCTTTGTGCAGTTAATAGAATATCATCTGGGTTCATTCTGATCTGCTTTTTTTCTGGTTTTTTTTTAGTTTTGGTTTTGAAATGGGGTCACGCTCTGTCTCCCAGGCTGGAGTACAGTAGTGTGATCACAGCTCACTACAGCCTCGAACTCCTGGGCTCAAGCAATCCTCCTGCTTTAGCTTCCCAAGTAGCCGGGACTGCAGGTGCACCGCTGCCATGCCTGGCTTGCTTCATTTGTGTTCATAATACATGCTTGTGTGGCATATGGATGTGCCCTGCTGGAATTACCTTTCTCCCATTCATTGCAAAAACAGGTTATTCCGTTTTTTAGTATCATCCATGCTACATTGAGTGTTCTGGTGCCTGTCCTGGGATACGGTGGCAGGTCTATCCCTGCCTAGCTGGCTTTGAAAAGTTTAAAGAGAACAGTGCAGGCTGGGCACAGTGGTTCACACCTGTAATCCCAGCACTTTGGGAGGCAGAGGCAGGGGTGGATCACCTCAGGTCAGGAGTTCTAGATGAGTCTGACCAAAATGATGAAACCTTGTCTCTTCTAAAAACACAAAATTAGCCGGGTGTGGTGGCTCATGTCTGTAATCACAGCTACTTGGGAGGTTTAGGCAGAAGAATCACTAGAACCCAGGAGGTGGAGGTTGCAGTGAGCTGAGATCACGCCATTGCACTCCAGCCTGGGTGAAAAAGAGTGTGAATACATCAATTGTGTTAGATTCCTAATAGAGTATTTTCAGCAATGACTAATGAACAAACTACAGCTCCATAAAACAGGTGAATCTCACAAAATGACACTGAGTGAAAGCAGCCAAGTAAAGAAAAGAAACTAAATGGTTCCATTTATGTAAAGTTCAAAGAGCAGGGAAAACTAAACTACCAAGTTTGTGTGTGATCTTAGAAAAGAAAGAAAATGATTCTCAGGAGAGGTAACATTTTTGAGGAGGAGGAGGCATATAGTTGATTAGGGGGAAGTTAGGGAGGGCTTTCAGGAGCACTGGCATTGGTCTACTTAATGACCTAAATATAGGTTACAGGGTTAAGCTTTGTTGATTACAACAACAAAAGATGTACCGCTCAATTATTTTTCTGTGTGTATGTTTTTTTCTTGAGACAGAGTCTCACTGTGTCGTCCAGGCTGGAGTGCAGTGGCACAATCTCAGTTCACTGCAACCTCTGCTTCCTGGAGGTTTTTCAGCAAGAGATTCTTCTGCCTCAGACTCCCAAGTAGCTGGGATTATAGGCATCTGCCACCATACCCAGGTGGTTTTTTGTGCTTTTTAAGTAGCAACAGTTTCACCATGTTGGCCAGACTAGTCTAGAACTCCTGACCTCAGGCAATCCACCTGACTGAGCCTCCCAAAGTGCTGGGATTACAGGTGTCAGTCACCGTGCCCAGCCGGTGATGCCTTTTTTTTCAGAGGAAGAATATGAAATAGAGCCTGGACATGCTGAGTTTAGAATACTTTTTAGACATCCAAGTAGAGATGTCCAGTAGGCAATTAGGTATTAGCAGATCGAGTTCTCAACAGCAAAAGTTGGGGTAGAGATGAAAATGTTGGATTTGCCCATGAGTGCAGCCATGGACATGGCTGTGACTGCTTAGGAAAAGAAGAATGACAGAAGGGCCTAGGGCTGATTGGTGGAACATCAACATTTAATGGCCAAATACAGGTGAATAACACAGCAAAAAAAAAAGTGGTAGGAGGAAAATGAAGAACACGTCATGAACCATTAAGCGAGAGGAAAGAGCGTCTCGAGTAAGAAGTCACTCTGCAGGTTGATGTGTAGCTGAGGAGCGGCTGGAGGGACATGGATTGTGTAATTCTCAACAAGTCAGTTGTTACTCCACCTCTTTCTGGCTGATTTGACACAGGCAACAACCCAACAGAAAACCAATGCTTCTGGGAATGGCTGCAAGTTTTTATGTGCTGCCTTGAGGTGAGAAATCAAGGAGCTCTTCTTTCTCCTGATTCTCAGGAAGGAAGAAGGCAGATGTGAGAACACTGACTGGGTCTGTGTGTCACGGGGCAGCATCACTGTTAAAACATCAGCACACAGATGCAAGCTCACTTTTCTCCTCCTTCCATGTGAATGAAGTGGTTGAGAAGGTTGTGACTCCCTCCTTTACCCACCACCATCAGGGATAGCCAGCGCCAAACCTACTACTTGGGCAGAAGAGGCCAGGGCAGGTGTCCAAGGCCAGATCAGCAGTCAGCCAGGGCAAATGGGCTCACTCTGGTTACATGACCCAGGGCAACTGACAGAAAGGAGTGAAATGTGGGGAAGATCTTGGTGTGTTTGAGAACTGGGGAGATGAAAAAGGGTTCATCTCATGGCCTGCTTAAGTTTGAAACAATTTAAGCTTAACTAGATTCCAAAAGACCAGCATTTCCACATGAACCAGCTGAACTCATTCCAGTCTCTAGAGTTTGCTGCGCAAGTCCTAGTTAAGAATAAAATACACAATCCTTTCGTTTTCCATTTGTCAGTGCAAATATATAATACAAATCTTTCTCCCATGGACCCTACAGACTTGAAAACAGTGTCTATAGATTGAAGCCAATTCTGATATTCCAGGGATCCCTGACCAGAATAATATGAAATTGCCATAATTTCTCAATTTCCAGTACCACACACATAAATCGCATCACATATACACACACACACACAGGTAGGCTTACCTACCTCTCAGAAATTGCACAGATTCAACAAGAGCAAATAGTAATTAATGTGTTCCTTAATGGCTAGTGAATAATAATGATAACTAAAACAAAAACAAGTATTTTTAAACCCGCTATTGTCCCCCACCAAATATTTAAATCATGAAGTCTAAGCTGACAGAACAGCAAATTAATACAGTCCTTTGGGAAGGAAATCTGGTGATACATATTAGAAACCAATCCTGTTATTTGTTGCTTTAAAAAAAAAAAAAATGACAAAAAATAATTACAAAACACTTTCATAAATCATATATATATATTTTTTTGAGACGGAGTTTCGCTCCTGTTGCCCAGGCTGGAGTGCAATGGCACTATCTCAGCTCACTGCAACCTCCGCCTCCTGGGTTCAGGCAATTCTCCTGCCTCAGCCTCCTGAGTAGCTGGGATTACAGGCACGCGCCACCATGCCCAGCTACTTTTTTGTATTTTTTAGAGACGGGGTTTCACCATGTTGACCAGGATGGTCTCGATCTCTTGACCTCGTGATCCACCTGCCTCGGCCTCACAAACTGCTGGGATTACAGGCTTAAGCCACCACACCCGGCCAAATCGTAGTATATTCTTACAATGAATACTATGTAAACACTTTAAAAATGAGATGCTTGTGAGAAAACTAGCTTTGAAGGAGACACAAGGTATTTACAAATTATCGTATTGAAAGATAGCTAGTATTTGTGGAACACCTATATACTAAGGGCTGTGCTGACTGATTGTACACCTGTTGTTTAATTTTATAATAACTTTAAAGGGAGATGGCATAATAACCTCATTTAACACGTAAAATGGAGGCAGAGGCTTAAGTTTATTAACTAGTATCACTGAAGGAGGACATGGCAGAATCAGGATTTAAAACCATGAAACCTTGATTTCAGAACCTATACTCACTGTGCCAGTTTGTCATAAAGTGTACATACTTTTGAATAAATCATTATTTAATATGCATCAATGTTATACATCTCTTAATATACAGCAATGTTCACAGCTCTTATCACTAAGGATTTGAATTAACAGTACAGATGACACAAACATATGGCAAAAGTAACAAGGAGGCACGTCAATGACCAAGTTTGGAGAACAAACTCTCACCTTCTCAAAAGAGACTTTCTTCTTTATATGCAACACTACATGAAATTTTCACAACAATTACACATTACCTCAGAGTTTTTTCAAAAAAATAACCTCCCCGAAACATTTTTCAAGTAAAACGAGTAAAAGCACTACCTTAACGTGTACCCTCAGAAACTAGAAACATCCTTCTTATCTAACATAAAAGTGCATTAACAACTTGATTAAATAATCCTTAATCATTAATGACAGTAAGAAAAAGAGATCATACAACACTGCCAGTTGTTACAAGAGCCTGAGTATACATATACCATACATCATGATAGTCTCTTCAGACGCAAAATTAAAGGTGAAAAGAGAAATGGAAACAGGAAGAGATGATATGAGGCTTTTCCCTCAACTAATTTACTCTATACTATCTGCAATCCATGTGTTTAGAACAAAACAATGCTACAATGAGCATCTAGGTTAAAACTGTTATCAGAGAGGCAACTCCAGAATAAACAGAAACAGTATGTTCCTTGATGGAAAGACCTGCTAGTGAGAACTGACTCCTTTCCATATCCATCTATAAATTTAGCATAATTCTAATCATAACCTCAATGGGATTTGTCTTAAAACTCATCAAAATAATTCTAAAATTCACCAGAAACAGTAAATTCATGAAAATAGCTAAGAGAAATTTGAAAACGAGCATATTTGCCCTATCAGATATGAAACTTCTATAAAAAGCCACAGGGGAGGAGAGGTAATGGAATAAACACAGACAGACCTGTCACTGAAACAGAAAGAGGACTTATGGATGCAGGAAGACCTTGTTGCATTTGAAATATGAACAGATCAGTGAACTGGGAGACGCAAAAGCCTATCCATTTGGGAAAAAGTTAGATTCCTACCCTCACCCTAGACACAAAAGAAAATTCCATACAGGCCGGGCGCGGTGGGTCAAGCCTGTAATCCCAGCACTTTGGGAGGCCGAGGCGGGTGGATCACTAGGTCAAGAGATCGAGACCATCCTGGTCAACATGGTGAAACCCCGTCTCTACTCAAAATACAAAAAATTAGCTGGGCACGGTGGTGCGTGCCTGTAATCTCAACTACTCGGGAGGCTGAGGCAGGAGAATTGCCTGAACCCAGAAGGCAGAAGTTGCCGTAAGCCGAGATCGCGCCATTGCACTCCAGCCTGGGTAACGAGCAAAACTCCGTCTCAAAAAAAAAAAGAAGAAAAGAAAAGAAAATTCCATACAAACTAAATGAGCTCAGTGTGAAAAAATTTTTCACATAAAATATATGAAAAATTTTTAAAGGTAATCTTGGGATGGTAGAGATTTTGCTAAACAATAAAAAAGCTCTAAAGAAGTGAAATATTTTCAAGTTGAATAATGAAGAATTTTTTTAAGTGAAAGATCTGACCACATAAGTTTAAACTTCTATATAAAGACACCATAAACAAAATTAAAAGACAAGTAACAAATGAAGATAAAATACATGTAACATATATAACAAAATATTAACCACTGTGATATCTAAAGAATTCCTATAAAGCAATAAGAAGAAAAGATAACCCAGAAGGGGGAAAAATGGGCAAAGGTATGAATAGGCAATATCCGGAAGACCTAGTAAACCTATTAGTAACACCTAGTAAACTACAATCTAGGGAATTAAAGTCATGTTTTTTAAAACTAATAAGTTACACATATTTACATGGTATCAGAATAGGAAATGCCCTTCTAAACTTGAATCTTCAGACAAAAATTACCAAGAAAAATTAAATTTTCATAGACTTACAAAGACTTCTGTATTATCAAACATTTTGACATTATCAAACAAGGTGGTTATAAATTTAAAAATACTTTTAAAATGTGAAAACCATTAAACCTCACTGATGCTTGGGGAAAATGCAAATCAAAACAATGACATGACAGTTTTCATATATCATATTGGCAAATATCTAAAAATGAGAATGCCCAATATTGGCAAGAGTACAAGGCACAGAATATTCTCTTACATTACTGGTGGAATTTTTAACAACATGGGAAAATAGTTGTGAATTTTTTGTTGTTTTCTTTTTTGAGAGAGTGTCTCACTCTGTCACCCATGCTGGAGTACAATCTTGGCTCACTGCAACCTCCACCTCCCCAGTTCAAGCAGTTCTCCTGCCTCAACCTCCCAAGGAGCTGGGGTTAATTTCTGTATTTTTACTAGAGGCAGGGTTTCACTATGTTGGCCAGGGTGGTCTCAAACTCCTGACCTCAGATGATCCACCCACCTCAGCGACCGAAAGTGCTGGGATTATGGCCACCGCGCCCAGCCGGATTATATTAAGTGAGGAAAAGACATATTAAAGTAAGAACTCAACCATGTTCTAAAATAATAACAACTATGTTTTATGAGTACCTTTATGCCAGGGACGAGGACTGTTTACATGTACTAGTGCACTTCATATTCACAATAATCTATGAGTTAACACTATTATTACCCTCATTTTATGGAGCAATAAACTGAGACAAGAGATCAAGTCATGGAAACAAGACTTCAACCCAGGTTAACTCTATAGAGTCTCAGATCTTAACCACTAGCACAATGTATGGAAATTAATTAAAATCTTTAAACACAGTGGAGTTGAGTATACCGTCTACTTTAATTCCCTATTTCATCATAGATTTTTCTACTACTTTACTTCTCAAATACAATGATTTTTAAAAGGATCAATAATCATAAGACAGCAACAGTGTCCCTGAAATTCCCCTAGAGATGCTAACTACAAAATAAAACTTATAATCCAATAGCTTTAACTATTTTAGTACAATAACATTTGTCTAAATTTCATTTGGATCTATAACATAAGAAACAGATTAAAGCAGTATTTTATTCTGTCAGGGTATTTTAAAGCTCAAATGTGGCCGAGTACAGTGACTCATGTCTGTAATCACAGCACTTTGGAAGGCTGAGGTGGGCAGATCATTTGAGGTCAGGAGTTCAAGACCAGCCTGAAAAACATGGTGAAACCATGTCTCTACTAAAAATACACACACACACACACACACACACACACACACACACAATTAGCCAGGCATGGTGGCACATGCCTGTAGTCCCACCTACTCAGGAGACTGAGGCAGGAGAATTGCTTGACGGTGGGAGGAGGTTGCAGTGAGCCGAGACTGCGCCAATGCATTCCAGCCTGGGTGACAGAGTGAGACTCCATCTCAAAAAAACAAAAGGCCGGGCACAGTGCCTCACACCTGTAATCCCAGCACTTTGGGAGGCCGAGGCGGGTGGATCACGAGGTCAAGAGATCAAGACCATCCTGGCCAACATGGTGAAACACTGTCTCTACTAAAAATGCAAAAAAAATTAGCCAGGCATGCTGGCACATGCCTGTAGTCCCAGCTACTCAGAAGGCTGAGGCAGGAGAAGTGCTTGAACCCTGGAGGCAGAGGTTGCAGTGAGCCGAGGTCGCACCACTCCACTCCAGCCTGGCACCTGGTGACCGAGTGAGACTCTGTCTCAAAAAAAAAAAAGCTAATGTAGAACATGTATATTAAGAATAAAATTCTTCTGATGAACACAAACTTCAAATTATGGATGATTAGGCAGTCTTATGTCAAATTTGTTTTGATTACATTATATCAAGAAAAACCTGATTCACAAAGATGAGTAGATGATAGAGCATGTTTTTACAAATGTTTTCTTTGTTTTTTAAATAGTACATTAATGCTCTCTAAGGATTTAATTACACCTGTCCAGAAGTTTTAAAACTAGAACATTTCTAAATTAATTCTGTAATAATGTTAAGGAATGTGAATACTTGGTAGTTGTAAACTTTTTGGTAAAAAATAAAAACCTTACAATACGCACTAATGCTGATATATGCATAAGGCAGTCACGTTATTGCATAATGCAACTAGTTCTGATAGTACTGAATGTGCTTACATAACGTTACAGGAGCAAACAAGCACCACCCTTAAACTTCAAAATATCAACATAAAACAGTCTTACTAATCAGTAACGTTTTTATCCTTTCTGAGGAGGAAAAGAAAAAACAATTTCAATTAAAAAATAAAATGGCTTTTTTTTCCCCCGAGACAGAGTCTTGCTCTGTCGCCCAGGCTGGTGTGCAATGGCATGATCTCGGCTCACTGCAACCTCCACCTCTCGGGTTCAAGCGATTCTCCTGCCTCAGTCTCCCTCGTAGTTGCTGGGACTACAAGCACGTGCACCATGCCCAACTAATGCACCATGCCCAACTAATTTTTCTATTTTTAACAGAGAAGGGATTTCACCATGTTGGCCAGGATGGTCTCAATCTCTTAACCTCGTGCAGCACCCACCTTGGCCTCCCAAACTGCTGGGATTAGAGGCCTGAGCCACGGCACCCAGCCTAAAAAATAAACTGGCATTTATTTCAAGTCTATACACAAAGTGAGAAACTCTATTCCAAGGATTGTTGTCCGGGGTATGAGCGTTATGGACAATTTACATTTTCTTCCTTTTGCTTATTTTCTCTCAAATATTCTAAATACATTGCTTTTTTTTTTTTTTTTTGCTTTTTTACTTTTGAGACCATGTTTTACTCTTGCCCAAGCTGGAGTACAGTGGTGAAATCTCAGCTCACTGCAACCTCTGTATCCCAGGTTCAAAGCAATTTTCATGCCTCAGCCTCCCAGGTAACTGAGACTACAGGTGCACACCCCACATGCCCGGCTAATTTTTGCATGTTTGGTAGAGACAGGGTTTCACCATGTTGGCCAGGCTGGTCTCAAACTCCTGACCTCAAGTGATCCACCTGCCTCAGTCTCCCAAAGTACTGGGATTACAGGTGTGAGCCACCATGCCTGGACAACTTTTTATTTTAAAAGTAGTATAATTACAAACCACAGCAATTTGCAAAAAAGTACACAGGGAGGTCCCAAGTACACTCGCCCAAATTCCTCCAATATTATAACTTATGTGACTCTAGTACACTGTCACCATCAGGAAATTGACCTTGATACAATCCCAAGTGTATTCAGGTTTCACCAGTTTTGTAGGCAAAATGGGACTTGAGAATGCTAGGATTTGTGCGCGGTATGTGTGTGTGGTTGTAAGAAATTTGATCACATTTGCAGCTTTGTATAATCACACCTGAGACAGAGAACTGTTCCATCCCTATACAGCTCCCTCAGGCTACCACTTTATAACCACACCACCCCTCACTTCCCACTCCTAACTAACTCCTAGCAACCACTAAATCTGTTCTCCATCTCTGCAGTCTTGTTATTTCAATAATGTTACATAAATGCAATCATACAGTACGTAACCTTTAACTCTCTCTTTTTTTGTGTGATGGAGTCTTGCTCTGTCACCCAGGCTGGTGTGCAGTGGTGCAATCTTGGCTCACTGCAATCTCTACCTCAGCCTCTCGAGTAGCTGGGATTACAGGTGTGCACCACCACGCCTGGCTAATTTTTGTTTTGTAGAGACACAGTTTCATCATGTTGGTCAAGGCTGGTCTTGAAATCCTGACCTTAGGTGATCCACCTGCCTTGGCCTCACAAAGTGCTGGGATTACAGGCGTGAGCCACCATGCCTGGCCTTCACTCAGTATAACTCTCTTGGGATAACCTGGCAGTACAAATCAGTTGTCCTAATATATTAAAATTTAGCATGATATGCACTCGAGTGTATATGAATGTTTATAACATTTTATAGTTTAAAACATTAAAATGTGAATCAAAGGCGTATGAAAGCCCTGTTTCACTGACACAAAAGCATTCTGAGATACAAATTTTGAAAACTGGTAATCTAATACATGTCTAGTACAATCCATTACAGGTTGAGTATTCCTTATCTGAAAGCTTTGGAGCAGAAATGCTTTGGATTCGGAATTTTTTCAGATTTGGGAATATGTGCATTATATACCAGTTAAGCCACCCAAATCTAAAATTGCAAAATCCAAAATGTTCCAAAATCCCAGAACTGTGAGTGCCAATATGACACTCAAAGGAAATGCTCACCAGGGAATTTCAGAGTTTGGATTTTCAGGTTAGGGATCCTCAGCCTGTACAAGCACTTTATAGAAGCAAGGCCCAGGGCTCAGTGCCATGTCTTATCGGTGTTTACAGAGTACACGGTTTACAAGAATGCCTGGTTTTGCACTTTTTATGGCCAAGCTCTAGATTCCGGTTCTTTTCCAACCCAGTTGAGTATGTTACATTCAAATATGACCACTTGCTCTTCTTCTCCAGTGACCACAGTTTGCTACTCTTTCAAGTGCTTCCTAATGATCGAGGAAATGAACTCCTCTTAAATTTCCAGATCTGGGTGGTGCTTTAGCTAGCACCACACCTCAGGTCCAATTCTCCCGTCTCTGTGTGCAGCAGGTCCACATGACAAGGCCTCCCTCAGAAAGGGCTACCCCAACCTGGGACAGATTCAAACAAACTATTCTCCCTGTCCCTCCCTCCAGGTGCCTAGATTCCCTATCTCCTTCCTCCCTAGGCTAACCGGCTGTCTTCTAGATAGCTCACCCCCACTGCCGATCTGTTAGCTAACTGGGTGTGACAAACCAAGTCCTCACACCTTCAGGTTTACAAGGCAAACACTCCAGGAACCTACTTCTCGAACACCAGTACCTTGACAGTAATTTCTGTACCTTTCCAAAGAGTGCTCTAAACAGGTAAAAGCTATAATACAAACTCTACATATCATGCAGATACCAAAAATGGCAGCATTTTTTTTTTTGCAATTTCAGAAATCTGGTTGATACAGTTATCACTCTAATATCAGATCTAAATGGAATTTAAAGTAGTGGTAAAAGGCTGGTTGTGGTGGCTCACAACTGTAATCCCAGCACTTTGGGAGGCCAAGGTGGGAGGATCACTTGAGGTCAGGAGTTTGAGACCAGCCCAGGCAACAGAGAGAGACCTTGTCACTACGAAAGATAGAAAAAAGAGCCAGGCGTGGTGGGGTGTGCACCTGTAGACCCAGCTACTTGGGAAACGGAGGTGGAGAGATTACTTGATGTGGGGAGGCTGAGGCTGCAGTGAGCCATGATTGCACCACTGCACTCAGCCTGGGGAAATAGTGAGACAATGTCTCAAAAAATAAAGGAAAGAAAAGAAAAAAGGAAAGGAAGTGAAGGTAGGAAAGAGAAGGAGAGAGAAGGACAGAGAGAGAGAGAAAGGAAGAAAAAAGTAGGAAAGATGGGAAGACAGGAAGACAGAAAGAGTAGTGGTAAAGAGCATGGACTCTTGAGCCAGACTGCCTGGGTTAGAATCAGGCCTCTGCCACTGTACTACCTGGATCAAGTGTTAGTTTGTGTGGCTCACTTTACTCATGTGTAAAATGGTGATAAAAGCTACATGCCTCATGGGACTGTTGTGAGACTTGAATAATATATGTAAAGCATTTAGACCACTGCCTAGTACATAGTATGACCTGTAAGTATTGACATTTATCTCTGCTACAGTCCAGATTCACTTCTTTGTGCTATTTCTCTACTCCTCTTGGACTCTTTTCAGTTCAACCTGCTTCTAAAATTTCCATGCCAAGAAACAATGACAATGTTAAGAGTTTTATTTCTTAAATTCATCTTGGTTAGTCAAAACTACTAAAGCAAATTCTCTTTTACGTCCTAGCAGTTACTAACATTTCACTAAATATAAATACAAGCATTTAAACTACAGGACTAATGGAACAAATGCCAAGCCAAAAGCAGCCTATCTATCAGAATATATACATGACACTCCCATTAAAAGAAAAAAAAAAGGGAGGAACAATATGGTCACATGGATGTTTGTCTATGCATCAAATGGCTCTGAAAAGTTTCACAGCGGCGGCCTACTGACAGGAAAAACTGTTTGGGGGAAGAAATGTGAAGACTTCATTGTACATGCCTTGTTATCTTTCAAATCTGAAGCAGCAAATGCATAACCTAGACAAGATTTAATTTTTAAAATGGGAGTGCAGACGTGACTCTAAATAAGTACTCTGGAAGCCAGGTGTCAAGTATCAACTTGCTACTACCTATGTTATCTTGAGTAAATCACTTAACCTCTGAGTCTCAGACAAAGCAAGGAACAATAAATACTTCTAGGTTCTATTTCTTTTTTGAGACAAAGTTTTGCTCTTGTTGTCCAGGTTGGAGTGCAGTGGTGCGATCTCGGCTCACTGCAGCCTTCATCTCCTGGGTTCAAGTGATTCTCCTGCCTCAGTCTCCTGGCACCCCCCACCATGCCTGGCTGTTTTTTCTTTTTTCTGGAGATGGAGTTTTGCTAGTTGCCCAGGCTGGAAGGCAGTGGCGTGAACTCGGCTCACTGCAACCTTCGCCTCCAGGGTTCAAGCGATTCTCCTGCCTCAGCCTCAGGAGTAGATGGGATTATAGGCGCACATGTTGGCCAGGCTGGTCTCAAACTCCTGGCCTCAGCTGATCTGCCCACATCAGCCTCCCAAAGTGCTGGCATTACAGATGTGAACCACCACACCTGGCCCTAGGTTCTATTATATAAGTTTTATTATCTAAATGGGGTAGTAAATAGATGGTACTGGCCGGGCGCAGTGGCTTACGCCTGTAATCCCAACACTTTGGGAGGCCGAGGCGGGTGGATCACGAGGTCAAGAGATCGAGACCATCCTGGTCAACAAGGTGAAACCCCGTCTCTACAAAAATTAGCTGGGCATGGTGGTGCCCAGTAGTCCTAGCTACTGGGGAGGCTGACACAGGAGAATTGCTTGAACCCAGAAGGCGGAGGTTGCGGTGAGCCGAGATCGCGCCATTGCACTCCAGTCTGGGTAACAGCAGCGAAACTCCGTCTCAAAAAAAAAAAGATGGTACTTTCTTTTAAGATATGAGAGAGGTGGTAATCCAACATTTTGTGAAACAAGGCAACTTTTCTGTAGACTTCATTTTCAAATACAGTGGACCCTTGAACAACACAGGTTTGAGCTGCATGGGCCCATTTATATGTGGATCTTTTTCAACCAAATGCACACTTGTATACATGGAGCCCCAACTTTTCACATACCCAGGATCTGCAGGGCCCACAGCAGGGACTTGAGTATGCCAGGATTTTGGTAGAAATAGGGGTCCTGGAACCAACCCCCTATGGAATATGTCCACATATACCATAGGACAACCAGACTACTTTTACAGTGTTAAGAAACATAAATTTGTCAAGCCTATTAACCTTTCCAGATCATTTGTACTATTCTTACATAGAAACCCTTCTCACAGGGGGTCTTACATAAGAAATACCTACATTCAATATTTTGCATATTAGGGCTGGGCATGGTGACCAACGCCAGTAATCTCAGCACTTTGGGAGGCTGAGGCGGGCAGATTACCTGAGGTCAGGAGTTCAAGACCAGCCTGGCCAACATGGTGAGACCCTGTCTCTACTGAAAACACAAAAATTAGCCAGCATGGTGGTGGGTGCCTATAATCCCAGATACCTGGGAAGCTGAAGCAGGAGAATCGCTCGAACCTGGGAGGCGGAGGTTCCGGTGAGTGGAGATCGCACCACTGCAGTCTAGCCTGGGAGACAGAGCAAGACTCCATCACAAAGAAAAGAGAATATACTGCAGAAAAGAGAATATACTGCATATTGGTTTCTCTTGCAAAAGAGAACAACTTCAACAGTGTTTTAAATGAACACATCTTTATGCTATGCCATGAAGTCAGCAACAAAATACATTAAAACAATTACGCTTAAACATATAAACGACTATATACAAGAAACTTATACTTAAAGGCATTTATTATCAAACACTGAAAAAAAAAAGTAACATCTCCAATCAATGGTAACAGCTATAACTGAGGACAGACTTTATTTCAGAAACATATATGTAATCACTTTTCATTATAACATTCATCTGGCAAAGTAGGTTGGTTGGTTTGTTGTTTGAGACAGAATCCCTCTCTACCACCCAGGCTGGAGTGCAGTGGCACCATCATGGCTCACTCCACAGTGACCTCGGCCTCCTGGGCTCAAGTGACCCTCACACCTCGGCCTCCTGAGAAGCTGGAAATAAAGGCATGCACCACTATGCCCGGTTAATTTTTGTATTTTTCATAGAGACAGGTATAAGGCCGGTTGCATTGCCAGGAGTCAAACGGACACATTTGTCACTCTCCATGCCTGATAACTTCGTCATCACCCAAGCTCATTATCTGGCTTCCCCACAAAGCCTTCCCGTACCTGCCTCCACATACCATGTCTAAGCCCACAATTAGCACTAAAATATCCATCCAACCTCCAGCCTGCTGTTAAAAACCCTGCAGAGAAATTTTTTAAAAGAAGCCCCACCATTCCCTGCTCAACAACAGCGTGCCCCGTAGGGCCCCAGCAGGCCCATTTACCCAAAGTCCCACCTACCAATAGCAACTACTTCCTACTTTAACTCCATGTACTTCCTGCTCCCCAACAACCAATAGAAGTGCCTTCTCTTTGTTTCCCCTGCAGTCAATCAAGGCCCATTTACCCAAAGTCCCGCCTACCTACCAATGGCAGCTAGTTTAATGTACTTCCTACTCCTCAACAACCAATAGAAATGCCTTCTCTTTGTTTCCCAGTAACCAATCAATTGCCTGCACACCCCATAAAACCCCACACCCTGACCAACCGGGTGCGACTTCTCTGGCCCCTCTTGGACCACTGAGGTTGCCCGGGACCTGAATAAATTGGCTTCTCACTTTTTAATACCTGCCTCAGTTTCCTTATTTTTACCTCAGCAATAAATCTCACAACAGGGTTTTGCCCTGTTGCCCAGGCTGGTCTGAAACTCGTGAGCTCAAGAGATCTACCAGGTGTTAGCCTCCCAAAGTGCTGGGATTACAGGTGTGAGCCAGGCCCTAAGTAGGTGTAAAAATCCTTATTTAACATAAGAAATTGAGACACCATGAAGTTAGGGCCACAAGTCTAAGAACTGGGAGAGGTGGAAGTCCCCCCAGGTCCCTTATATTTGAGCTCAGTACACCAAACCAAGGTGGGGACGGAGGACCAACTTAATGTTAGCTGGCAGGCTGGTGTAAGTTTGCAGCAGAATTTTCATTGATTTATGGGAAAATGGGGAAAAGTAAGGACACAAAAGTAAACTTTTTGTTTTTGTTTTTTTCTAGGACTAGTGCTACTGAACAATTTAAAGATCTTTTATTCTGGCTGGTGCAGTGGCTCATGCCTATAATCCTGGCACTTTGCGAGGCCGAGACAAGCAGATCACAAGGTCAAGAGATCAAGACTATCCTGGCCAACATAGTGAAACCCCATCTCGACTACAAATACAAAAATTAGCTGGGCGTGGTGCTGCATGCCTGTAGTCTCAGCTACTCAGGAGGCTGAGGCAGGAGAATAACTTGAACAAAGGAGGCGGAGGTTGCAGTGAGCCAAGATCGATCATCCCACTGCACTCTAGCCTGGCAACAGAACAAGACTCCATCTCAAAAAAATAAAAAATAAAATTTATTGTGAGAGACTCTGTTCTTTCCAGTTCTCTGAGAATATCCTTTTGTTAAATGAAATGATGGTGACAGGAGACAGTGGTGTGATATCTGTGTACCTGGTAGAAATTAAAAAACAGGCCAGGCATGGTGGCTCACGAGGTCAAGAGATCGAGACCATCATGGCCAACATGGTGAAACCCTGTCTCTACTAAAAATACAAAAATTAGCTGGGTGTGGTGGCACATACCAGTAATCCAGCTACTCAGGAAGCTGACACAGGAAAATCACTTGAACCCAGGAGGCAGAGCCTGCAGTGAGCTGAGATCATGCCACTGTCCTCCAGCCTGGCGACAGAACAAGACTCCATCTCAAAAAAAAAAAAAAAAAATCAGCATTTCTATTGTAGCCTCCTAACTTTGGGAAAATATTTCTTTAGAAATCTAAAAGTCTGGCCCTTTACATCATTATGGCCCCAAAATAATAGGGGACTTTTATACACAGATAACACATGCCCCTCAAGATTCTCTCTTTAACCTCTATCTTATTCTGTTTAGATTAAGACATTTGGGGATCGTGAAATGAGAATAAACTTGAGTACAAGCAATCCAAAACTATGTGCTGACACTGGATCCTGGAAGAGGACTTTCTTCAGAATCTTTTTCATCGGTTAACTTTTCTCTGGGCTCAAACATTTTTTCTTTTTTTTTTTGAGACAGAGTTTCACTCTTGTTGACCAGGCTGGAGTGCAGTGGTGCGATCTCGGCTCACTGCAACCTCAGCCTCCCAGGTTCAAGTGATTCTCCTCCCTCAGCCTCCAAGCAGCTGGGATTACAGGTGCCTGCCACCATGCCCAGCTGATTTTTGTATTTTTAGTAGAGATGAAGTTTTGCCATGTTGGTCAGGCTGGTCTCAAACTCCTGACCTCCGATGATCCACCCGCCTCAGCCTCCCAAAGTGCTGGGATCACAGGCGTGAGCCAGGTGGCTTCAAACTTTCTTATTTATTTATTTGCGATGGAATTTCACTCTTGTCTAGATGGAGTGCAATGGCATGATCTCGGCATGCCATTGCGGCATGCCACCGCAACCTCTGTCTCCCGCGTTCAAGCAATTCTCCTGCCTCAGCCCTGAGTAGCTGGGATTACAGGCATGCACCACCATGCCCACCCACCTAATTTTGTATTTTTAGTAGAGACTGGGTTTCTCCATGTTGGTCAGGCTGTTCTCCATCTCCCGACCTCAGGGGATACACCCACCTTGGCCTCCTAAAGTGCTGGTATTACAGGCATGATACGCCCACCTCGGCCTCCTAAAGTGCTGGTATTACAGGCATGAGCCACCGAGCCCAAACTTTCTTTTCCTAAGAGTCACATCTTTGAGTAGTACTGCTAGCTGGCAATCACTACTCAAAAGAAATAACTTGAGGTGTCCAATAATCAGCTTTCATTTAAAGTCTCTTTCAGCTTGATAAAATAAAAACTTTCAATGGTTTGTCTGCCTACTTCCAAAAGAAGTCTATGTATGTATATGTATGTGATTATATATGTACATATACATGTGATTTTGATCAGCCTGTTTATAAACTATTTCCAAAATAAGTTGACCTATAAATTCATTTATTAAATAAGTAGTTTATAAACTACTTGATTGTTGCAAGTAGTTTATAAAACAGGCTGATCAAACTGAATACATTTCTTAAAATAATTTCACTGTATAGATAGCAAGTTATTTACTCTTATTAGCATATCTTATATTTACCTATCCTTTAACAAGCATCTAAGTTAAACTGTTTTATGTCCACAACTACACACTGAAACACTTTCAGTCACAATATATTAAATTCACACTTAAAACTATAAAGAAATCCAGTTACCTTTAGTCTTACATGTATGTATATATACTTTTAATATACTTCTTGATGTTTTATGATGCACAAACAAGCAGTCCTTGCAGGATATATAACTATGAGAATATTTAGTATACGCTTATTAAATGGTTCAAAACTCTCCTTTTTAAAGAAAGTCAATTTTAAGAACATAAGCATACAGTAAAGTACTCCTTCCATGCCCCAATGTTAAAAGATCCATTTATTTTAGACTACGTTTCAAAAAAAAAAAAAAACCTCTAAAATTGATCACAATTCTGCTTAAATTCCGTATTAACCTAGGATTAAAAGTTATTTTTAGTTCTTCTTGTTTCTTAAATACTTGAAATGTGCTGCTGCATGTTTTCCTTATATGTTTATTCATTCAATTAACTTCAGGTGGAAGGTACTTAGGAGTTTAAAAGTCCTTTCCCAAAGTGGAAATAACATAAAAATCTTGCATATAAGACACTCAATGTTTCTCAAAGGGTATCTGAGAGTCTAATCAGCCTATTAACTTGGTTCAAAATAACCACCACCAATTGTTTTGTCACATTTATGTATTTTCCCCTGTAAACTAATACCTACATTTTAAATGCATTTTCAAAATGTTTCATTTGGCCATGTGATAATTATTTCCCCTGTAAAAAGCTACAGGATTTTCGTTTAAGAGCAAATGAAACAGAGTATCTGGTCCATGAGAAGGCTAAGTGGAAAGATCTGCACCCTGAAGTTTGTAACCAATAACAAGACAAGCTCCAGTGCTTCCCTGTTCATGTACATTTCTGTCTACACACCAATTTACCAGTCCACAGGAGGGGAAGAAACTGCTCCAATGTGTGACTACTGTTAACACACGTTAACGAACATCTAAATATTAAACACAGTGTCTATTAAAATCGTGACCTATCAATTCTGAAATTATTTTTCGACTTCTGTTATGTTTTTAATCCCCCCCCCCACAAAACAAACGAAAAAACAGCAGCCACCTTTAAAATGTAAATTCCTCCCTTTCTCAAAGCAACTTGCCTAGGAAAATTTAATACGTTAAAATAAAACGTAACAAACCAATTACATCTTTTTAAAAAACTAAAATTATCAGTAACACAAACCAATCGCTCACGTTAGCAAAGCGTGTGTTTTTCATCTGCTGTGGGTACCCTACTATACTAATAAGCAACAACGTTTAAAAGTCATCTCAATGCCTCAACACCACCATACACATACCATATTTGTCCTTCACTCCAATGACGCTTAAACTCAGACCATTTCCCCCTCCTGGCACACTGAAAGGTAGGAGGGGAAATCCAAGACATCAGCTATGTTAAGTGCCAGTATCTTCTTCCAGAGTAGGGTCAAATTCGTGTTTGCCCGCAAATGTCACCGTCCCAGGAAGTCTGCAAATTCTCACTAGCGCTGGAGCACAGAGGCCTGACCACGGAAACACCTGTCCCAGCACCAGGAAGACACTGGGAAACGCGAGCCCCCTACCTAAGTCCCAGCTGGCCCCAAAGCCTCGGCTGCAGCGATGCAAGAGGTGGCCGCTGGCCTCGCGGGTGCGGCGGACAGGGTCCCACACCCCCGGTCCGCCTCCCGAGAACCAGGAAACCTGTCAGGCCGGCCGGGACCCACCCCGCTCAGACCCTCGCGCTCCAGCCCAGCGCGGCCCCCGCCCGCCCGACCGCCCCGGCCTCCCGGCTGCACTGTCACCTCATCGCTCCACGACGGCCTCGGGGCCCCGCCACCTTCGCCGCGCGGCCTGGGCTCCGACCGCCCCTGGGGCAGGAGCGCCCAGCCGCCGTCCCCCGCCTGGTCCCGGCCCCGGCCCCGTCCGGTCCCCGCCGCCCCCAGGCCCGAGCTCCCGCCTCGCGTTCCACACCCCCAGCCTCCGCCCTCGCCCCGCGCGGCCGCTCCCGGCCCACTCCCCAACGCCGGCTACCTGGAGGCAAGGACGGCGGAGCAACTTCACTCGGGGCTACAGGTTGCAGAGGGCCTGGTGCTCGGGGTCCGCTCCTCCTCCCGCTGCACGTGGTCGGCGCAGATGGACAGCAGGATTCCGGAGGCGCACACGGCGTAGCAGGCCACCCGCTCCCACCGCGACACGGACACTCTCAGCGGGACGGGCGCCGCCATCTTCCTCCCTCCGTCGCCACCGCCTCCTTCCGCCTCCACCTCAGCCGCCGCCGCCCGTCTGGGCCCGACCCAGCCGCCGCCGCTGCGCCCCATTATCTCGGTGCTTGCTCCGGGCTTCGCCCCAACAGCCGCGCTGTCCAAACGCCCTGAAAAGGGTGAGGCGGCGGAGCAGCGAAGGCGCGCGCGGGCGCGGAAGGAGAGGACGGAGCGCGCAACCGCCGACGAAGCCGAATTGGCCGGCGGCGACTGAGGCGGCGCTTGGCGGCGTGCGTGGCGGGCGGGGCCCGGGAGGAGGCGGGGCCCGGGTATGAGGGGGCGGGGCCGGGGTGTGAGGGGGCGGGGCCGGGGTGTGAGGGGCGGGACCGGGGCCGGGGTGTGAGGGGTAGGCAGCGGGGGGCCCGGTGTGAGGGGGCGGGACCGGGGCCCGGGTGTGAGGGGCGGGACCGGGGCCGGGGTGTGAGGGGCGGGGCCGGGGTGTGAGGGGGCGGGACCGGGGCCCGGGTGTGAGGGGGTAGGGAGCGGGTCCGGGGTGTGAGGGGGTGGGGGCGGGAGCGGGGCCCCGGTGTGAGGGGGTGGGACCGGGGCCCGGGTGTGAGGGGGCGGGGGCGGGAGCGGGGCCCGGGTGTGAGGGGGCGGGGGCGGGAGCGGGGCCGGGGTGTGAGGGGGCGGGGGCGGGAGCGGGGCCCGGGTGTGAGGGGGCGGGACCGGGGCCCGGGTGTGAGGGGGCGGGACCGGGGCCCGGGTGTGAGGGGGCGGGACCGGGGCCCGGGTGTGAGGGGGCGGGGGCGGGAGCGGGGCCCGGGTGTGAGGGGGCGGGACCGGGGCCCCGGTGTGAGGGGGCGGGACCGGGGCCCGGGTGTGAGGGGGCGGGACCGGGGCCCGGGTGTGAAGGGGCGGGAGCGGGAGCGGGGCCCGGGTGTGAGGGGGCGGGGGCGGGAGCGGGGCCCGGGTGTGAGGGGCGGGACCGGGGCCGGGGTGTGAGGGGGCGGGGGCGGGACCGGACGGGACGGACTTAGGGGAGCCATTGCCAGGGGCAGGTTGCAAGGATCCCACTGCGGGTGACCGGGTGAGCCCTCGGCCGGCCCCTCCCTCCGGGGGATGGCAACAAGGTTCTGTTGGGTTAAGCAGTCTACCCAGGCCACGCTTCTGTGGTGCTGTTACAGCAGCTGTATAAAATTAATCCAGAACCTTCCCACAGCCCTCCTCATTGGTGCACACACTCACCGTCTCACACACACACAGTCACACTCGGGCTGTCCTAGAGAGAGCCACACACAACAGCACATGAAGTAACACAGCGAACTACGATGCACACACAACAGCCCGCGGCCAGACACAGACACACGGAAAACTGAACACACACATTCCCGTGGCTCAACCAGCCTGAGATAGAAACATTCAGGCGAAGCATGACACCTGATCACATGTGGACACACACAGTCACATCCAATTATACGTGCAAGACCACACACAGGCGAAGCATGACACCTAATCACATGTGGACATACACAGTCACATCCAATTATACATGCAAGACCACACACAGGCGAAGCATGACACCTGATCACATGTGGACACACACAGTCACATCAAATTGTACGTGCGAAACCACACACAGGCGAAGCATGACACCTGATCACATATGGACACACACAGTCACATCCAATTGTACGTGCAAGACCACACACAGGCGAAGCATGACACCTAATCACATATGGACACACACAGTCACATCCAATTATACGTGCGAGACCACACACCCCCAACCACACAGAGTCAGAAAGAAACACAAACACATGCACACACACAGAAGGACCCTCAATCCAACACACTCAAGGACACACAATCACGCAGACATGGGAGACAAGCCATTACATAGTTGTACAAGACACTCATCTCCATGTTCTTTCCTTCCCCCCTCCCTTTCCTTCTCTTTCTTTTTCTTTATTTCTTTTCTTTCCTTCTTTTTCTTTTTTTCTCTTTTTTTTTTTTTTTTTTTTGAGACAAGGTCTATCGCTGTCACCCAGGCTGGAGTGCAGTGGCACAATCTCAGCTCACTGCAACCTCTACCTCCAAGGCTCAGTCAATCCTTCCCCCTTAGCTTCCCGAATAGCTGGGCTACAGGCGTGCACCACCACAGCCAGCTAAGTTTCTGATTCTTTTGTAGGTTGCCCAGGCTGGTTTCAGTCCCCTGGTCTCAAGCAGTCTACCCACCCCAAAAGTGCTAGGATTACAGGGATGAGCCAGTGTGCCCACTCTCTTATTTGAAATTTTCTACTTTTTTGATGTAGGAGTTTATTGCTATATACTTGCCTCTTAGTAGTTTTTTTTTTTCCTTTTTGTGGAGAACCAGGTCCTGCCATGTTGCCCAGGCTGGTCTTGAACTCCCGGGCTCAAGCAGTCCTCCTGCCTTTGCCTCCCTACAGGATCATAGGCGTGAGCCACTGTACCTGGCCTGGGTACTGCTTTGACTGCTTTCCAAGGGTTTGGTATGTTGGGTTTCCATCTTAACTTAAGAAGTAACCAGTAAAATACTCACCTCCTTCAAGAGTGCAATATGCTATTGATACAGAATTCAGAGGCACAGCTCAAACTCTGAGTTCATGACCTGGTGGGGAAACAGGTAAACAGTTATATCCTGACGAGGGTCAGAGAACAGGAGAACCAGCACACCTCTATGACAGCATTGAGGAAGAATTTGTTCTACCAATTATGGATACAGTGGCTGGGGAAAAAATTACAAAGAAGATGACTCTCTTTACTTTCTTTTTATTTTCTTTTTTGAGACAGAATTTTGCTCTTGTCACCCAGGCCAGAGTGCAATGGTACAATCTCAGGTCACTGCAACCTCTACCTCCTGGGTTCAAGTAATTCTCCTGCCTCAGCCTCCTGAGTAGCTGAGATTACAGGTCCCACCACCACACCCCGCTAATTTTTTTGTATTATTGGTAAATAAGAGGTTTCACCCTGTTGACCAGGCTAGCCTCAAACTCCTGACCTCAGGTGATCCACTCACCTCACTCTCCCAAAGTACCGGGATTATAGGCGTGGCCACCTCGCCCGGTGGACTCTTCACTTTCTAACTTTTGTCACATTATTAAAATAAAATTATATTTCACATTTATGGTAGAAATGCCAAAAAAAAAAAACCACCTAGCTACTATTTCTTGATTGCTTACAATGTATTGGTGGGCACCAGGTCACATCCTTCCCCATTTATAGGTGAAAGAGGTGCGCTCAGAAGGGGAAATATCTTCCCTAGGATCACCCACAGAATAAATGTTGGGGCTGCGGTTTGTGAACTCAGGAATCTACGTTTGACTTTCTCATCTAAGAATTTTAAACTTATCCTATGATCTTCCTTTCCAGACACAACCCCCCTTGCCCACCCAAAAAGAATGTAAACTTATCCTATATTAAGGGAGTTCTCTGGAAGGCCAGGTACAAATAGCTCAAAATACCTCTCACTGAAATTCTTCACTGGGTTAATTATGGTAAGCAGTGTGAAAAACTGGTAACAGCCAGACAGACCTGAGTTACATTTCCCATGAGAACTTAGAACCAGGAAGCAACTGGATAGCTGCACAGCAATTTGACATGTGTGAAAAGCATTGAGTATGCATATTCTTCCACCCAGCCAGCTGATATCTAAAAACCTAACCTAAGGAAGTAATTCTTAAAGTTTTTAATCTCAGGCCAGTTTTGTACATTTGTAATCTATTGAGAACCCCTAAAATTTTTTTCTCTGTATTATCTATATTTACATACAATTACATATTGACGCTGAAGAAATTATACATTTTAAACTTAAAAAATAATATATATTAACATTACACAATTTTTATAAGCAATTATACAGTATTTTCCAAAGAATTAGTAATAAAATTAGCATTGTCGTACATTTTTGCTAATTTCTTTAATGTTTGCCTTATTACACCACAGCTAGATTCTCAAATCTGCCACCACTTAATTCAAACATTTGCAGTATTACATCATGCAGATAAATCGAAAAGTCAATAGGCAAGTACATGCTTAATTTTCTTAGGAAAACGTTTGGAATTATGGACCCCTAGAAAGGGTCTTGATTCCCCAGGAGTCCTTAAACTACATTTTGGGAACTACCGGCCTAAAAATATGCAAACAGTTGGCCAGGCATGGTGGTTCACATCTGTAATACCAGCACTTTGGGAGGCCAAGGTGGGCAGATCACGAGGTCAGGAGTTCAAGACCAGCCTGGCCAACATGGTGAAACCCCTTCTCTACTAAAAATACAAAACTTAGCTGGGCACGGTGACATATGCCTGTAGTCCCACGAATAGAGACCTGGTAGACAGAGGTTGCAGTGAGCCGAGATCGCTCCACTGCACTCCAGCCTGGGCTTTAGAGCGAGACTCCGTCTCAAAAAAAAAAAAAAGCAAACAGTAGACATGAAAAAATAAGTGGATAGCACCTGAATATACAACTGAGAGGTTATTCATTTTAAAAACCGCATCACATCTACGTTACTTTTCCTGAGTCTCTGCAGCTACATGTGGCTGAGGCAGAATAGTGCTTCTGCCACTGCCTGTTCTCACTCGAATTCCTTCAAGAGTCCCCTCTTGAGAGTCTAAGCATTGCTAGGCAACCAGAGGAGGGCTTCCGTCCTCTCCCCCTCCAGCGCATACTTCTGCTATCCTGCTGTTGTATCCTCACAGCTGCAACTGTGAGCCCCGTTACTCTTGATTCTTTAAATGTTAAGGAAGCGTGGCAATATTAGACCTCGGACACACATGATCCTCCACCTCCAGGGGTTCATAGTTTCAGCCTAAGATCTCTCTACACATTTTTTTTTTTTTTTTTTTTTTGCTGACCTCATGCTTTGTGATGCTGGGTTGGCAGTGGTTGCTGTGAAGAAAAGCAAGAATCACCTTGTGGAAAGTAGAAAAATTCCTGTTTAAAGTTTCCTTTCTTCTTAAAGAATAAACGTGCTAGGAGCTCTTTAAGCCCTATCCCGTGTAGCTGTTAGGCATGCCATGCTTACAGGCACGTAGCACACTCCATGTCCTTGTACTTTAACCATGTTATCTGTGCTGGACGTGCTCACAGGCATGTCCCAGCTCTCCATTGCTTTTACCTGTTTAGAAAAGTTTTCAGTTGTTAGCCGATCGGGTTTTAGTTTAGTTTGTGAGGTCTGACTCCAGCCAACGGAGATCAGACACAGCAGCAAGGATAACCCCAAATGTGTAAGGGATAAATTTGTGTGTTTTCCTTTGCTCACTGCACTCTCATGGCAGGATGGCTAGCGAGGGTCCCCTTCCTGCAGTCCAGGAAGTAAAACTTGTGTTGCTGAAAGATTCTTTGTCTCAGGGCTGATTTTTCTTTGCAGCACCGAGCATCTATTTCCAACATCCTGAAAATCAACGAGGAGGAGGAAGTGAGGGGGCATGGTCCAGTCTGATTCCTACGTTTGAGAAGGTACAGAATGCTCAGCAGGCACACACATTCGATTATTATGCAATTGTTACTGAAAACTAAAGGAAATCATTACCTTTGCAAATCACAAACCACCTCACTTTCATTAACATGGCTACTATCCATAAAACACAATGTAAGAAATTTTGGGAGGATCTGGAGAAATTGGAACGCTTCTGCACTACTGATGCAAATGTGATATGATGCAGCCATTGTGGAACACGGTCTGAAGGTGTCTGAGAAAAACTAAGACGATTCTAATTCTAGATACAGACCTAAAAATGAAAAGCAGTGACTCAAAGAGATGTTCACACACCCATGTGCATAGCAACATTACTCACAATAGTCAAAGGTGGAATCAACCCACGTCTCCATCCAAGGATGAATGGATAAGCACGATGTGGTCTCTACAGACCACGGAATGTTTTACAGCCTTAATAAGGAAGAAGATTTGCCGAGGCAGGTGGATCACAAGGTCAAGAGATCGAGACCATCCTGGTCAACATGGTGAAACCC
This sequence comes from Saguinus oedipus, assembly GCA_031835075.1. NCBI lineage: Eukaryota > Metazoa > Chordata > Mammalia > Primates > Cebidae > Saguinus > Saguinus oedipus. The sequence goes on along the minus strand of CM063187.1, from coordinate 57,235,791 downwards.
CGTCTCTACTAAAAATACAAAAAATTAGCTGGGCATGGTGGTGCATACCTGTAATCCCAGCTACTCGGGAGGCTGAGGCAGGAGAATTGCCTGAACCCAGGAGGCGGAGGTTGCGGTCAGCCGAGATCGCACCATTGCACTCTAGCCTGGGTAACAAGAGCAAAACTCCGTCTCAAAAAAAAAAAAAAAGGAAGTCGATTTTGAGAAATGCTACAACTTGGATGAACCTTGAGGACATGATAAATTAAATAAGCCAGTCACTAGAGAACAAATACTGTATGATTCCAGGTGCAGTATATGAGGTGCCTAGTGGGGTCAAGTTTGTAAAAACAGAAAGTAGAATGTTGGCTGCTAGGGACAAGGAGGGGAGGAGAATTGAGTAGTTACTGTTTATTAGAGTTTCAGTTCTGCAAATGAAAATTAGAGATAGATGGTGGAACTCATGCAGAACAATGTGCATGTACTTAATACCGCTGAACTATACACTTCAAAATGGTTAAAATGGCAAATATCACACCTGTGATCCCAGCACTTTGGGAGGCTAAGGCAGGCAGATCACCCAAGGTCAGGAGTTCAAGACCAGCCTGGCCAACGGGGTGAAACCCTGTATCTACTAAAAATATGAAAATTAGCTTGGTGTGGTGGCAGATGCCTGTAATCCCAGCTACTTGAGAGGCTGAGGCAGGAGAATCACTTGAACTCGGGAGGCGGAGGTTGCAGTGAGCCGAGATCGCACCATTACACTGCATACTGAAGTTTTGAGAAACTATGTCTCAAAAAAAAAAAAAAAAAAGTAGGGCTGGGCACAGTGGCTCACGCCTGTAATCCCAGCACTTTGGGAGGCCGAGGTGGGTAGATCACAAGGTCAAGAGATCGAGACCATCCTGATCAACATGGTGAAACCCTGTGTCTACTAAAAATACAAAAATTAGCTGGGCATGGTGGTGTGTGCCTGTAATCCCAGCTACTCAGGAGGCTGAGGCAGGAGAATTGCCTGAACCCGGGAGGCGGAGGTTGCAGTGAGCCGAGATCGCGCCATTGCACTCCAGCCTGGGTAACAAGAGCGAGACTCCGTTTCAAAATAAATAAATAAATAAATATTACATGATGTATTTTTTACCACACATCTGAAAAAATAATAATTAAAATAATATGTTCATGGTTTAATATTAGAAAAAATATCTGAGATGTTAAATTGTATGTGTATTGTCCACAACTCAAAATTGAAAAGTGAAAAAAAATTTAATGAAAGCTAATTTTTTTGTTATGCAACACTGCCATCTAGTGATGGCAAGGGTGCTGGAAACGTTCATTTGCAGCACCTGAAATTCAGAAGAAAAAAACAACATTTTCAAAATGGGTATGCTGATATTTGGGGGTTCGTTTCGTTTAATAAGATTTTTCCCAAATTCACCCATTGTGCAGATGCTGTGGGTAGGGTGTGGGACTTTGGATAGATTAATGGAATGCTGTAATGAGAATCCTACAGCCCTGTCATGAATACAGCTTGGAGAGAGTTCAGGCTGGATTCTACATCCAGCTCATCTCCTTGGATGCTTGCCTGAGTGCAGACTACAATATACACAGCCGTCCCCAGCAGCCCTGGCTGTGAACACAGACCTAGCCATGTCTGCTTTTTTTTTTTTTAGTAGAGATGGGGTTTTGCCATGTTGGCCAGGCTGGTCTCAAACTCCTAACCTCGTGATCTGCCTGCCTCAGCCTCCCAAAGTGTTGGAATTACAAGCATAGCCACCACACCCAGCACAGTGTCTGCATTTTATAGAGGAAGACACTGGGCTCAGAGAGGGGAGGTCTCCAGGCTGCCTGGCCCTGAGCCCATGTCCCCATCATCTGTCCTCATCCTGTCTCTGGACATCTAAGCAGGGGTATCCTGCTGGCAACGTCCAGAAGTTACCTTATATGATCTGAAAGGAGGAGAAACCAGTTCCAGGAATTCCTTACCCCCTTTCCCAGAAAAACTCATGAATAACCCACCCCTCATTTAGCATATGATTAAGAATCAATCATAAAAGTAGCCAACATCATTTCTATCTCAATTTCAGCCACTCTTTCACTTTTATTCCTTTACTTTTTTTTTTTTTTTAAACAGAGTCTTGCTCTGTCACCCAGGCTGGAGTGCAGTGGTGTGATCTCGGCTCACTGCAACCTCCACCAGGGTTCAAGCGATTCTCCCGCCACGGCCTCCCAAGTAGCTAGGATTACAGGCACATGCCATCATGCTCAGCTAATTTTTCTTTTTCTTTAGTAGAGATGGAGTTTCACCACGTTGGCCAGGCTAGTCTTGATTTCCTGACTTCAGGTGATCCTCCCGCCTCAACCTCCCAAAGTGCTGGGATTGCAGGCATGAGGCACCGCTCCCGGCCTTATTCCTTTACTTTCTTAATAAACTTGCTTTCACTTCACTCTATTGACTCTTTAATTCCTTCCTGCACAAAGCCAAGAGCCTACGTGGCCTTCTGGGCCGAACCTGATTTTGGGATTAACCCTGTGATACTGGCACCTTCAAGAGGTGAGGTCCCAAGGCTGTCTTGCTTTGGGCCTGGGCATCTGTGGTTTGGGCAGAGTCCTAATAAGGCAGATACGGGACAAGGAAAATGGACTGAGACTCCAACTTGGTTGTCCATGGAGAGTCTCTCAGACTCCCCTTCAGCCATACATGCACTTGCACGCACACGCACACACGCATGCTCACACATACATGGACACACAGGACAAGGAGATGCTCCTGGGTATTTACGAGTTCACAGAAAATGGAATTCATCGTTATTTCCGTTGCACAGTCTTCCACACAGTAGGGAGACAGACCAGCAGAGGACTGGCGTTGAAAAGATAGTTGTCCACATTCATGACGGGAGGGACACACTGTGTCACTCAGGGCCACGTGGGGAGCTATAAGGTCATGGGGAGGGGGAGGCAGGGATCTGTGGAGAATGTGGGCATAAGCCTCTATTTTATTTTTCTCGGGAAGCAACAAGCAAGTCAATGTCGGTGTGCTTAGGAGCGGCTGGTTTAAATAACTCCAGTGGCTCTGGGATACACTGGCTGTCTGATGACTGGCCCTGGTGATGAGGGCTGGTGGACAGTGTCCTGGATTGTGAGCACCTGAAAAAGGAGGGGGTAAGTGTGGGCTCTGGGTTGGCGGTTCTCATATGAGCAGCAAGCTCTTCCATGAGCTCTGGAAATTGATTAGGCCTCAGAGGGGCAGTCCCTTAAGGGTATTCAAAGTCACAGATATCAAAACATCAGAACCCAGAATATAAAAGGCTGGTTGGTGCCGTGGGAAGTAGAAAAGTTTCTCTTCAAAGTTTCCTTTCTTATTAAATAATAAATCCTTCTTGCTTTTTGCGCATAACTCTTTGTTAAGCCATATCCTATGCAGCTGTTACCCAGGCTTAAGGCACGTAGCACATTCTGCGTCCTTGTACTTTAAAATATCTGTGCTAGACGTGCTCACAGGCATGTCCCAGCTCAGCCCGTGCCCCTTCCTTAGTCGGACTTCCTTTTTGTTCTCCATTGCTTTTACCTGTTTAGAAAAGTTTTGTTATTAGCCAGTGGAGTTTTAGTTTAGAATGCGAGGTCTGGCTCCAGCCAACGGAGATCAGACACAGAAGCAAGGATGACCCCAAATGCATAAGGGATACACATGTCTGCTTCTTCTATGTTCACTGTACTTTCGGGGCAAGATGGCTGGCAAAGGCACCCTTCCTACAGGAAGTAAACATTGCTTCGCCGAGAGATCCTTTGTCTCAGTGCTGATTTTTCTTTGCGGCACCGAGCGTCTGTTTCCAACAGTACAAACATCCTCACAAAACTCCCCTGCTCCCCGGGCATCTTTACCCTCTGCAGGTTTGCACTGCCACCCTCAGCAACACCCATTTCCATCTCAATTTCAGGTGACTTCACATTCAGGTGGAGGAGTTATTTTGAAACAGGGTGACCACCCCCAAGGGACAGTTTGCAAGGTCCGGACATACGTTGGTTGTATGGACTGGTGACATCCCCTGGGTAGAAGGCAGGGATGCTGCTCCATACCTTACGATGCAGAGAACATCCCTCCCCACAACATACAGAATTCTCAGCCCTGATTTTCAATATTGCCAGGGTAGAGAAACCCTAATCCTCCCAATACTTTTGATTATCTACATACAGACCTCCCGTCCTCCAGGGCTGTGGTCTACGCTCCCTCAGCCACCCACTCTCATCTGGCCTGTTATCAACCATGACCCAAATTTCTCCATCCCCCCCCAGTTCCAGCATCCCATCACCAAGGGCACCTCCTCCCTTGCAGGTGACTCCTTCTGCACACCTGATGCTAATATCCATTCATCGCTTAAAGATCAGCGCTCCGTTAATTAAACTATTTTCCACTGACTTTCACTCCCATCCCCAGGTCACGTTCTGTGGTCATTCATTAAAATTAATTCCTTCTGGCCAGGTGCGGTGGCTCATGCCTGTAATCCCGGCACTTTAGGAGGCTGAGGCAGGTAGATCACTTGAGGTCAGGAGTTCGAGACCAGCCTGACCAACATGGAGAAACTCTATCTCTACTAAAAATACACAGGAGTTCGAGACCAGCCTGACCAACATGGAGAAACTCCATCTCTACTAAAAATACAAAATTAGCCAGGTGTGTGGTGGCACATGCCTGTGATCCCAGCTACTCGGTAGGCTGAGGGAGGGGAATTGCTTGAACCCAAGGTAGAGGTTGCGGTGAGCCGAGATTGTGCCATTGCACTCCAGCCTGGGTAACAAGAGAGAAACTCCATCTCAAAGAAAAAATTCATTCATTCCTTCTACACAGACTCACCTCTGTTTCATATTCTCGTTCACGGGATTCTCTTGGAAGCCCCGTTCCTGCAGGGCTCTGACTCTGCCTGCTCCGTCCCTCACTCCTGCAGCCGCAGGTGGCTGGGGAGAAACAGTCCCCCCTCCACAGCCTGTTCCCACTCTAACTTCACGGTGCCTCCTCTCCAAGGACGCTGAGCAGAGCCTGGAAATATGGCCAGCTCCTCCATTCTTTATCCCTCCAATGCACGTGGCTTTGTTTCACATTTCATATCCTTGTTACTACAAGATTATGATTAAATTCTCTAATTGGCTACTTAATTCAAACACTTAACAACATCACATCATACGGAGAAAAAGAGAAATAAAAGGCAAATAATTTTTTTTTTGAGATGGAGTCCTGCTCTGTTGCTCAGGCTGGAGTGCAGTGGCACAATCTCCTCAACCTCCACCTCCTGGGTTCAAGTGATCTTCCTACCTCAGCCTCCTGAGTAGCTGGGATTACAGGCACCCACCACACCTGGCTAATTTTTGTTTTTAGTAGAGACGGGGTTTCACCATGTTAGCCAGGCTGGTCACGAACTCCTCACCTCGTGATCTGCCCACCTCGGCCTCCCAAAGTGCTGGGATTGCAGACGTGAGCCACCGCGCCCGGCCACAGTGTTAATGTTGCTGGGAGAATCCTTCAGAATTATGAACCACCTTAAAGCATCTTGATTCCCCCCGGAGTCCTTGAACTACATTTTAGGAAAAGCTAACCTAAGAGATACACAGATAATATGTGAAAGTGTAAATGGAAGCCATCTGAATATAAAATCAGGTTTGTTTGTTTGTTTTTTTGAGACGGAGTTTCGCTCTTGTTACCCAGGCTGGAGTGCAATGGCGTGATCTCGGCTCACCGCAACCTCTGCCTCCTGGGTTCAGGCGATTCTCCTGCCTCAGCCTCCAGAGTAGCTGGGATTACAGGCACGCGCCACCATGCCCAGCTAATTTTTTGTATCTTTAGTAGAGACGGGGTTTCACCATGTTGACCAGGATGGTCTCCATCTCTTGACCTCGTGATCCACCCACCTCGGCCTCCCAAAGTGCTGGGATTACAGGCGTGAGCCACCGCGCCCGGCCCAGAAGTTTATTTTAAAGAAAAACAAACGAACTGTGGGACATCCACATCACCTTCCTGTGCTCTGCAGCTGCATTTGGCTGGGGCCGAACAGCCCTTCCCCCACACCTGTTCCTGCCCTGTTTCCATGGTGACTCATCTCCAAAGACCCCGAGTGTTGCTACACAACCAGACCAGCTCCTCCATTCTGTCCCTTCCCCAACTCATTCCTACTTCCTTTCTATCCTCACAGCTGCAACCCTGAACTCAGGTAATGTTACATCTGAGGGAAACACAGCATATTTGACATCTGACACCACATGGAATTCTCTGAGTTACGGGTGTTCACAGTGTCGACAGTTGCCGTTTCACATTTCCTGTGCCGACACCACATCTGTGTGTGTGAGGCTGGGGTGTCCGTGCTTGCTGGGAAGAAAACCAATTGCCACATGAAAACCAACGAAGGGCCGGGCGAGGTGGCGTGAGCCTGTAAAAACAGTAAATCAGGCCGGGCGCGGTGGCTCACGCCTGTAATCCCAGCACTTTGGGAGGCCGAGGCAGGTGGATCACGAGGTCAACAGATCGAGTCCATCCTGGTCAACATGGTGAAACCCCGTCTCTACTAAAGATACAAAAAATTAGCTGGGCATGGTGGTGCGTGCCTGTAATCCCAGCTACTCAGGAGGCTGAGACAGGACAATTGCCTGAACCCAGGAGGCGGAGGTTGTGGTGAGCCGAGATCGCGCCATTGCACTCCAGCCTGGGTAACAAGAGTGAAACTCAGTCTCAAAAAAAATAAATAAATAAAATAAATCAATAAGGTCATTAGGGTGGGTCCAAAGTTCAATATGACTGACATTCTTTGTGTGTGTGTGGTGTGTGTGTGTGTGTGTGTGTGTGTGTGTGTGTGTGTCACAGTCTTACTCTGTCTCCCAAGCTGGAGTGCAATGGCATGATCTCAACTCACTGCAACGTCTGCCTCCTGGGTTCAAGCGATTCTCCTGCCTCAGCCTCCCTAGTAGCTGGGATTACAGGCACACGCCACCATGCCCAGCTAATTTTTGTATTGTTAGTAGAGACGGGGTTTCACCATGTTGGCCAGGATGGTCTTGATCTCTTGACCTCGTGATCCACCCACGTTGGCCTCCCAAAGTGCTGGGATTACAGGCTTGAGCCACCGCGCCAGGCCTGTGAAGGTGTTTCCTCAGTGACCACAGAAAAACATTTTCTCCAGGCTAGGAAACAAAAGAAGCAAAGTGCTTTAAAGAGGAAGCGCCAGCTTGGCGCAGTGGCTCACACTTGAAATCCCAACACCAGGAGGCCACGGCAGGAGTTCGAGACCAGCCTGGGCAATACTGTGAGATTCTCCCATATCTACAAAAAATAAAAAATAAAAAATAAAATGTTAACATCAAGGAAGCAACGGCACCACAGACGGGGGCTCAGATCCCAGCTCCTCCGCCTGCAGCCTTCTAAATCACAGACAAGTCACGGAGGCAAAGGCACCACAGACGGGGGCTCAGATCCCAGCTCCTCCGCCTGCAGCCTTCTAAATCACGGACAAGTCAAGGAGGCAAAGGGACCACAGACAGGGGCTCAGATCCCAGCTCCTCCGCCTGCAGCCTTCTAAATCACGGACAAGTCAAGAAGGCAAAGGGACCACAGACGGGGGCTCAGATCCCAGCTCCTCCGCCTGCAGCCTTCTAAATCACGGACAAGTCAAGGAGGCAAAGGGACCACAGACAGGGGCTCAGATCCCAGCTCCTCCGCCTGCAGCCTTCTAAATCAGAGACAAGTAAGTCAAGGAGGCAAAGGGACCACAGACGGGGGCTCAGATCCCAGCTCCTCTGCCTGCAGCCTTCTAAATCACGGACAAGTCACGGAGGCAAAGGGACCACAGACAGGGGCTCAGATCGCAGCTCCTCTGCCTGCAGCCTTCTAAATCACGGACAAGTCACGGAGGCAAAGGGACCACAGACGGGGGCTCAGATCCCAGTTCCTCTGCCTGCAGCCTTCTAAATCACAGTCAAGTCAAGGAGGCAAAGGGACCACAGACGGGGGCTCAGATCCCAGCTCCTCTGCCTGCAGCCTTCTAAATCACAGACAAGTAAGTCAAGGAGGCAAAGCGACCACAGACGGGGGCTCAGATCCCAGCTCCTCTGCCTGCAGCCTTCTAAATCACAGACAAGTAAGTCAAGGAGGCAAAGGGACCACAGACAGGGGCTCAGATCGCAGCTCCTCCGCCTGCAGCCTTCTAAATCACAGACAAGTCACGGAGGCAAAGGGACCACAGACGGGGGCTCAGATCCCAGCTCCTCTGCCTGCAGCCTTCTAAATCACAGACAAGTAAGTCAAGGAGGCAAACGCATCACAGACGGGGGCTCAGATCCCAGCTCCTCCGCCTGCAGCCTTCTAAATCACGGACAAGTCAAGGAGGCAAAGGGACCACAGATGGGGGCTCAGATCCCAGCTCCTCCGCCTGCAGCCTTCTAAATCACGGACAAGTCACGGAGGCAAAGGGACCACAGACGGGGGCTCAGATCCCAGCTCCTCCGCCTGCAGCCTTCTAAATCACAGACAAGTCAAGGAGGCAAAGGGACCACAGACGGGGGCTCAGATCCCAGCTCCTCCGCCTGCAGCCTTCTAAATCACAGACAAGTCACTTATCCTCCAGGAGCCTCTACCTCCCCGTGTGTAAAACGTGTGCTGCAGTGTGCTTGGAATGTATAGAAGTGCTAAGATGACTATCGCAACGCACCACCAACCTGTGGCTGCAGCAACAGACATGCATCGTCTCACCGTCCTGGAGGCTGGAGATCTGAAATCAGGGTGTAGGCAGCGTTGGTTCCTTCTGAGAGCCGTGAAGAAGAATTTGCTCCGGGCCTCTCTCCTTGGCTTGCAGACAGCGGCCTTCTCCCTGTGCCTCTTCACACAGGCTCTCTCTGTGCGTGTCTCTGCGTGCAAATTCACCCTTTTCAGAAGAACATCTGTCATATTGGGTTACGGCCCACCCTGTTTACTCACTTTAACTTCATTGCCTCCGTCAAGAACCTATCTCCAAATAAAGTCACATTCTGAGGTATAAGGGGTTAAGATTCCAACATGTATTTGGAAGGCGTGGGGGGGGAATAAATAAACCCCCAACAGGTAAATGTGGCTTTCTAAAGAAAATTGTCTTAAAACCCATATTTAAAGGAAATGAATATTTGAGCATGTAGGAAGTAGAAAAGTTCCTTTTTAAAGTTTCCTTTCTTGTTGAAGAATAAGTGTGCTACTAGCTCTGTTTTTGCTTTTTCTTTTTTTCATTGTTAACAAATATTTGGTATTTTCTCAGCTAGTAATTCTTTGTGAAGCCCTATCCTATGTAGCTGTTGGACATGCCGTCCTTACAGGCACGTAGTACATTCTAGGTCCTTGTACTTTTTTTTTTTTTTTTTTTTTTTTTGAGACAGAGTCTCACTCTGTCTCCAGGCTGGACTGCAGTGGTGCGATCTCAGCTCACTGCAACCTCTGCCTCCCAAGTTCAAGCAATTCTCCTCCCTCAGCCTCCAGAGTAGCTGGGATTACAGGCGCACGCCACCCCACCCAGCTAATTTTTGTATTTTTAGTAGAGACGGGGTTTCACCATGTTAGCCAGGATGGTCTCGATCTCTTGACCTCATGATCCGCTCGCCTCGGCCTCCCAAAGTGCTGGGATTACAGGCATGAGCCACCGTGCCTGGCCTATGTCCTTGTACTTTAACCAAGATATCTGTGCTGGACATGCTCACAGGCATGTCCCACCTCTCCATTGCTTCTACTTGTTAAGGAAAGTTTTAAGTTGTAGCCAATCGGGTTTTAGTTTAGATTGTGAGTTCTGGCTCCAACCATCTGAACTCCAAGATCAGATACAGCAGGAAAGACGCCCTCAAATACGTAAGGGATAAATGTGTGTGTTCTCCTTTGCTCCTTCTACTCTTGTGGCACGGTGACTAGCCAGAGGACCCTTCCTGCAGTCCAGGAAGTAAAAATTGCATTGCTAAAAAATCCTTTGTCTCAGTGCTAATTTTTCGTTGCAGCACCAAGCATCTATTTCCAACAGAGCTGGTTCTGTTGTCCATCCTTTGAGAAAAATGTCTCCTCTCATGAAGCTTCCAGAAGGAAGAGAGAAACACACAATGCCTGTGGAGGTCTACATATAAATAAAATATGAACTGTGAAGAAAGCATGGGTCATGGTGTAAGGGTGGCCTTGGAGCTACGTAAAGTCATGTGGTATCTCACAATCAATGGCATGTTAGTTTGGTGAAACGCATTTTTCTTCCCATTCCATGTTCACACATTTCTCTGCTTTCCCAATTATCCAAAAATGATCTCATGCCCATTTTTCTAATTATCTAAAAATGATCTCATGGCCATTTTTCTAAGGGAACAATTTAGGAAAGCTAACAGAACTTCTTTAGAGAAGGCAACTTAAAATATTGCTGGCCAATAGCAAATACGATGTGCATGTCAACTATTAATATTAAAATTATTATTATTATTATTATTATTATTATTATTATTATTATTTTGAGACGGAGTTTCGCTCTTGTTACCCAGGCTGGAGTGCAATGGTGTGATCTCGGCTCACCGCAACCTCCGCCTCCTGGGTTCAGGCAATTCTCCTGCCTCAGCCTCCTTAGTAGCTGGGACTACAGGCACGCGCCACCATGCCCAGCTAATTTTTTTATTTTTAGTAGAGACGGGGTTTCACCATGTTGACCAGGATGGTCTCGATCTCTTGACCTTGTGATCCACCCACCTTGGCCTCCCAAAGTGCTGGGATTATAGGCGTGAGCCACCGCGCCCGGCCTAATATTAAAATTATTTAAGGCCGAGGTGGAAGGATTGGAGTTCGAGACTAGCCTGGGCATCATAGTGAGACCTCTCATCTCTACAAAAAATAAAAGTTAAAAAAATTAGCCGGGTGTGGTGGCACATGCCTGTGGTCTCAGCTACTCAGGAGGCTGAAATTGGAGAATCACTAGAACTGGGGAGGTCGAGGTTGCCTGTGCAACAAAGCGAGCCTCTGTTTCTAAAAAATAAAACTGCAGGGCCGGGTGCAGTGGCTCACGCCTGTAATCCCAGCACTTTGAGAGGCCGAGGCGGGTGGATCACGAGGTCAAGAGATCGAGACCATCCTGGTTAACATGGTGAAACCCCATTTCTACTAAAAATACAAAAAATTAGCTGGGCATGGTGGCGCGTGCCTGTAATCCCAGGTACTCGGGAGGCTGAGGCAGGAGAATTGCCTGAACCCAGGAGGCGGAGGTTGCGGTGAGCCGAGATCGCGCCATTGCACTCCAGCCTGGGTAACAAGAGCAAAACTCCGTGTCAAAAATAAAAATAAATAAAATAAAACTGCAAAGTAAAATGAATTTACCTATGTCAATGGATTTGCCACCTTCTTTGCAATAGACTGAAATGACATCAGCTACCTGAGACCAAAACAAAAGCGTGGGCTGCAGACTCCAGCACCCGCCTTTCTAGATTGTGCAGCCTGCACTAAGGGACTTAGCCTGCCTGAACCTCAGGTTCCTTCTTTCTTTCTTTCTTCTTTCTCTTTTTAAGACGGAGTTTCGTGCTGTCACCCTGGCTGGAGCGCAGTGGCATAATCGCTCACTGCAACTTCGCTTCCTGGGTTCAAGCGATTCGCCTGCTTCAGCCTCCCGATTAGCTGCGATTACAGGCGCATCACGCCCGGCTAATGTTTTGTATTTTTGGTAGAGATGGGGTTTCACCATGATGGCCAGGCTGGTCTCGAACTCTTGACCTCAGGTGATCCGCCCTTCTAGGCCTCGCAAAGTGCTGGGATTACAAGCGTGAGTCACCGCGCCAGACCTCACGTTCCTTCTTTCTAAGCCCATTGGCTCGGCTTCAACCCCTGAGCAAGAAAAAAGTCCCCGCCTGAGTTACTGGCTGCGCCCACCGCCCTGCAGTAAGGCTGTGGTGGGCAGGGCTCTGGGCAGCCGCGGACCCAGGCGGGCAGACGCTTAGCCTTCTGGGAGTGGTAGTTTTGATGACCCAGGCTCTGCAAGCCTTAGTCGCGGTGCGGGCGAGCACGCAGCGCCCCCTGGGAGTTGTAGTTCCTAAGAGTCAGGCGGGACCGATGCGCAGGCGCAGTCCACCCGGGCCTGGCGCGCTGGCTCCTCCTCCGTAACAGACGTCTTGACCTCTCCTCTAAGGAAGGAGGCCCAGGGTCTGCGATGGCCCAGGAGGACCCGAGACTTGAGTAGAAGCGGAGGCGACTCCACTAAGCTGGGAGGGGGCCGGCCAGCGCGTTCGGAGGTGATCCCGGAAGGCGAGAGCAACGGTGTGTAGTGTGCGTGTGCGCGCGGTTTGTGCAGGTGTGTGACCGCCTGTGAGCCCGTCCCCGAGTGTCACTGCGTCTGCACCTGCTCACTCGGGGTGCCAGCCCCTCACTGTGTCTGCACGTGCTCACTCCGGGTACCAGCCCCTCAGTGTGTCTGCACGTGCTCACTCCGGGTACCAGCCCCTCAGTGTGTCTGCACGTGCTCACTCGGCGGTGCCAGCCCGTGCAGGTGTGTGACCGCCTGTGAGCCCGTCCCCGAGTGTCACTGCGTCTGCACCTGCTCAGTCAGCGGTGCCAGCCCTTGCAGGTGTGTGACTCCGTCTGAGCACCGTCCCTGCGTGTCACTGCGTCTGCACCTGCTCACTCGGGGTGCCAGCCCCTCACTGTGTCTGCACCTGCTCACTCGGCGGTGCCAGCCCATTCAGGTGTGCCTGTGAGCCCGTCCCCGAGTGTCACTGTGTCTGCACGTGCTCACTCGGCGGTGCCAGCCCGTGCAGGTGTGTGACTGTATGTAAGGGCATGTGACAGTTTATTGGTGTGTTATGTGCTCGTGTATGTGAAGCGGTGTCTGCGTATCACAGCGTGTCCCACGCACATGTGTGACTGACTTTGGGCAAGTCTGAAATTTCTCCTGGACATGAAGTGTGTGATCCCACGTGTGCATGTCTGGTGGTGCCACCGTGTAGGCTGATTGGGTGCATGTGACTGCCTACACGATGACTGGTGACCTGGGTGTGTGTGAGCCTGTAGAGTGCCATGCTGCCTGAAGTGTGCGCGTCTGCACACAATGGAGACGCTGCACACGTGGGCTTTGGCCATGCTGGAGCTCTGCCCACCAAGTGTGACTGCATGTGTCCAGGCTTCCCCTGGGTGTGTGTCTTGGAGATGGCTGGCCTGGGTGGAGCAGGTGGTGTGTGCAACAGTTTGCTAGCCTCAACTCCTGGGATCAAGCAACCACCTTCCTTGGCCTCCCAAGGTGCTGGGATTATAGGTGTGAGCCACCATGTCCGGCCTGGAGACTTTTCATCGTTACAACTTAGGGGGAGGGGGGTGGAGTCCCTGCATCCAGTGTGGAGAGACAAGGGATGCTGCTCAGCTTCTCACAACACACAGGATGGGTCCCACCACACCAAATTATGAGAACCAAAATGTCACTGGCACAGAGGTCCAGGAACCCCATGCTAAGTCCTTCCCAGTTCATCTGTTAGCCATTTTTCCAGCTCAGGACAAGTGACAATCTTTAATTTTTTTTCTCACCTTTTTCCTTTCGGACCCAGAGAAGAGATGTGAGATGGAGACAGCAGCTCAGGGATCAAGGATGGAGAGACTCTTGAGCGTCGCCCTCCAGCGCGCGGAGTTAGAAGGAAACTGGAAACACGAGGGCCGGCTTGAGAACCTGCAGGAAAACCAGGAAAGCTGTCCAGAGCCAGAGGCCATGGCCTGCAAGGGAGGCTCTGCAGGGGACGGCGTCCAAGAACACGGTGAATTAAGCCTAATCCCAAGAACCACACTGAGTCCTACTGCTACCCAAGCCACCGTTCCCGGCGACAGCAGACCCGGCAGGTGCAGCGCGCCGGGGAAGAGCCGGAAACGGAAGCCTTCTGACAGCCGCCCGCCGGCGAAAGGCGACGGCCCGGGGAAGCCGTGGAAATGCGAGGACTGCGGGAAGGCCTTCAGCTACTGTTCCGCGTTCATCTTGCACCAGAGAACCCACACCGGGGAGAAGCCGTTTGCGTGCCCCGAGTGCGGCAAGGCCTTCAGCCAGAGCGTGCACCTGACCCTGCACCAGCGCACGCACACGGGCGAGAAGCCCTACGCGTGCCCCGAGTGCGGCAAGGCCTTCAGCCAGAGCTCCTACCTGGCGTCCCACTGGCGCACGCACACGGGCGAGAAGCCGCACCGCTGCGCCGACTGCGGCAAGGCCTTTGCGCGCCCCACGCACCTGACCCAGCACCTGCGCGTGCACACGGGCGAGCGGCCCTACGCGTGCGCCCGGTGCGCCAAAGCGTTCCGCAACCGCTCTTCCCTGATCGAGCACCAGCGCATCCACACCGGCGAGAAGCCCTACGAGTGCGCCGAGTGCGCCAAGGCCTTCCGCTTCTCCTCGGCGCTCATCCGCCACCAGCGCATCCACACCGCGGAGAGGCCCTACCCCTGCGGCCAGTGCGCCAAGGCCTTCTCCCAGATCGCTCACCTGACGCAGCACCGGCGCGTTCACACTGGCGAGAAGCCCTACGCGTGCCCGGACTGCGGCGCGCCCTTCAGCCAGAGCTCTTCGCTGGCCGAGCACCGGCGAATCCACACCGGCGAGAAGCCCTATGCGTGCGGCCGGTGCTCCAAGGCCTTCACCCAGGTGTCGCACCTGGCGCAGCACCAGCGCACGCACACCGGAGAGCGGCCCTACAGCTGCCGGGACTGCGGCAAGCGCTTCGGCAACCGCTCCCACCTCCTCCAGCACCACCTCGTGCACAGCGGGGAGCGGCCCTACAAGTGCCTGCAGTGCGGGGCCGCCTTCAGCCACGTGTCCTCCCTCATCGAGCACCAGAAGATCCACACCGGGGAGCGGCCCTACAGGTGCAGCGAGTGCGGCAGGGCCTTCAGCCAGGCCTCGTCGCTCACCCTGCACCTGCGCACGCACACGGGCGAGCGGCCCTACGCCTGCCACCAGTGCGGCAAGGCCTTCAGCAACCGCGCCTACCTCATCCAGCACCACATCGTGCACACCGGGGAGAAGCCCCACGAGTGCAGCGGCTGCGGGAAGGCCTTCAGCTTCCCCTCGGCGCTCATTCGACACCAGAGGACGCATGCGGACATGAAGCCCTACTCGTGTGCCCAGAGCGGGGACGCCTTTGCCCAGCTCCCACACCTGACTCAACACCTGGGCGCTCACAGGGAGGGGAAGCCTGTGAACAGGGGTGCCCTGGCAGAGACCCGCATGGACCAGCCGAAGATTAAGAGCTGAGGTTAACTGGGGCCGCATATGCCAGGCGCTCCATAAGTGCTCGCCCCGTTTCCAACCTCACAATGCTATGGATGAGATACTCTGTTATCCCCAACGCTTACGGTGAGGAAACCGAGGCTCAGAGAAGCTTGTTAACTTGCCTGAGGGCACACAGTGGGGAAAACATATGGCTGGGACTGTATCCCACATCTGCCAGACTCCCCACAGTCTCCCTGATGCAAAATTTTAAATGGGGCACAGGCAAGTAGGTCTGCAGAAACACCTGTGGCTGGCTTTTTCTTTTTCTTTTCTTTTTCTCTTTTCTTTCTTTCTTTCCCCCTCCTTCTTTCCTTCCTTTCTTCTTCCTTCCTTTTCTTTTTTCTTTCGACAGAATCTCCCTCTGTCACCCAGGCTGGAGTGCAGTGGAGCGGTCTCCAGACACTGCAGCCTCCACCTCCCAGGTTCAGGCAACCTCCCAAGTAGCTGGGATTACAGACACGCACCACCACACCCTGCTAATTTTTGTATTTTTAGTAGTCGTAGCCTCCGAAAGTGCTGTGACAGCAAGCATGAGCCACTGTATCCAGCTGGCTGGCCTTTTCATTGTTAATTTTGTTATTGAGTAAGCACTTGCTCAATAAATTTAATTGAATTAAAGGAATAAAAGTTTTGGTTCCTTTGGTCAAGTTGGCATATTTACTAAAGGAGCAGAGTCTAAAGAAGAAATGTGGATTCACTAAGATAGAAACGGTGCTTAGAGAAAATGAGCAGGAGAAATCTAGAGCTGTTAAGTTATTATAGAAGACAGGAGTGCCTCTCCCTGACACATCTACAAAAGATGTTTAGAGTGGGCCTGATCTTTTTTCAGTATGAGGAAACACCTACCCAACTCCAGCATTTTTCCCCCTAACTCAAAGACCTGACTTTATTGCTTGTATCAGTTAGCTCTTGCTGTGTAACAAATCATCCAGCCCTCATTTGTCCATTTACTATTTCTCATGCATCTACAGGTCAGCTGCTGGTTCTGTTGGTCTGGACCAAGCTTGACCTGCACCTGGACCAAGAGGGCTCAGTTGGGCCAATTTGATCTTCTCCTCCTGACTCACATCTCACCTGGCTGTGTTCTCAGGGAGGTGACAGGAGTCTGATGGACAGTGGACACACAGGCACGCTTTCAAGCCTCTGATATTGCCACATTTGCATCTAGTCCCACAGGCCAAAGCAAGCCTCCTAGCCAAGCCTAGGAACAGCCCAGGAAGAGCCTTCCCAAGCGTGTGGTTACAGGGAAGGGTGAAAAGTAGGAGTAATGAATGTAATCCACCTACTGCAATGGTGAAATGAAAGTTATAATCTCATAACTTCACACAACTATATACATTCATCTAGTCCACAATTTATCAAGTAAAAAAACAAAAACAAAAAACCCTTCTTACTCCTGTGTGGCCCAGCTACCGAGTCCCCTTCACTAGAAGCAACCACTTACTATATATAAGTATATATATGAATATTTATATGCATAGAGTATTCTGGAAATATAATACATCTTTCTACACCAATGGTAGCATATGATATGCAGAATTTTCTATCTAGCTCTTTTTAATTATGTCCACTAATATACTTTGTATTACTAAACAAATGGGTGGATGCTATTCCTTTAATGAAGTTTGGGCATAAGATTTCTTAGGTAA
The DNA here is from genome assembly GCA_031835075.1 of Saguinus oedipus. Lineage (NCBI taxonomy): Eukaryota > Metazoa > Chordata > Mammalia > Primates > Cebidae > Saguinus > Saguinus oedipus. The sequence continues at coordinate 57,218,924 of CM063187.1, read as the reverse complement.
TAGAATCACTTATGATTGTTTCAGTCTTCCCACTGTGACTTTTTTGGCTCCAGAAAAAAAAAAAAAAATCTCTGACAAAAATATTTTTCAGCTGTAGGAATGCTTTTCTTATAACAAATCCTCCTGGGTCACAGGACAACATGGGCCCTCCTCTGCATAAAAAGAACCCCCTAAACTTTCTTACGAGATTTTTCAATTATACAGAAAAGTATAAAGTACAAGCAACACCCACACATATATACCCACCCAGATTCAATCCTTAAAAGAACTCAGCCTCCCAAAGTGCTGGGATTACAGGTGTGAGCCACCTCATCCTGCCATGATTATTTTCAATATCCCACAAAATTAATCAAGACCTGTCAGAGCTAATCAGAGCCCACTCAGCCCCCCAACATCATCCCCTATTTTTTGTTTATGGGTTTTTTTCTTTTCTTTTTCTTTTTTTTTTTTTGAGCAGGGTCTCACTCTTTCAACCAGGCTGGAGTGCAGTGGCCTGATCATGGCTCTGTGCAGCCTCAGTCTCTGGGCTCAAGCCGTCCTCTTGCCTCAGCCTCCGAGTAGCTGGGACTACAGGTGCATGCCACCATGCCTGACTAATTCATTATTACTATTATTATTTGTAGAGACAGGATCTGACTGTGTTGCCCAGGCGGGTCTCAAACTCCTAACCTCAAGCAGTCCTCCTGCCTTGACCTCCCAAAGTGCTGGGATGACGCGTGAGCCACCGTGACCTGCTGGCTGGACATCTAAGACAGTCTCCACACTCATCTTCCTGCTTCCACCTTTACCCTGCTACAGCCCACTCTCCACCCTTTACTTGGGCAGTCGGCTTATGCCTCAGGGCCTTTGCAATTGCTGCTCTGTCTCCCCTTATTTCAGCACACTTGTCCCCAAGGCAGAACAAGGATGTGAGTCACAGATGCGCATGATGAGAATCTGCCATATGGAAGAGATTATCACAGGGTCTATGATAGCCACCCCCAGCCATGCAGAAAAAAGAGAGGGAGGTGAGGAGAGGAAATGTCCCAGTGACATTTTTTGGGTTCCCCAGAACCAGCTGTAAATATAGCCAATTTTATCCCAAACTGTGGTGTAACATGAACCAATAATAATCATTATTATTTTTGCTTACTCTCATTTGAGTTGAGCTTCTCTTATTTGCAGTAGAATCCCAACAAGTGTCATAGTTAAGGCCTGTTTTCCTTTCTTTTTTTTTTTTTTTTTTTTTTCTTTTTGAGACAGAGTCTCACTCTGTTGCCCAGGCTGGAGTGCAGTGGTGCAATCTTGACTCACTGCAACCTCCACCTCCCAGGTTCAAGCAACTCTTCTGCCTCAGCCTCCTGAGTAGCTGGGATTATGGGCACATGCCACCACCCTGGCTGATTTTTGTATTTTTAGTAGAGACAGGGTTCCACCATATTGGTCAGGCTGGTCTCGAACTCTTGACCTTGTGATCCGCCCATCTCAGCCTCCCGAAGTGCTGGGAATATAGGTCTGAGCTGCTGTGCCTGGTCTGTTTTCCTTTCTTTTAAGGCCTGGTTGCTTGTTGCAGGCAATCAGCCTGACCAAGGAATGGAGAAATAATCCCATACTTTTCCCTCTTAATTTCTCTAGACAACCTCATATACACAGACAGAGAATTTTATAAAAGAGTAGGATGGTAGTATCAACCAGTATTAGACAAGTAAAATTTAAGGCAGAAGATTAAATTGATTGGAGACAATCATTTTTATTTAACAAAGGATTCAGAATCAGATTTTAATTAACATTTATTGAGAGCCTACTATCTGCCTGGCTCTGTGCTTGGTGTTCTCCATATATTATTTAATTGTCAAGGACATAACAATGCTGCACTTATATGCATCGAATCACACAGCCATTGAGTACATAAAGCATAGATTATAAACATTTATTGGCAAATACAATTGTACTAGCAGATTTTCACATAACCTTATTGGTTTTTAATGAATACAGTAGGCCAAACTTAGATAACACATGAATCTGAAGAATATAATTGATGATACTGAGTTAATGAACAGGGATGTAGAGTTTTCAATTCTACAGACAGAGAATATATCTTCATCTTAAATGTTCATGAAACAGTTACAAAAAGTGGACATGTCCTAGGCCACACTAAAAGCTTTTTAAAAAGTTTTGGAAGCAGATGTATTTTAGGTCACATTCTGTGTTCACAGTGCAGTAAAACAAGAAAAAAAACTATTTTTAAACAAAGAAATAAACCAAATCACTGATTTTCAAAGTATTATTTAGAAACACTACAATGTAATATTTAGACAACCTAAACAAAAATGAATAATCAAACATTAAGATGTGGCTAAGGCTGTATCCAGAAGTACATTTGTATTAATAGGTATACTCTTATAAAAAATATAAAGAATAAAAATCAAGTTTTCAACATAACGGAGACAAAGAAGAAAAACAATAAAAAATATACACAACACATATTAAAGGAAAACAAATTACAAATAAAAGAAATAACGGATATAAATGACTCCTAATGCTGGTTCTTTGGAAAAACAATAGTAAACTACATAAATCTTTGAGAAATCTAATAATGAATAAACCACAAACAGAAGTTGACAGGATAGAGGGAATAGAACAAAATAAAGAGAACATTTTAATTATAAAAACTATGCATAATTAAGCTAATAATATGAAACCACTCTATGGAATGAAAACTTTTCTAGAGGATAAAAGAACTCTATAAATCACCAAAATAAATGCAAGATGTTAAAAGTATTAATAAATTGGTAACATCAGAAATAACTGAGAAAGCTGCCCAAGAATTAGCTGAAACGTTCTCTCTATGGCTCTATGACCTGGTTATAACAATGAATTCTTTTAAAATGTCAAGGGTCTGATACTTTTCAAGCTACGGAAACTATTTAGAAGCATAGAAAAGGTAAAAGGTATCCAAGTCTTTCTATGAGGCAAGCTTAACCATGGTAATCAAACTTCACAAAGATAGCACCAATCTCACATATGAAGATAGAGGCAAAAATCCTACATAAAATATCGATAAATAGAATTTAGAGCGTGAAAGGACTGATGAACCATAACCTTACGAATGCAAAGTTGGTGTGAAGTTAGGAAATGTACCAGATTTCATCGATCTTCAGTCGCACATTTTTTCATCTTCTCAAAGTCAGGAGTTATCTTCCAGTTGGTAGCATCTTACGAATAATTAGCATTTTTCTTTCTCCATGGTATACAAAATAATGTTTTACAATCAGTGATGTCTTCATTTCATGGAAATAACGTATGTGAAAACTCACACCAAAAATATTTTTTTAAATCATCTCAAAGGATGTTTGAAAGGCATTTGAAAATATTCAACACCCATTTCTGATTTTTAGCACACTTCCTTAACATGACACAGGGCATCTATTTCATTAAATTAAACCTTTAAAACAACAGCCACCATTGTAGCTAAATGTGAAACATCATGGGCATCCCCGTTAAAACCAGGAACAAAAAGAGCACGCACACTACCAAGACTATGGTTGTTTGTTGTGGAGCTTTTGACCACTCCACAAAGCCCTGAAACAGAAAAAAAGGAAAAGGATAAATATTGGAAAGGAAGGGGCCACCATTGTTACTTGTAGGAAAATAGAATTATATGACTGGAAATGAAATGTCATATCAAAAGAAAAGCTGTTTGAATTTAAAACTGTACAACTGAGTAACTAGATATAAAATAAACAGGAGAATGTAATGTGTCTATTCTCTATCAGAGGAAATGTCAGAATGATGGGATGGCAATTTGAAAATCTCATTGGTATATTAAATCTCAGTTTCAACATACCATCTATGCTCTAATGATTCCACCCCCTTGATGTGTGTGTGTATGTGTGTGTATGTATTTGTGTGTGTATGTGTGTGTATGTGTATGTGTGTGTATGTGTGTGTATATGTGTGTATGTGTATGTGTGTGCATATATATGTGTGTTTGTTGTCCCAACTGTATATCTCACTGCCTATTTGCCATCTCCAATTGTCTGATGGACATCTTAAACTTCACATGTCCCCAGACAAAATATTCTAATGTTCCCCAACCAAAAAAAAAAAGCTCCTCATGCTTTTTTTTTTTTTTTTTTTTTTGGTGGGGGGACATTAGAATATTTGTTTGTTTTCCTCACTTTACCCTTCAGGCCCCTCCAGACCTTCAACTGTGGCATCCCGGACTCTGCTCTTTCTGTCACCACTCACATTCAAGACATCAGCAAATACTGTTGGCTTCATCTTCAAAACTGCCAGAATCTGACCATTTCCCTTCACTTCACTACCACTACTCTGCTCAAAGCCACTGTCATCTATCTTGTAATATTTCTTTTTCTTTTTTTTGAGACTGAGTTTCACTCTTGTTACCCAGGCTGGAGTGCAATGGCGCGATCTCGGCTCACCGCAACCTCCGCCTCCTGGGTTCAGGCAATTCTCCTGCCTCAGCCTCCTGAGTAGCTGGGATTACAGGCGCGTGCCACCATGCCCAGCTAATTTTTTGTATTTTTAGTAGAGACGGGGTTTCACCATGTTGACCTGGATGGTCTCGATCTCTTGACCTCATGATCCACCCGCCTCGGCCTCCCAAAGTGCTGGGATTACAGGCTTGAGCCACCGCGCCCGGCCCTATCTTGTACTCTTTCTACAGAATTCAGTTTCTCATCTCCATAATCCCACCCAATTTCTTCTCCATGGGTCAGTCAGAGTCCTTCTAAAGTGATGTCATTCCTTGCCTTTCTCGCTCTGTTCCAGCCACAGTCACATCCAAGCGTTTGCAGTTACGAGTTCTTCTCCCTGGAATATCCTTCCTCCAGATACCCTTAAAGCTTTCTCTGTTACGTCCTTAGAAAACCCTTCCCTCACCATCTATGTAAACCAGCATGCGCTCCACAACCTCTTCCCAACAAAGACCCTGCACTATGCATGCTTCTTATCTTTACCCCCATGCGCTTATCACCACCTGACATGCTAGATACATTTATTGTTTCTTCCTCCAATGACGCTAAGCACCAAGAGGGCAACCCTTTGCTTTGCTTGCCACTGTATTCCCAGTGCCCAGAACAGACTATGAGCTCTGTAAATATTTGTTGAATGAGTTAATAAATGAAAAACATACCATGATGAAAGATGAGAAGATGAAATGTTTAACAATGACAATTTTCCAAATTAATGATGAATTGAGTGCAATTGTTCTTAAAATATCAAGGTTTGGTGAATGCACATGACACAAAGGATTATCTGGAAAGTTAGGCAATGGTGAACACTGAAAACAATCCTGTGACAGAAGAAAAATGGAAGGAGACATGCTATATGAGTTATTAAAGTGTATCATAAATCATTGATGGAATTCACATTTCTAATCTTTGGGAAAAAATTCCTCCCTCTAGCCTGCTGATTCCCTCTGGATGACGTCTCATTTCAAATCCTCCTTTACAACCAGATAAATGACCCACTAGGGACACTGACCCGCTTAAGCACTTCCCAAACCTGGCAGAGCACCAAAAGTTGTTGGGAGAGCTTTTCAAATATCTTGGGCTCCTCCTTGGACTTTCTGGTTCACTGCATCTCAGGAGGACCAGAGAATGTGAATTTGTATAAAGTTCCTCATAATCCAGCCGTAAAATTGAGCCAACTCAACAAACGTTCATTGTAGCATTTCCTTCTGTAGCAATGGCAACTATGGCAGCCCAACAATTCATCAGCTAAGGAAATGGGTCTGACACCACCGAGCTATAGCTAAGGAAATGGGTCTGACACCACCGAGCTATAGAATATTTGGCAGCAGTAGGCCGTGTGAGGTGGCTCGCGCCTGTAATCCCAACACTTTGGGAGGCTGAGGCGGGTGGATCATGAGGTCAGGAGTTTAAGACCAACCTGGTCAAGATGGTGAAACCCCGTCTTTACTAAAAATACAAAAATTAGCCTGGCATGGTGGTGCATGCCTGTAATCCCAGCTACTTGAGCAGGAAATTGCTAGAACCTAGGAGGCAGAGGTTTCAGTGAGCTGAGATCACACCACTGCACTCCAGCCTGGGAAACAGAGTGAGACTCCATCTAAAAAAAAAAAAAAAGAATATTTGGCAGCAGTAAAAAGTGACTTTGAAATACAATAAAGATAATCAACATGTATTAAATGGAAAACTGTCCAGCATGTATTAAGTGAAAACACCAATTGGAGGAATAAGAATTTTGCCATAATTTCCTTTTTTGGAGTTAAAAAATACATATGCAGTTTACTACATGACAGTATTTAGATAAAACTCAACAACAAGCAAAACTAATCCATGCAAGTGGAAATTGAGAGCTGTAGTTGCCCACAGGGCTGGGGAGTCAGGCGGGCCAGAAGGGAAAATGAGAGAATGTTCCAGAATGACGACAGCACTCCATGTCTTGATTGGGGTGTTGGTTACACAGATGTACATATGTCAATAATCCCTGGTTAGTGCATTTTACTGGAAATAATTACACTTCAATTTTGAAAAGCAGAATATAAAGTTAAGAAAATGTAATAAATACAGGTAATCTGTAATCCAACCATTTTATGCACATCATGCATAATAGACCCAGAGATGCCTCACCTAATTCCTCTTTATTACTGTTTTTCAGGTGGGGCAGCTCTGCCCTGGATGCTAGAGGTACTGGTTGCTAGTGGTAAGGTTTACAGTTTGTAGTTGCTTCTCCTCTTTTGACAAATGCCCTTTGTTAATGACACCTTCGTTTCTAGAGGATTACCCAGGAGGTTAACTCACCTTCCAGGGCAGTCCACACCCAACAGCAACTCACATGGGATACAAAAGGCCGCTCCATTGACTCAGAGGAGGACAACTCTATTCGCATTCCAGGGCTCCCCGTGGATAAGATGGAGGCTTGACTTCAGTTCAACCCAAATATTTGCCTGGCTCCCTCTCCAGCTTCCCTCGCTCCCCACTGGACTTCACCTGAGAGCACAACCCTCAATCAGTCACCTGCACACAAATCTCTATTCCGCCTCAGCATATAGGGAAACATGTTTGGCAGGATATACAGCAACTTCTTCTTCTTCTCTTTTTTTGTTTTCTTTATTTGTTTGAGAAAAAGTCTCACTCTGTCACCCAGGCTAGCATACAGTGGCACAATCTCAGCTCACTGCAATCTCTGCCTTCCAGTTTCAAGCGATTTTCCTGCCTCAGCCTCCTGAGTAGCTGGAATTACAGGCATGCACCACCATGCCCAGCTAACTTTTGTATTTTTAGTAAAAATGGGGTGTTGCCATGTGACGCAGGCTGGTCTTGAACTCATAACCTTAAGCGATGTGCCTGCCTCTGCCTTCCAAAGTGCTAGGATTACAGACATGAGCCACCGCGCCCGGTCAGCTTCTTGAAACATTCTGTTGAAGTAGAATGTACAAAGAGAAGTTTGCACACATCCTAGGTGTACAGCCTGAGGCAGCTTCAGAAGGTGAACGCCCCATGGAACTAGCACCCCAAACAAGGAGCAGATCATTATCAACCCCACAAATCCCCACTTCAAAGGTAACCACTACCCCACTTCTCGCACTATGGATGAATTTGACCCATTACAGCAACTTTTACCAGGGGTTATTTCTGGGCATTGATCTTTTTAAAATCTTATGCACTTAGATAAGATTTGCTGGTGTGACATATGCTTGCGTTTTACGGAACGGGAATGACAGGACCGTTTTCCCCTGCTTGCTTTCTTTCCTCTGGGCCCACAGACTGGGAACTTGCACATTCTTGGAAAGTAACTCCTTTTCTTTCTTCCACTCCTTCACTCACTCCTCTCCACAGGAGGTATAGTGACTAGTAGAACAGGGAGAGGCCTTCGTCTCTGTCCCAGTCCTCTCTCTGGGGAGGATCAAGCCCCAAACAAGCAGGACACCTCGTGGTTAAGACATGCTGGGTTCAAATCCTAGCTCTGCTGTTTACACGTTGTGTGACTAGGGAAAGTCACATAACCTCTCTGGGCCTTAGTTTTCCCATCTGTAAAATGGGATGACAGGTCCTACATTAAGGGCTGATAAAAGGATGAAATAAATGAAGGTAAGTAGAGCACGAAGTCCAGCTCCCAGCCCATGTCAAGGGCTGTAACTGTCGTCGAAGGTCTCTGGTTCCAGACAGCCCACTCCTCTTTCTTTTTTTGGCACTGGGTTGTTTGCAGGAAGGAGGGTCTGTCTGTGCAGAAAACTGACCCAGGGCCTGCCAATGAGAGGCCCTCCCCTGTCAGCACCCTGGTATGTGCTCCATCAATGCTGGTTCAATGAATTACAACTGGCGAATGAGTGGATGAGTGAATGCATGATGTCACAGAGGCCTCTCCCAATCAGCATGTGTAAAACTGACCTTGTCACTTCTTCCAGACTTTTTTCGTGATCCCTATTCTGGGGGCCAGAACCTCCCTCTGCCATGTCCCCACACCAGAATTTGGGTGTTGCCCCAGGCTTACCCCCGTTCCTTCACTGTTCATGCCCCACAGGTTTGGAAATGTTGGGTCCCCAACTCCACACGCCCTGGGTCCCGTTCCCACAGCCATGCTGCCTCAGCCCCTGTCCTCCCTCCAAGCCCAAATTCCATGCCAGCTCTGATACCCACTCACTGTGGGACCTGAAGCAAGCCATTTGGTTTCTCTCTGCCTCAGTTTCCTCATCTGTAAAGAGGGAAACCATGCTAACAATCTCACAGGAATCATGAGTTAATCATGAGGGTTAATGAGTGTCGAGTTACTAGGTGAGTTATAATCAGATGTGCTTAGAACGGCATCAAGCAGCTGGGCGCAGCGGCTCACGCCTGTAATCCCAGCACTTTGGGAGGCCAAGGCAGGTGCATCACAAGGTCAGGAGATCGAGACCATCCTGGCTAGCACAGTGAAACCCTGTCTCTACTAAAAATACAAAAAATTAGCCAGACATGGTAGTGTGTTCCTGTAATCCAAGGTACTTGGGAGGCTGAGGCAGGAGAATCACTTGAACCTGGGAGGCAGAAGTTGCAATGAGTCAAGACCACGCCATTGCACTCCAGCCTGGGTGACAGAGTGGGACTCTGTCTCAAAAAAAAAAAAAAGTATCAAGCTTGTAACATGCACAAGGTAATGACCACCGCCCCTCCTGGTGTTCCCCAAATGTACCTGGCACATCTGTACCTCAGGACCTTTGCACTTGCTGTGTCCTCTGCACAGAGCCCCTCCCCCCAGACATCTACCAGTCTCAGTCCCCACCTCCTCCAGGTCCTCACTCAATAGCTCTCTCTCAGTGGAGACTTTCCCAGGCACCCTTCTTAAAATAGCAAGCCCCAGCCCCAACTCCTACTCCCAAACCCTCTCCCTGTTTTATTTTTCTCCATAGCAGTCATCACCACTCAGCATAATTCATATTTTAGCTGCTGATTTCAATTGTCATCTGTCTACCTCAGTGACTGTGAGCTCCATGAAGGCAGGGGCCATTTCTGTCTTAACTATTGTGCACTCTGTGCATTGAACACTGCTTGGCACTGAGTAGGTGCTCAAGAAACAGATGTGCAATGAATGAGTAATGTCATCCCAGTCATATTTTCACCCAAACCTCCCACTGTTCTGCCCTCAACTTCACTGTCTCCCAAACGTACCTTCGTATGCCACCTTGCCTGTGCATATGCTGTTTCCTTCCCTGCTATGCCTGTGAAATTCCTACTATCCCTAAAACCCCAGGTCTGGTGTGTCCTCCTCTCTGGGATATCCAAGAATAACTTCTTCCTTTGACCTACGCCGCTGTGCCCAGCACTTATCTCTGTTGGCCAGTTTGTGCCCCTCACCCTTACACCAGCACCACGAGTCAATAAATCCCTTTTCTGGCTTGAGCCAACCAGAGTTGGATTCCTGACATGATTGGGAGGTATATGGTACTCTCATGTGCTCACTGAGAATAATTATGTAATGTTTCTCATGTATGAAATGAATGTATAAATTAAAGAACCACTGGTTTTCTTATATTGATGTTTTATTCCTCAAAAAAGAAAACACTTGGTCTTTGAGTGAAAGGAATGTGTTTCAGAATTGTTTGGTTTTACTCATAGTATATGGATTAAAACTCAGTCGGTGGTTAGTGGATGGACAAATGGAGCAGTGGGTGGATGGGTGAATGGGTTGGTAGGTGGTCTTATGACTGGATGCGTGAATAGATACAGATGGATGAATGAGTGAGTGGGTCTGTGGGTGGATGCATGCTAGCCATACCCTAACCACAGCCAACAGGAGTAGAGGGATGAATAGGTGGGTGGACAGATGGCTGGATAGGGGATGGGTATGTAGGTGGGTGGATTGAATAGATGGATTGATTCAATGTGGGTAAAAGGGCAAATGAGTAGGTATATGGGTAACTGGATATGTGGATGGATGAATGGATGGATGGATGGATAGATGGATGGATGGAGTGGATAGATGGATGGATGGATGGATAGATAGATGGATAGATGGATGGATGGATGGATGGATGGATGGATGGATGGATGGATGGATGGATAGATGGATAGATGGATGGATGGATGGATAGATAGATAGATGGATAGATGGATGGATGGATGGATGGATGGATGGATGGATGGATGGATGGATGGATGGGTAGATGAACAAATGAATGAAATGGGTATACAAATGAGTAGGTGCATAAAAGTTTGGGTGGATGAATGAGTGGACAGAGATGAGAGGTGGATGAATGAATGGATGAGTGATTGGAAAGGTAAGAGGGTGGGTGGAAGGGAGGGTTGATGAATAAGGGGATAGAAGATGAAATACAGAGGTGGATGCAGGATGGATGGATTTGTGAAGAAAGTGCTGGAGGGTAGGTGTGAACTGAGTCACACACCACATGGAGACCCTCCAGTCTGCATCTGATCACCATAGAGATCAGACACGAGAGATCTGATTTCCCACAAGAGATCTCTTGAGATTTCTATGGGGCAGGTAAATTCCAAGCTGAGAATGCAAAAGTGACAAACTACTGAGATCTATAGAGTGGGACATTTGTTGAAAAAGAGCAAACCCCATTATGTACCTGGGAGCCCTCTGATTCGTCATCTTCCTCCACCGAGCTCCACTCCTGGGAAAGCCCAGTCTCTTGAGAAGGCAGGTCTGGGTGAGGGTGAGAGTGGAGGAAAAAGGAGCCATGAGTGAGTGGCCAGGCGGTGGGGGTGGGCTCTTCCCCTGGCATCTTGTTCCTTTTCTACTAATAGCCACCTTCTCTCTCTCTCTTTACCCCCAGTCTCCCTCTCTCTCTCTCTCTCCTCTCTCTCTCTCTCTCTCTCTCTCTCTCTCTCTCTCTCTCTCTCTCTCTCTCTCTCTCTCTCACACACACACACACACACACACACACACACATATACACACATACACACTCCTATGTGGTCTAGGTGGGGCTGAGAGAATGAGAGACCTGAATTCTATGTATAGCTATCTGGAAAACTTCAACTATGCCTCCTGAGGTGCCCTGCCACCTGAGTCTTCACTCCCTTGCCTGTCCAGTAGGTAAAAGAGTTCCTTCTCTACAGGCCCCCAGCAAGAACTGGGTGAAGGAGCAGAAGAAAAGCCACAGAAGTAAACCAGGGTGATGGAGGCTTCCCCAGCTTCCGAAGAACAGACACTAGCAGAGACATGTCCCCACGGTCAGAACCTTAGCATCGCTCTCATCCCTAAGCTGAATAGACTGGGCAAGTCCTGGCATTTTCCATTCTTCCTGCACCTTAGCCCCAGCCGGGAGCTCCAAGCCTCACTAGCAGAGCTGGCCTCTGTTAACCATACCTTCTGTCCAAGGCTTGCTCATCCCCGGAGGAAAAAGACAGTGCCTAGAAAGTGGTATACTGTTCAGCCCCCTTTCTGCTTTGGGGTACCATTGAGATGTCAGCAAATGACACTGCCCTTTATCCGTCTGTTTGGGCCAAAACCCTAAAAGTGATCTTGATGCCTCGCTTTTCCTCCCCTTCCCCACACCCATCAGCAAGAACTGATTCCGTCTCCCAAAGGTGTCCCAAATCTCTTCACTTACCTCACCTCTGTCTTGGACTGCTGCAGGAGTCTCCTAACTGGCCTCCCACCTTCCCTTCTTGACTTCCTGGCCCTACAATCCATCCTCACATGCAGTGGGACTAAGGGTTTCTCAAATTTGGCACTGTCAGCATTTGGAGCCTCACCATTATTTGTGGGTGTGTGGGGGGGGGGGATCCGTCCTGTGCATGGTAGGACGTTTATCAGCAGCACTGCTGGCTCCTCCCCACCAGACAACAGCAGCATCTCCACAGTTAGGATAACCCTAAATATTTCCAGACATTGCCAAAAATCACCTGGGGAGGAGAGGTGGGGCATAAGACACCCCCCCCCCAGTGGAAATCCACTGAGTTAGAGGAATATTTTTGAAATTCAAATGAGATCATGTGATTTTCCTCTTCAAATCTTCCAGTGCTTGAAAATTGGGGTGTTCCTTCTCTTAGCCATTCCTGAGAACCCTGCAAGCAGGCCTATGGGGATAAGACTGACAAATCCTGCTGGAGACATATGCCCTGTCCTCAGCACTACCAAGCCAGCCAACAGCCAGTACCAGCAGACATAGGAGTAAAGCCATCTGAGATTGGCCAGTGGGCCCACCAGCTCTCTGAGGCTGCACAGACAAACATAAACAGCAGAAGTATCCCCTGAAGCCAGGCAAAACTGCTGACCCACAGAATCATGAGCTGATAAGTGATTGTTGCTTTAAGCCACTAAGTTTGGGGATGATTTGTTACACAGCAACAGCTGACTGACACAGTGCTCCTTGAATAGCTGTTGAATGGATGAGTGAAGGAGTGTATGTTTAGTCTTTCCCTAGGCTCTGCCAATTCCTTTCCCTCCACCTATTCACCTCCCAAAGGACCCTTGCCTCTCACCTTTCTCATCACTGTCACAGCTGGAGGCCCCAACCTCCACAACCTCCCAGTCTTTGGTGCAGGTGGGATGGGGAGGCTTCTCCCAGGCCCGGCTCTCCTGAGGCAGCAGCGTCTTGGTCCTCTCGGGCTCCAGTAGCCCCCGCATCTGCTCAGGCCTGAGACTCTGCATCACCCCAGGAGGAGGTGGAGCTTCTGAGATAAGCTTCTCTTTCTCCTCCAGCTCCAGGGTCCTCTCTGGTTCCCCAGGCACAGGATTCAGAACCTGAGGACTGAAGGACATTTCATCATTCAGTTAATCATTACAGAGGGCCAGCAGGTGCAGGGCATGATTCTAAGCATTAGAAATACAGCAGTAATCAAGTGGAGATTCCCGTCCTCCTGGAGCTTACATTCTAGTAGGGAGAGAAAGAGACTGGCAGGGAACAAATAAAGCATACAGAATGTTAAACAGTAGAGAGTGCTCTGGAGACAAAGCTGGAAAGGGAATGACTGTCATGGGCAGGCACATGCAGACACACTCACACTCACATATACACACATACAAACATAAACACACACGTACCTACACACAGTCATCTACACACACTCACATACATATACACACATATAAACATAAACACACACACATACATACCCACACACACAGTCACATACACTCACCTACTCACATGTACACACATACAAACATAAACACACACACATATCCACAGATGCACAGTCACATACACACACATACTCACATATACACACATCCAAACATAAACACACACATATGCACATACCCACAGACACAGTCACATACACTCACATACATTACACACATACAAACATAAATACATACACAGATACTCAGTCACATATACACACTCACATATTCACATATACACAGATACAAACATTAATACATACATACACATACAGACAGTCACATACACACACATACAAACATAAACACACATGCACATACACATACCCACAGAAACACACAGTCACATACAAACACATACATATACACACATACAAACCTACACAGCCACACATACAGGTCCACAGACACACACAGTCACATACACACACTCACATACATGTACACATACAAGCATAAACACACCCACACATATACACACATATCCACAGACATACAGTCACATACATGCAATCACACTAACACAAACACACAAACACAGTCACATACACACATTCACATACACTAATACAAATACACATACACATACACACATAACCCCCGACACAGTCACATACACACAAACACACGCACATACACATACACACTCACATTCATACACATACACTAACACATACTCATACACATTCATACACACATACATTCACACTCACACACAAACATATACGCATCACACATACACATAGACACAAATAGGTGCACACGCACAGACACATACTCTTACATACACATACCCACACTCATACACACAGACCAACATACACACTCATACACACCCAGTCACATATACACTCACACACATTCAGACACACACACATGCATTCACAATCACACACATACACCCTCACATACATAAACATACCAGCCACAGTCACATACATGCTCACACTCACATACACATGCTCACACACATTCACACACTCATACACTAACACACACATACACACACACATGCATTCACAATCACACACATACACCCTCACATACATAAACATACCAGCCACAGTCACATACACACATGCTCACACTCACATACACATGCTCACACACATTCACACACTCATACACTAACACACACATACACTCATACATATATTCACACATACACTCACACACTCACATTCACACTCACACATAGTCCATATTCCAAAGCATATAGAGGGGGTTTTTAGAGAGGGTTGCCCCTGGAATCCCTCTGGTTACAGAGAGAAGAATCCTAGTCTTCCCACCAGCCCCCTGCAGCCCCAAATTTCTTCTTGGGTGTCATAAAAAATGATGCATTCACCATATGGGGATTAAAAGTCTAATTTTATTTTATTTTATTTTTTGAGACAGTTTCACTCTGTTGCCCCGACTGCAGTGCAGTGACAGGATCTCAGCTTACTGCAACTTCTGCCTCCCAGGTTCAAGCGATTCTCCTGTCTCAGCCTCCTGAGTAGCTGGGATTACAGACACACACCACCACGCCCGGCTAATTTTTGCATTTTTAGTAGAGACGGGGTTTCACCATGTTCGCCAGGCTGGTCTCGAACTCCTGACCTCAAGTGATCTCCCCACCTCGGCCTCCCAACATGCTGGGATTACAGACGTGAGCCACCTCATGCAGCCTCAAAAGTCTAATTTTAAATGAACTATTCTTTAATATCCTATATAGCTGGCCAACCTGAAATTCAGGTGGTTGTTTGCAGGAAGCTGTGTGAACTCTAAGAAGTTATAATTATATAACCCTTTGCCTTAAAACTCTAAAGCTGGTCTACGTTCTTGTTTTAGGAAATTATGTCATCAATTTTGTACATGTAACCCATGTACAGTGAATAGTAACTTAAAAAAAAAGAAAAGAAGAAGTTCTCTTGGAGTGTGAATAGAAAGCTTTTGCAAGTCTTTTTCTCTTTGCTTAGGTTTATGTAAATACAAATTGTTCTGTCAAATTTTAAAAGCATGGGGCAGACACTCTAGATCAAGAAGTTTGTGACTTGTCAACCAAAACCATGTAGAGAATATGACGTTTGATCTCAGATTTAAAAAAAAATCTTCTGTGAAAAGAAAAACTTTTTAAAGAAAACCAAATAAATGTGATTATGGACTGGATATTTGATTACACCAAGGAATTATCACTGACTTTTGTTGGGTATGGGGATGGCTTTATGGAGAGATAGGAAAAGGTCCGCTCTAGTTTTTAGAGGTGCTTTGGTTGTATGTAGGGGTGAATTGACTTGATAACCGAGATTTGCTTTAAAATATTCCCACATGCAACCATAAAAAAAGGATGAGTTCATGTCCTTTGCAGGAACATGGATGAAGCTGGAAGCCATCATTCTCGGCAAACTAACACAGGAACAGAAAACCAAACACTGTATGTTCTCACTCGTAAGCGGGAGTTGAATAATGAGAACACATGGACACAGGAAAGGGAACATCACACACCGGGGCCTATCGGGGGGTGGAGGGAAGGGGAGGGAGAATATTAGGACAAATACCTAATGCATGTGGGGCTTAAACCTAGATGATGGGTTGATAGACACAGCAAACCACCGTGGCACATGTATACCTATGTAAAAAACCTGCACGTTCTGCACATGCATCCCAGAAACCACTGTTAAAAAAAAAAAAAAAACCTCCCACAAAGTAAAAGCACACAAGAAAATGATAACTGCTGAATCTGGGATATCGGTAGGTGGTAGTTCATAGCACTATCCTCATACTGAAGAGTATGTTTGAAATACTTTCATATAGAATATATATGTGCATATATATATATATATATATGCATAATGTTATTTTTTTCTGTATCACCAGTTAGCATTTATGATGTCTCTTTCCTGGAGTGGGGTGTCTCACAGGTCCCTAGGACCCAAATTCAAGCTCATTATTTCCCCAGTCCCCTCTGCCCACTGTCCCACCCATGGCACTCCCTCCTCCTGGGTCCCCCACTCTTGGCCAGGACTCCACCGTCCTCCCCAAAAGTCTCTACAGGACTCATCTTCGACTTGCCCCCACCTCACCCCTCACCCACCACATCCAAGCCATGGCCAAGGCCTCTTTCTCTTGCCTCAGAAAATGTTCTGCCCTCCTGCCTGCTGCCCAGCCCCTGGCCGGTCTGCGTTTTTGTTCCTCCAGATAGAGTGACTTCCACTGTGTTCACCCTGCCTCCTGGGGATCCACTCAGCCCTTCACTCGCTGATCCGGCTCCCCACTGCCCCCCCACCAGCTTCACCCTCCTCATATCCCCTCTAGTTGAGAGATTCTCAGTGCCTAGGAGTGAGCACGCCCACCGCTGCATGCTCTCACCTCCCAGTCAGCCCAGGCGGAGATTCCAGGCACAGCCAGGGCTCCGTGACACTCAATTCCAGGAATAAGAGAAAGCGTCTCCTGCTTCAGCCTCTGCAATCCTCCCCATTACCTCAAGGAGAAAGTTTCCATTGAGTGCCCCTGTGCTTTTAGTGTCTCTATGGCTGAGCTTCCTTCCTAACAAAGGGAGAGCAGCTTCAGGCCATGCGGGCAAAGCAGCTAGCCCAGAGCTAACCTTCAGGAATACACGAACATTAAAAGCGATACCGGCTTTCCCTCTGCAACGGTGATACAAAGTTTGCCTTTGAAATCCACTGAGGTCAAGTGTTAAAGCAGGTTGACTCATGCGTGCTGGTGGGCATGTCTGTTGGTTCAACCACTTTGGAAAACTATTTGGCAACATCTAGGAAAGCTGAACAGAGGTGCACCCTGGAACCCAGCGATTTCACCCCCAGACACTTAGGAGCAATGAGAACCTGTGTCCACACATACACGTGTACGTGAATGTTGATGCCTGCTGTATCCATAACAATTCATAAGAACGGAGTGGTTTATATGCATAGTCAGAAGCACTCATAGGCATAATACAAATTTTAAAACACCAGGTGTTTCTCAAAAGGATAATACAGACATAAATTGCAGTTGATGCATACAGGGGAGTACAGTAATGAGAAATAATGAGAAGGGTCGACAAAATGATACAGACAGCAACATGGGTGAATATAATATATATATTTAAATATACATATATATTTTAGTATATAATTATTTTTATAAATATATAAAACAAACGCATGTATAATATAAATATAAATTTTCAAATGTTTATATACATTTTTATAATTTAAATATAAATATGCCATAAGTATAATTTATATTATAAATATAATATTCCAAGTATATTATAAATATAATATAGACATAAAATTATAGAAACAATTTTATAGTATATAGTTATAATATATTCATACCATAAATATAATACACATATAAGTATGAAAATATAAATATGTTTATATTATCAACATATAAGTACATAAAGTATATATGTATATATATATGACTGAGTGAAAAAAGATAGATACAATGAGTACATATATGTGATTTTACTGAGATTAAAAAATATCTGGAATAGGTAAAAATGAATTGATCTCAGTGGAAGTCAGAACAGTGGTTACTCTGGCTTGGCAGACGTGGGAAAGGCTATGAGGAGCTTCCTGGGGTTGCTGGAAACGTCCTCTATCTTTCTTAGTGGTGGTCACATGGGGGATTACTTTTGCACAAATTTCTTAAGCTGTACCTTTGCCCAACTGTACACTTTGTGCACATCACTCTGTCTTTTTTTAGATCTCACTTCACTTAAAAAAGAAAACTAGGCTAGGTGCGGTGGTTCACTCCTGTAATCCCAGCACTTTGGGAGGCCGAGGCGGGTGGATCACCTGAGGTCAGGAGTTTGAACTAGCCTGGCCAACATGGTGAAACCCTGTCTCTACTAAAAATTCAAATATTAGCCGGGCATGGTGATACATGCCTGTAATCTCAGCTATTCGGGAGGCTGAGGCAGGAGAACTGCTTGAAGCCAGGAGACGGAGGTTGCAGTGAGCCAAGATTGTGCCACTGCACTCCAGCCTGGGCAACAAAAGTGAAACAGTCTCAATAATAATAATAATTAATAATAATAATAAAATTGTTGGCCGGGCACGGTGGCTCAAGCCTGTAATCCCAGTACTTTGGGAGGCCGAGGCGGGTGGATCACGAGGTCAAGAGATCGAGACCACCCTGGTCAACATGGTGAAACCCCGTCTCTACTAAAAATAAAAAAATTAGCTGGGCATGGTGGCGCGTACCTGTAATCCCAGCTACTCAGGAGGCTGAGGCAGGAGAATTGCCTGAACCCAGGAGGCGGAGGTTGCGGTGAGCCGAGATCACGCCATTGCACTCCAGCCTGGGTAACAAGAGCGAAACTCCGTCTCAAAAAATAAAAAATAAAATAAAATTAATAATAATAATAATAATAATAATAATAATAAAATTGTTAGAAGAAAAAAAGAGGTAATTTTAAAAATAGTAGGTAAATGTTTGCTAGTACAAGTGTTGCTAAACAGAGAAAATACTCAACATGGTGGGGAAAGAATGACAGCCATCAATAAAATGCTAACTGCTATGGGCATGGCTGAGTGGTTAAATGCCAGATGTGGAGATGACAGCACAGGTGTGAATTTCAGTTCTGCCACATATTTCCCATGTTACCTGAGGCAGGTCACTTTAACCTCTCCAAGCTTCAGTTTGCTCATCTGTAAAATGGGGAGGTGGCAACAGTTACAGCTACCTCATAGAGCTGCTGTCTCCACTGAGACACACGACTTAATACACAGTGTAACTATCTGGTGAATGGAGGAAGCAAAGGGTCCTCCATCCCAGCCTCAGCTTGCCCTTCCTGCATAGGCTTCTAGAAAGCCTCCCACCCATCAGGCCTGAGCTTCCACATCACCTTTCAAGGGACCCTGTGGGTATTTGCCACCCATGAGTGCTTGAATGAACACAACTTTTCCCAACCATTTCTCAGCCAGAACTTTGGGCCAAACCTGTGCTGAGTATTGGGCATTTGAAGATGGATTTGACACCCTCAACAGCTCACATTCTCCTGGAGGAGAAAGGTAACTGAGCAGGCAGGACCAAAGAAAGCACAGACCCAGCATTCCAGCAGACAGAAACCCCAGCATCGAGGATTGGAACTCACAGCCATCCAGAGGCTCAGCAGGCAACACAAATGGGATAGGAAACTACATGAATTAACAAATAAATCAGCCAGGCAAGGTGGCTCACACCTGTAATCCCAGCACTTTGGGAAACCAAAGTGGGATGGTCGCTTGAGCCCAGGACTTTGAGGCAAGCCTGAGTGAGACCCAGTCTCTACAAAAAAAATTTTTTTAATTAGCCAGCTGTGGTGTCAGGAGCCTGTAGTCCCAGTTACTGGGAGGATCCTTTGAGTCTGGGAGATCAAGGCTTCAGTGAGCTGTGATCATGCCACTGCACTCCAGCCTGGGTGTCAGGGCAAGACTCTGCCTTGAAAATCAATCAATGAATCAATCAAGAGCACTCTTTTACTGTCACTTTGCTACAAATGAAAACTAAATATAGGTGCAGATAAATACTCTGTATTGTAAGGAGCACATGAACCAATGGCAGCGGATGTATGGCATGGGGAGAGATGATGGGGGTGGTGGGGAGTGCGGCAAAAGAGAGATCAGGTCTCCTGTTTGAAGAAGCTGCACCACACAACTCAGCTAATGTTTGCGGAGCAAATGTTTGCAGGGCGAACCCCTGGGACTGATGTCACCCCTCTTCTACTTCCCCAAAAGAAGACTGGAAATCTATATTTTCAGATGGCATCTTCTGCATTTCATGATGGCAGTAATTATTTCCCGTGTTTATGGGCTAGCATCACTGACTCCATCTTCGCTGTAAACTCCAACCTAGCTCCCCACTCCCTACCACAGCCCCTTTGGATGCATAACTGGGCCACACTGATGCTGCGCTTATGTCACGCTGACTCTGTGCTTATCCTACCATATAACCAACGTAACTGCATCCTGCTTGAAAAAGCACACCTGCTATTGTGTAAAACTCTCTTTAAACCCCCCAAGTGTTTGTAAATACCCTTAGCAACCAACAATCCTGGGAACCTCCTCCCCGCTGGTTACTAGCTAACTTGCCTGTTCTGCCTCTGTAAAATTCCGCTTCAGCTAGGTACCCTCTCCCCTACCTAAACCAAGGTAAACCAAGGAAAATCAAGCCCCTTCCTCGGAGCCGAGAGAACTTTGAGCGTTAGCCATCTCTCAATGAAAAGGACTCTTAATTTAGAACTCAGTGCTTGGCATCCCTTCTACTCTCTTCATTATTACAACAGGAAGGCACCTTTAGTCAAATAGCACAGGGTGTGGGGCCGAGTTAGGCCCTGGGGCTGCCAATTTTCAGCCTCAGTGTGGGCTGGGCAGTCTGTTGGGGGTGAGGAGAGCAGGCTGCCTAGACATTTTTCAGGGGAAGAAAATTCCTATGGGAACCTCATGGAAAAGAGTGTCAGAGAGTACCATTAGGGAGTTCTGCTTTGTTTATTGCTTTGGGGTTTTGTTTTGTCTTTAATATAAGACATAATTAATCATGGATCTAGGCTGAGGAGAGGGGAAGGCATGAGAAAGGAGAAAATATGGGCAAGTGGGGTGACAGATGAGAAAGACGAGAGCCATCAGGTGAAGGTCAGGAGGATCCGCAGTGAGTCGAGGAGGGAGGAAAGAGGATGAGGCAGAGGTGTGTTGAGGGGCTGGGATTCACACCCCACAGACTCAGTGTTCTTGGTGAAATAGCAAACAAGTCATCCCCTGGGAAAACGTAGACGCAGTCACAACAGCCACAACCAGCAACAACCCTCAAAGCAGTAACAGTATCGGCAGTTTCCTGGAGCGCTCCTGTGCCCAGCCCTGCTGAGCACCAGAAACCCTTTTTCTCACATAAAGCTCGTCATACTTCTCGCTACACATACTATTATGTTTCCATTTCACAGACAGGGACGTCCCTTGATGAAAGGCACACAGCTCAGAAGAGTGGGGGCGGGGCTGCCGCACCTACGACCCCAGAGCCTGCACTGCTGTCGTTGCAGGGTGGTACACGGGGGCCCAGACGGACACAAAGCGCGAGCGCGCACAGGTGCACCCGCGGGCAGGTGCGCTGAACACCCAGGGGCAGCGAGCATCCACACTGGCCCCCGCGAGACGAGCGCACGTGCCGGCACCGCCCCACGAGGGTACACAGACCATCAATGGGCACTCAGGGCAGGTGCGTCCTCCCCACTGGTTCGGAGGCTGAAATTCACCCTGCAACCCCCAGCCGGGACCCAAACCGCCGCTGCGGAGAAGTAGACCGGTACCGACAGACCCCAGCCCTCTCCCACCCGACAGACAGACGGGCTTGGAGACGCTCCCTCCGCGGACCCCATCCCTGGAGTGCCTCTGCCCCTCAGCCCCACCCAAGCACAAACACGCTCTGCGCGTTCACACCCGCGCGCGCATCCCCGATCGCCGCCCGCGCCCCCAGCCCCTTTTCTCCGCCTCCTTCCCGCTCGCGGGGGTCCCTCGAAGGACTCACCCTCCCCAACCAGACCCTGTCCGGGCTCTGCAGAGCTGGCGCCGCACTGACTGCGGCTGCGCAGACGCGGAGGCTGCGGGGTGGGTGGGGGGTGGAGCGTGGAGGTGGGAGGTGGGAGGTGGGGGAATTGGGGAGCGTGGGCGGCCTCCTCCCCTTCTCCACTCCCAGGAAGCCTGCATCTAGAGGGACGTGGGGAAGGGAGCGGAGGGGCCACACGCCCCTCCAGCGGCGTGCGGGTTTGCAAGGGGGTGTGGTACCGTGCGGGTCCATCCCCAGCTGATGGGCACGTAGGTTATGTTCCGACACACGCCCCCCGCCCAGGGTTCTCCAGTCTGCAAACGGGGGTCCGGGTTGGGCGGAAGGGGGAAGAAGCTGGGACAGGGTGTGACAATCCGGGGACTCTGAGGCCCCACCGCCTGGGGCCAGCGGCTGGCTTTGTCACTTGTTACTAGTGAGCACTCGGGTGTGTCACTTAAAACTTCCGTGCCTCAGTTGCCGGTTCTGTTAAGTGGGAATAATTATGGTTACCAAGTCCCAGGATTGCTGGGAAAGTAAAACAATAATAACAATAATAAGTAATACACTTAGAATTCTTTAAAAAGTGGGGCCCAAAGTGGCTCCGGCCGGATGTCGTGGCGCTTGCGAAGGCGAGGCCAAGAGTTCAAGGCCAACCAACCTCAGCAACCTTACAAGCTCTCATTGATTGGCAAAAAAAAAAAAAAAAGAAAAAAAAGAGAATTCTTTAAAAAGTACCTAATGGCTGCTATTATTAGCAATGATCATTGTTCAAATTTACAATGCAGTGACTACAGCCAAGTAGCTCTCGTGGAGGCTACGTTAAATTTAAAATTTTTTCGACAAAGGCATAGGTAGAGGGAAAACGGTGTCCCTGTGTAGTCTTAGCTACACTCCCCTGATTACTAGCGAGGAAAGCAAACTCACAGGTTTGTTGAACAGACTTATTCTCTCATCTGAATTACCTGTTTATCTCCACATTGCTTTATTTGTTTATGTAGCTTTTACTTACTGATTAATGGGCATTCTTTTTATATTCTGGAACATTAATCCTTTGCCTGTTACTCTATCTGGGGTATTTTCTCCTGGCCTGTCCCTTCTGTTTTTATTGTGCTTACACAGTGCCTCAAGTTTTGAATTTTAATAAAAATCCAAGATATCATTTTTTTAAATTTTATAATTTTTGCTCTTGGGATATTATTTAAGATGCCCTTACTTGGTGTGCTCTCTCTCTCTCTCTCTCTCTCCCTTGCTCTTTAAAACAGGGTCTCACTCTGTTACCCAGGCTGGAGTGCAATAGTGTGATCATAGCGCACAGCAGCCTTGAACTCCTGGGCTCAAGTGATGTTTCTGCCTCAGCCTCCTGAGTAGCTGGAACTGCAGGCATGTGCCACCCCACCTGGCTAATTTTTTAATTTTTTGTAGAAATGGGGTCTCACTATGTTGCCCAGGCTGGTCTCACACTCCTGGCCTCAACTAATCTTCCTGCCTCAGCCTTTCAAAGTGCTAGGATGACAGGCATGAGTCACTTCACCTGGCCTCACCCGACTCTCATAAACACTTTTTCCCGTATAATCTCATATTTTATTTTACAGTCTTATTTTATATGTTTACTTTGTTTGAACCTTTTGGAATTTTTTGAATGGTATGAGGTAAAGATTTAATCTCCTTTTCCAAATGGATAGATAATTGAATTACCCTGATTAATCAGAAAAACAAAAATAACTGTCATTTATTCAAAAAATACTATATGGAAAGGCATCTTATTAATATTATCTCATTTAATTCCAACAGCCAGAAGTGGTAATATTATTACCCCTATTTTACAGAGAAGAAAACTGAGGCACAAAGGCATTAAATGTGTCATGCAAAGGACACAGAGCAAGATGATGGAACGACTGAGATTGGGTTTGCCTAGGAGTTTTCAGATAGGTGATGTAATGGGGAGGGAAACTTCTGTCATTTATATGTTCAGGAGATGAGTTTCCTGCCATTCCAAAGATAGCTCAGAGTGTGCAGAGAAGAGAGAGAAACTGCCAAGAATTCGACATTTCATCCAATCCTCACTTCCTCTGATAACAAGACATTTAGTGCAGGAAGCCAGGGGAGTTGCCCCAAGTCACAGAATCTTGAGAGCGTTAAGAGCTGGGCGTCCAGATGCAGATCTAACCATGTACCATCTGTATAACTTTGGGAAGTGAAATAACTGGGTCTCAATTTCCTTAACTGCAAAATGGGGACAATAATAGTTTCTACCTAATGGGGTTATTGTGAACATCATGTAAGTTAATACATATGCCTCATAATTTTGAGAGCACAGTAAATGCCACTAGTATTATCATTATAATTCTCGAATAGCAGGTCCTCAATATGGGGAGAAAAACTTCAGTTACAATCCTGATAGTCCAGATAATTTATGGTTGTTTCAAAATGGACTCAAGTTTGAGGGGCTTCCCCAGAATTCTGAGGGAAGGAATGTTACTGAATAACCCCTTAGGGGTGATTTCTTCCCGAAAGAGAAGAAAACAATGAAGGAAGAGTGCCTGGAATACTGTTTTATGTCTTACTTTAATGTTTCTCAAACTTCAACCTCTAAAACATACTTTTTCAATATTTGTCCTGTGTCTGCAGCAGCGAATAACATCTTCATGATTGCTTCCATTTCCACATAATATCTGCATTCCTATTTACATAATATTTTTATTTAAAATGAATTTGTCTTCTAAAACCATTTAAGAAGTACCTTTAAGTGGAAACTTTACAGCATTCCTATAAATGGAAAATCAGTTTCAAGTGCCATAACCTAAAATGGAAATAAAATCACGATTAATAAATTATAGCTACATGCCACCACTTGGTGTGGTAGACTGAATTATTGGTTCTGACTCTTCATTATCTTGTTGTAACATAACACATTCTCTGCCTTGCCACAGCCTCAGGGCAAGTCCAGGGGTGGAGTACAGATGTGTTATGCCCATGGGCCTTTTCCCTTTGTTGATTGTGCTTTGTATACTTTCACTGTAGCAAATCATAGCCGTGAGTATGACTATGTGCTGAGTCTCTCATGAGTCCTCCCAGGAAATCATCAAGCCTGAGGGTGATCTTGGGGACCCCAACACAGACTTCAAACCCTGGACCACAATTTTACCAGGAGGTGAGTGCTGTTGACACCTTTTTGGGGCTCCATGACTAGCCAGGAAAAGAAAAATTAATGCAGGGCTGATAATTCATCCATTCATTAATTCATTCACTCATTCAACTAATATTTATTAAACAACTGCCGTGTGACAGACGCTGTTCCGGGTGGCTAAGGCAATTGATGTCTGCGGCCTAATGGAGTTTATATTCTAATAATGAAAACAGACAACGTCAAGTAAACCACTAAATGTAAAATGAAATATAGTTTGCGCTAAATTCTGTGAAGTATTAAGTTCTGTGAAATAAATCACTATGACAGTAACTTTGAAGTCACTTTAGATGGGGATGGTCGGGGAATGCCTGTTAGAAAAGGTAACATTTTGAGCTCAGAACCGAATGGTGGAAAGGAGACAGTTACGGTTGAATCCACAAGTGAATGCATTCAGCACCATGGACAGAGCACATCAGAGGCAAAGGCGGGAACCAAGGAGGTGGTGTGGCCAGCGTGACCAGGAAAGGGAGGGAGTAACGGGATGTAAGACAGAGAGGCATCCAGGGTCAGGAAAGCTACAAGATCTTTGAATTTTATGGTACGTGTACTGGAAAGTAGTGGCAGGTACTGAGGAATGGTGTGATAGACGCTGGTTTACATTTTCTAAGGGTCACTCAAACTGCTGTATGGGGAATGCACTAGAAGGGGCAATAAAGTAGGAAGATCACTTAGGAGGCTCTTGCAGTAAACCAGGTGAGAAGTGACGGTGGCCTGGAGTAAGGCAGTGGCAGTGGGGATGGAGAACAGTGGGTAGATTCAGGATTTGCTCTATGGGTGGAGCTGAGAGGACTCACTAATGGGTGGAGTATGAGGTGTGAAAGAAATCAAGGGAGACTTATGGCCTTTGGGCCTGAGCAACTGAGTGTCCCGAAGTGCACTAAGCAGGATCAAGTTTTTTTTGTGTGTGGAGAAAATCCAGAGTTCCCTTTTGATCACATTGCCTGTTGGATGCCTGCATTTCTGAGGTCAACTCCAGAAGAGCCTGGATTACCCAAATAGCCCCATCAGAGCCTCCAGGGGTGAGGGTTGCAAAGTGGGATCAGGAATCAGCTCAGAAGAGTGCCTACAGCTAGAAAAGGTGGTTGCAAAATGACACCTGTTTCTGTCCATGTTGCAGAACTAGTCCATTGGGGCTCTCCGTGATGCTGGACTAGTTCCAGCACAGGCTGTCCTGCGAGGCTGGGGGCTTCCCATGGTGCTGAACCATTCTGCCATGAGCCGCCCGGGGTTCTGATGGATATTAGCAGGGCTGTTCATGATGCTGGAATAGTCCCAGCACAGCCTATCCTGAGAGGCTGCAGTGGACGGGGGGACTGTCCTGCGACGCTGTGGGGCTGCCCGTGGTGTTGAACCATTCTGGCATGAGCTGCCCGGAGTTCTGAAGGATACTGGCAGAGCTGTCCGTGGTGCTGAACCATTTCCAGCAGGGCTGCCTTGCGAGTCTCGGACTGTCTGCAGTGCTGAACCATTCACATCACGAGCTGCGTTTGGAGGCTGTCCGTGGTGCTGAATCTCCCTGGCATGAGCTGTGCACAGTTCTGAACCATTCAAACCATTAGCTGTTCCGTGGTGCTGACCCGCTACACAGACTAGTTGGAGATTCCCCCCACCTTTTTCAAAGAACCCATCCGCCTGGGGAAAGCCCTCCTGTTGCATGGAAACAAAGATCTCTGGACTGTGGAGAGCGTGGGATGAAAGTAGATGAGGGCAAGAACTGCAAAGTCTTTTAAGTGACAGCTTTTGTTCTTAGGACAGCAGGACCTGGACACAACCTGATGGAAATAATTAACATGATTTCCCAAACAGCTCTTAACAGGGGAAAAGTACAGAAAGGAAACTCAGGGAAAGATGTGCCCAGGATTCAGGCTGTTTGTTATTCTGGGTTGGGAGAAGGAGGAGAATGGGGAGGAGAGTGCTATACATGTGAGTTATTGGCAAAGCCCTATTTTTTATGTTCCAAGGTGGGGTCACAAGAGGGATGTTATTGTAGATTTACAGCATGGCTACAATTTCTCATGCTTACTATGTATAACCAATTACATACATTGTAAACTGTGGCTTTTATTTTAGTGTCACTTTAGCTGGTGAAGAGATATACCCACCAGCTTTTTGTCAGGGTTAGTCTTAAATGATGTGGTCCCTCTGCAAGAGTGAGTCCTTCACAAAATCAAACCATTCTGGAATTGCTGAATGGATGAATAAGTGTTCTTACTAATGATCTGGTCACCAGAAAAGGCACAGCTTCCCCGATCACTTAAGAGACAGACAGACATTCATAGAGCATTCACTATGTGCTGGACACGACAGGTGACACTCAGTATGCCTGAAACATATCCTCTGTGCCTAACAGGATGATATTCACAATGCTGCAAGGGCCAGAGAGCTTTGAGTCTCTGACTTTGAGCTCTTTGTTTACCTAGAACCACTGCGATATTGTTCTTAGCTGTTTTTCTATTATATCCTCTAATGGAGTTCCTGGCCCAGTGAATTTTTATACTTCAATTTCTCAAAATAAGCTGGAGCTCATTATGTTATGAATATTTCCTTTTGTTTACCATCTGCTTTGTTTCTAAAACAGTACAGACCCATGTCAGGGGCTGTGTGTTTCTAATTTACCTGAGCCTCCAGAACCTAGAACATATCTTGACACATAACAGATGGCCTATGAATGTTGTTTTGAAAGACTTAAACGAACAAAAGATGGTGTTTGTAAATGCAAACTCTCTCAATGTTTTAATGATGGAAACTCATTGAATTAAAAAGAAAATGAGTGACCCGAACTGTGCTCATCATTTGGCAGGATGCAGTCTATGATCTGCCCAGTTAAGCCATCCAAGATCATGGACCCCTGCTGAGCAAGACTCTGCCATAAGACTACTTCATGGGCAGGTGATCTGTTGTTCTATCCTCTGGTATGTCTGCTATGTCCCATAAGGCAGGGCTCTGTGGCACCAAGCAGGGAATCCTACTAGTAAGGATCATCCCACATGGAGAGGAATCTATTTCATGCTTTTTGGCAACTTCAGGGAATTAACCACACGGTGTGGATGTATCTAGTTTATGTGGCCATTTCCAAATAGTGATCATTTGTGAGCCTCAGACCCCCTTGAGAGGTCAGATCAGAAATGGCATATCCAGGATTAAACCCAGAGCAATATGTCCCCAAATACCTTCTGGTTTTACTACTACTAAAATTTTTCCATTTATTTAATGTGGGGTTGCAAGGGGAAGAAATATGCTTGAAATGGGAAAATTCACCTTGTTATTTACAACCTTGAAGGATACAATGACTTGGGGGTGTGTGGCGTAAATCATACAAGGGCAGTGAGCTGCCAGATCTGCTTAGAGAAACATGTTCTCCGAGCCACTTCTAGCCCACAGGGGGCTTTTCTGCAGTCTCACTATAAAAATGATGGGGTTAACATTCGAAAGACAGAAATATTATAAATCAAGTAACGTTTATTGAGAGCTTATTGTGTCCTCACCAAGATCTTCTTGGTTGGTTCTTCTTATTGTACTCATTGTGCAGGACAAAGCAGCTCAATATGGATGGATATGAAAAGGTCTCCAAGAGACACTGCTGCATGGGAGGATGGGGGAAACAAGCTGCAAAACTGCAGATGTAGTCTGAAATAAATTATGTGAAAACCACACAACACATAAAACAATGTAGATATGTTCTGTGGGCACATAGATGTGTGTCTAAAGTCTTCTTAAATTAAAAACACAAAAGGTAATTAAAAGGAAAAAGAATCACAGGATTACCAGGGTTACCAAGATTACATTTGTACTTTCATGATGAAAAAAGCAGTAATAAGATTAAACGATTACCACATCCAGGAAGTTTGTGACATCTCTTCAAATCTCAGCATGACAAAACTCAGAGATTTTTTTTTTTCTATGGAGTCCAGCTTACAGGAAGTGCTCAATGTTTTATTATTTGGGGACCAGGACTAAACAGGGTGAATCTGGTATGTTTGGTTAAGCTCAGGATACAACCTAATTTTTCTTTCTGACTATGGTATGCCATAAATGTGATGATTTTCCTTTCATATATATTGCTTATAAAATAAAAAGTTAAGAACCTTGTAAAGAAAGAAGAAAAGTCAAAGATATGAACAATTGTAAGACACATTTCAATGTGAGAGATATTAAAATATGAATAACAACTGGCCTTAGCATCAATAAAATATTATTTACTGGCTGGGTGCAGTGGCTCACACCTGTAATCCCAACACTTTGGGGGGCTGAGGCGGGTGGATGATCTAAGGTCAGGAGTTCGAGAGCAGCCTGGTCAACATGGCGAAACCCCATGTCTACTAAAATAAAAATATAGATGGCATAGTGGCAGGCACCTGTAATCCCAGCTACCCAGGAGGCTGAGGCAGGAGAATTACTTGAACCTGGGAGACAGAGGTTTCAGTGAGCCAAGATGGTGCCATTTTACTCCAGCCTGGGCATCAACAGCGAAACATCATCTCAGAAAAAATAATTTACTTAACACTACTGTGAGACAGTGCATCTCATAGTATGCAGCTGATAGGTGTTTCGCATTGTTGCTATGGAGTGGGTAATAGAAACCAGGTCCATTCTATGTATAAGAAAAGTGAGGCTGAGGATCAATGCACACACACACACACCTCAAGAGAATTCAGTGCTCTCTCTTCCTCTCAAATCCCTACTCAGTCATGTGCACTAGCTTAAGCTAGATTGCTAGAGGATTAGATGCCCAGGGAGGAAATGCCCGAGTTGTCTTGGACAAGGTTATTCTAGACCAGGCAGCCCGTTCACAGTTGAACTTATGAGGTCAGCTGAGGCCAGAACTATCGAGTTGAACTTAGCCCAAATGGCCACATTCATGAGCTAATAATGCTTGTTATTTAAGTTACTATGTTTTGGAGTGGTCTGTTACACAGCAAAACTGACTGATACACTCTACATACACAGCTGATAATTAGCAGAAAATCACTACTTCAATATAGGTTTTTAATTTATTGAAATCCTTCTATGAAAGTCAGTAAATAGCTATTGACTGAAAGCCCCTGAAGCCCCCTCACTTGAAAAAAACCACAAATGAGATTAAATATGCATGCTGTCATAGATTGTTCTTTGTTTTCATTTAATTCTGTAATTCAGAACTCTTAGCATATTCAAATATTCAACTCTTCTTCCTCATTTCTCACTTAGTTAAATCCTGATCTATTTAGCCAATCTTCTAAGGATGGACTCTTGGATGTTGCCAATGTTCCTCTCTTCTAAGCAAAGCATCAGTGAACAGTTGGATGAAAGGAGAATGTCTTCCTTAGATATCTATATAACTGTCTTCTCTTTGCCAAGTGGGTCTCTGCTCAGATGTTACCTTCTTAGAGTGGCCTTCTCTGGCCACTTGAGGCAGCCTCCCCCTTCTCTCTCCATTTCATCCCATTCTTTGATCATGCCCAGAAATTGGAAGTGGTGGTTCCATAAGGCAAAAGACTTTAATTTGTTCATTGCTGGCTTCCCGGACCCTGGAACATTGCCTGGCACCGAGTAGGTGCTCAGATATTTGTTGAATGAATGACTCCCTGCTCACCCCCAAAACTCCTTGTCTTTTGAGATTCCTACTTATCAGAGGGCGCAGAAGTTCTGAGTATTTATATATTAAGCATTCACTCTCTTATTTCCTTTTTTCCACTTTCTTTTTCCTTAAAACAGCTACTCACCCACCACTAAGGGGGAGAGAAAAAATAGCTCAGGCTCCTTCCTGACCCAAATTTCTCCTTCTCCCTTCCACATGCATCTGTTCACACCAACCTCCCTGTGCTACATTGGTCACACCTACCTCTTCCTTCCCTCCATTTCTTTCCACCTCTCAACCTCTCTGTAAAACAGGTGATGAGCTATAAATAAACATTTACATCCCTGTAGGCATCTCTTAAAAGAAACTTGGACCCAAAAAGGCATCTTGATTCCCCTATGAATTTTCATGCCTTGAAAAAGATTTGTTGGGCAAATGAGTACATATCATGAAAGAAATGGAAAATCTATTGATCCTCATGGGGTGGTGCCGAGGAGGAGGGAGTAGATGGATGGATATAATTCCTAATATTTCTTCCTGGTCTTGGTAGACAAATAGCATCAGGGAAACTTGTTCTGTTAATAGACATGGAGCTTGTTCATACTTAAACCTTACATCAACCTTAGGAGGTGATAGTAAAAGTATTATTAGGTGGGTGTGGCAGCTTACACCTGTAACCCCAGTGATTTGGGAGGCTGAGGAGAGAGGATTGCTTGAGCCCAGGAGTTTGAGACCAGCCTGGGCAACACAGAGAGATCCTATCTCTACAGGAAAAATTTAAAAAATTTAGCCAGATGTGGTGGCACACACCTGTAGTCCCACCTACTGAGGAGGCTGAGGTGGGATGATCACTTGAGCCCAGGAAGTCAAGGCTGCAGTAAGCCATGATCACACCATTGCACTCCAGTCTCAGGACAGAGCAAGACCCAGTCTCAAAAAATAAAATGTAAGTATTATTATACTGATAATGATAACACATAACACAACTTCCCATGTGTAAATACTATCCTTTTTTTTTTGACAGGGTCTCACTCTGCTGCCCAGGCTGCAGTGCAGTGGCATGATCTCAGCGATTCTCATGCATCAGCCTCCCAAGTAGCTGGGACTACAGGTGTGTGGCAACACACACAGCTAATTTTTGTATGTTTTTTGTAGTAGAGACAGGGTTGCATCACGTTGCCCAGGCTGGTCTCGAACTCCTGACCTCAAGTGATCTGCCCACCTCAGCCTCCCAAAGTGCTGGGATTGCAGGTGTGAGCCACCACATCTGGCTGTAAGCACTGTTTTAAATTCATCATTGTTACTTCACTTCTTGGCAATACTTTAAGGCAGATGCTATTGTTATCCCCACTCTACAGATGAGGAACCTGATGCACCAGAGAAACTAAGTCACTTTTCCAAGTTCCTCAACAGAGAAGTGGCAAAACCAGAATCTGAATGCAGTAGTCAGTCTCCTGGAAGTGGCAACATGATATTGCTATTTACACCTCATTGGCTGGAACCTAGTCACATGGCCACACCTAGCTGCAAAGGAGACTGGGAAATACAGCTAAAATGTAAGGGTTCTAGCGCACGTCCCATGACCCTTCACATGCAGGAGGGCATAAGGAACACTGCTCACCAGTGGAAGGAGAGGAAAGCTATGTGTCCAGAAATGACTTTGTCCACCCCTGTCTGCTACCCAGATGTCTACTTGAAAAATTATGGGCTCAAGATGGTAGAGGGAGCTTGATCCCTGAGTCACTCCATGGAGTAGATCCTCTTGCTGAGGGAGAACAGTGGAATCAGACTTGATTAACAAGGAATACTTTCCAGTGTGAGATGTTTCCTGGTCTTTGGGGCTTATTGTTGCAACTAGTCCATGCCAACCAGCACAAAGTCTATAACCTCACCGCGAGCCTCACCCCTGCACAGAATATGCTAGGACCATCTCCAGGTATCAAGTGAGCTCAGTGAGCACCAACTGGTAAGTGGTACAACTAGCAGCTGGGTCCAGGATTCCCTGACCTCAGATCCCACCCAATCACTTGTTGTCAGGCTGCAAGCCAGGAGTCGATACTGCTTCTTCCCCAGGAGTATTTTGTGTGGCCTATCCAGTGCAGGCCCAAAGAGTATCTTCTTTGTTTGTTTGAGACAGGCTCTCACTCTCCTGCCCCGACTAGAGTGCATTGGTTCAGTCATGGGTCACTGCAGCCTCCAACTTCTGGCCTCAAGTAATCCTCCCACCCTGGCCTCCAAAGTGGCTGGGACAACAGGCACATATCACCACGCCTGACCCAAAGTAGCATTTCTTAATAAATACATAAATTCATTGCCATTTAGAAATCAGAAACATTGCACATAAAAGTCTGGCTTTTCAGCTCCATGATCTCGAACAAATTATTATTGTTCTGAGCCTGTTTCCTCAACTGAAAGAGAATAGTATTACCCTATATTCATAATGTAAGCCCTTTTAATGTATGTAACTCATATGTAAATATTTAATATTTACATTACAAATATAAACTTTCTATTAATAAATGTTACAAATATAAACTTTTATATAAACTTTCTATTACAAATATAAACTTTCTATTAATAAATAATAGTATTTATAATAAAATATTAGGGCCATAAGGTGTGTGTTGGATAGTGCACCTGCTTGACTCAAATCACTCATGTTCACAGCCCTACACTTCACTTGTCTGGAGTCATAGAAAAGTCTGCGATTTTGGAGAGGATACCTAGCTCATCTTGTGTAATTCGGGAACTGCCATCACACTGGGATTCTGCAGGAAGAGCTTCCTCCTCTCCCCCATATCTGAGGCTGTGAGCTGAGGCCCAGTCCCTCAGTTGGGCCATTTTTAGGCCAACAATCCGCAGCCGCCAGGGCTGTCAGTCCACCCAGGAGGTCCCTTCATCATGCTCTGGGGCACACACACTGGGTTCCCAGGTACTGACTGGGATTCCTACAATAAGATGATGTCTAGGCAGGGAGTAGAAGGCCCTTCCCTCCGCAGCCTGGGTCTCCTGAGGCTGCCCCTCAGCCAAAGCCTGACCCAGGAGCCTTCTCCAGCTGTCCACTCTAAGGCCGAATGCAGGGGATTCTCTTTGGCTGGTGCAAAGCTGTATTAAACATGCCTTTTATTTTCTGATGCTTTGACATCTTGAAGTCTTGCTGACCTTGGAGGGACTGTCCCTCCCAGATCTGGGTCATTCCTAGAGATAGAAAATGACCCCCCTGAAAGTGTGCCTTTCACAAGCAAACCACCCAACCCAGAGCCCACACCCAGCACCTCCTCCAGTAGGCTCCCAAACTCAAGGCCTCTGTGCACCGGCCCTCATCACCCAGGGCTGGGAACCAGAAAACAGGACAGTGCTTGTGCCTCAGAGCCACTAAATTACTCAGAGAAGCCAATTCTGCTCCTTGCTGTGGAATACACAGGAAGGGTCCTGCCCACGTTCTCTCCCAGCCCCTCTGCCTCCTGATCCACCCTGCGGCTTCCCACGTGGGCTGGCATTACCCTATCCTCTCAGGAACTGTCACAACTCTCTTTTCACTCACTGGTGTCTCCTAACCTATGGGCCTTGCCTTCCCTGAATAATAATAAAACCTACATTTTAAACCAAACAGGGGCTGTGGACAAAAGGCTGAGGAATCCAAGTCAGATCCAGGTCTCCAGGGACTATGTTAGGTCCAGGATGGAATGGGCTGCTGCCTCAGAAAACTCACTTGCTTATTTGTGATTCAGCCGGGAAGCATTTATTGAGCACCTACCATTAACTCTTTGATTCAATAGACATTTACTGAGCACCTTCTATGTACCGGTGCCATGCCACGTGCTGGGGAAACAACAGTGAGAAGAAACAATGACATTCAGACTGCTCCCCTTGTGCCCGTGATGGAGACAGATGGTAAAGAAAGAAAACAGGTATCAGTACACACTGAAGTACATGAGATGGGGAATATGAAGCAGGGGAAGGATGATGGGGGGCCTGTGTTTAATCAAGGGCTGCGTTATCAGGATTCTCCAGAGATGCAGGAGTGACACAAGAAATATATTTACATATGTCGATCATATAGATTGCCTTGTGTAGATAATATGTATCCTGTATGTCTTATGTAGATATATATATGCCATTATACATTATGTGTTTATAATATATACATTATATATCATATATAGATTGGGTTTTTTGTTTTGTTTTGTTTTTGAGATGGAGTTTCTCTCTTTTTGCCCAGGCTGGAGTGCAATGGAGTGATCCTGGCTCACTGCAATCTCTGCCTCCCAGGTTCAAGTGATTCTCCTGCCTCAGCCTCCCAAGTAGCTGGGATTCCAGACACAAGCCACCACGCCCAGCTAATTTTGCATTTTTAGTAAAGACAAGTTTTCACCATGTTGGTCAGGCTGCTCTCAAACTCCTGACTTCAGATGATCCACCCACCTTGGCCTACCAAAGTGCTGGGATTACCGGTGTGAGCCGTGAGTCACTGCACCCGGCCTTTTTCTTTTCTTTTCTTTTCTTTTTTTTTTTTTGAGAGTCTTCCATCACCAAGTCTGGAGTGCAATGGCCCAATCCTATCTCACTGCAACCTCTAATTCCTGGACTCAGGCAATCCTCCCACCTCAGTCTCCTGAGTAGCTGGGACTACAGGTACACGCCACCACAGCTGGCTAATTTTTCTAACATTTTTGTAGAGGTGTCTTGCTATGTTGCCCAGGCTGGTCTAAACCTGGTCTCAAGTGATCCTTCCACCTCAGCCTCCCAAAGTGCTGCGATTATAGGTGTGAGCCACCATGCCCAACCCTATATGTATTTTAGGCATATCTTTTTATATACCTTCTATTTCTTGTTATACATATGGCATATGTATGCTTATATATAAATAGATTTCATTTGAATAACTGGCTCATGCTACTGTGGGAGCTGGCAAGTCCCAAATCCATAAGACAGGCTGGTGGGCTGGAAACTCAGGCCAGAGTTGGCACTGTAATCCTGAGGCAGACTTTCTTCCTCTTCAAGAAACTGGTTTTGCTCATAAGGTCTTCAACTGATTAGATGTGGCCCATCCACATTACAGATAATAATCGTTTACTTAAAGTCAGCTGATGTGGACAGCATCCACGTCTATAACGTGCCTTCTCAGCACCACTGGAGCTCACTGTGCAATGGAACTGCTGGGCACTGGAGCCAAGCCAGGCCGACATATGAAAATGAGCATCAGGGGCCTGAGGAAGCTCAGTGTGGGTGCCGGGTCAGGAAGGGAGAGGGCGCTGCAGTGGGAGCTGGCTGGGCCAGCACTGGGAATGGACGGAAACACAGTGTGGCTGGAGCAGAGTGAGGAAGGGGAGCAGGACCAGAGGTGGGAGAGGCTGCGTCACATGGAAGTTTGTGAGGAGTTCGGCGTTTGCTCCGAGTGATGTGGCGAGTGCATGGTATGGACCCCTAGTGACCTGGAATTGGGATCGTTCACACCCCATGTAGCACCACAACGTCTACCTCAAGGCCAGGCTTGTGTCAGGCCTGGGCACAAGGCCCTGTGAGGCTGAACAGGAAGGCCAGCACATAACCCCCAATAGTGCCTTGGACCGATGTATGGGGTAGGAGACTGTTAATAAGCAGGTTCATGACCTGCTTCATCCTCCCCAAACCCACGTTTTCATGGGGGTAAATTTCATTTTGACTTCAGTAAGTACCCGACTGAGGAACTGAGGGGCAGAGTGGTGCCATGGACTGCAGTCCAGCTTCTGGAGTCAGGCTAGGTTTGAATCCACCTTGGGCAGGTGGCTGAACCTCTATGAGCCTGTTTCCCCATCTGTAGAGTGGGGGTTATGAGAGGAGCTCCTCAGAGGAGGGTGATGACTCCATCAATGAGGCCATTATTCCAGCACCCTCAGGGTTCCTCTTGGGGAAACATGGAGTTTCCCACTGAGTGGGGAGCTTGCCCAGGAGGCAGGAGACCAGGGGAGTAAGACCCACCTGGCACTGCAGCAACCACTCCAGAGGAACCTCAGCGCCCTCCCTATCAGCTTGGGTTGCAGGGAAAACAAACAGGAGGGACCTCAGAGGTGGCCTAGCCAGTTCTCTGGATGGGAGAGGGGGATCGTGATGGTGCAGCCTCGACCCCATCTCTGCTTCACATATCAGGGAGTCCAGGACACAAAGGCCAGGAGTCAAATCCTAAGAAATTCAATATGTCCATCTCCAGAAGTAGTCCAGTGTAGGCAAGGAGCATGAACCTTGGAGCCCCAGTGGACCCCAGCTCACACCCTGGCCCCTCCACTTCCAGGCTGTGTTCCCTCAGAAAGCTTACCTTGCCTCACTCAACTTCAGATTCCTTATCTGTACAACATGCACATGAATCCCTACCTCAAGGATCCTGTGAGGGTTAAATGAGCCATTTCATCTCTCCAAAGGGCCTTAGACTGTCTTCGTCCTCCATTTTGCCACTAAAGAGTAGTGAAATCTTATGTACATATTAGCTAATATTTGTTGACTGTTGTAACGCCCCATTCTCTGCAGTCCACACATATCATCTCATTTATTGCCACAACAGGTGCAACTAAAACAATGTCTGATCAAGACTCACTGCTGGAAACCACCACAATCCCACATGGGAAGCCAGCCTGAGGATGACGCTAACTCATGAAGGGAAAGCCAGAGAGTCACAGAGAACCAGAGCTATGGCTCCGATGATGAGAGCCTAGATCAAACCCACCATGATGCCCACTTGTCTGCCAGAATTTGAAAAATGGTCAACCTTGTTTATACATATCACAGTGGCTGTTTTTGCTATTTGCAGAATGTGCTTGCTGATATAATTTTTTTCTGTGTTATTTCTTTATGTACACCAGTGTCAGGGAGTGTGGAACAATGGGAAATGCCAGGACATTAGCAACCAGTAGTATCAAATATCAACAGAAAGAGGACGGCCTAAAATGCCCAAGAGAAAGTAACCTTTGAGGAACACTCTTCTATGTAAACAGAGCTTCACTAGACCTTAGGAGACTCACTTAAAGTTACTGATATGGTCTAACTGTTGGTGCCTCCCCATATTCACATGCTGGAAACTTAGTCCCCAGTGTAATAGTATGAAAAGGGAGGACCTCTGGGAGGTGATGAAGAGATGAGGGCAGAGACCTTGTGACCGGGATTAGCACCCTTATAAGAGGCCTGAGGAAGTCTATCGTTCTCTACCACGTGAGGACACACATAAAAGCACTACCTAAGAAAAACATACCCCATCAGACACCAAATCTGCCAGAGCCTTGATCTTGGACTTCCCAGCATCCAGAACCATAAGTGATAAATTTCTATTGTTAATAAATTACCCGGTCTAAGGTCTTTTGTTACAGCAGCAGGAAGGGACTTAAGACAGTTGCCTTCACATTTAGCTGCAAAAATGGCTATAAAAAGTCTGTGCTCAGAGGTGTATACCTATTGAATCCATGCACATTTAATCTTGAATATCAAACCTGCTGCTGTTTCTTTTCCCTCTTGCTCCCCCTACAATCACTGAAGCCGATTTTGACCAGACAACTAGTCAAAACAGAAGACTGTTTAAAATGACATCGTGTCCCTTAATTAAGTTTTATTTTTAAAAAAAAAGTAACAAACCACTCTAAGAAACTTTGGCATTCAAAGCAGTAGTTACTGTTATTTGCTAACTCTGAAAAAAAAATTTATCTCCCCTCACAAACAACTGGCAAACTATATGCTGCAGGGAAATGGTGGGTGGAGGGACAGAAAGGCCAGCAGTCTCCCCAACCACCGAGAAAATGCAGATGGTGACAAGCTGCATCTGGATGCCAGGGTGTATCTGACAAAGGGAGAGATGGTTCAAGGTTTACCTGATGAGGCCACTCCCTCCCCACCACCTCCACTTGGCCATTGAAGAAACACATGTGGAGGAACAGATGTGGAGGCTGGTGTGACCTGCCCCAGCTCATAGGACAATTACTCAGAGGGCCAGTCTGGAACCATGATGTGTGTTACCTGCAGCCATGGCTCAGCTACAGTGAACCTTGAAGTGTTCCCAGATTTATCAGACACTGAGGGGCTTGCTTTCTGAGGCCCAGTAAGGAGGGGGCACGTGTGATCGGACAGCTGCTCCACAACCTCCGGTTCCTGAGCTCCCCTGACCCTGAGTCCCCACCCCAGGGAAGAACTTCTCACAGCGCTGATCAGGCGAGCATTTGGCAGCAAAGCAAGCCCTGCACCGAGTGCTCAGGTGTGAATCCGCAGGTGGCGCGTCAGGTTCGTGTTTCGGCTGAAGGTTTTCCCGCACTCGCTACACCGGTAGGGCTTCTCGCCAGTGTGGATCCTCTGGTGCACGGTGAGGGACGAGTTCTTGATGAAGGACTTCCCGCA
Organism: Saguinus oedipus; assembly: GCA_031835075.1. Classification (NCBI taxonomy): domain Eukaryota; kingdom Metazoa; phylum Chordata; class Mammalia; order Primates; family Cebidae; genus Saguinus; species Saguinus oedipus. Next base: position 57,179,772 of record CM063187.1, on the reverse strand, counting down.
CTGGCTGCAGCGGTAGGGCTTCTCACCTGTGTGGATGCGCTGGTGCTCAATGAGGTAGGCGCTCTGGCTGAAGGCCTTGCCGCACTCGCCGCACGTGTAGGGCTTCTCGCCGGTGTGCACGATCTGGTGCACGATGAGGGACGAGCGCCCCGTGAAGTGCTTCTTGCAGATGTAGCACTCGTAGGGCTTCTCGCCAGTGTGGATGCGCTGGTGCTGCGTGAGCGAGGAGTTCTTGCTGAAGGCCTTGCCGCACTCGCTGCACTCGAAGGGCTTCACGCCAATGTGGAAACGCTGGTGCTGGATGAGGTAGGAGCTCTGGCTGAAGGCCTTGCCGCACTGGCCGCACACGTAGGGCTTCTCGCCTGTGTGGTTCCGCTGGTGCAGGGTGAGCGAGGAGCTCTTGTTGAAGGCCTTGCCGCACTCCTGGCAGGTGTAGGGCTTCTCCCCCGTGTGCGTGCGCTGGTGCTCGGTCAGGTGCATGTTCTGGCTGAAGGCCCGGCCGCACTCGGGACACACGTACGGCTTCTCCCCGGTGTGCGTGCGCTGGTGAACGATGAGGTGCATGTTCTGGCTGAAGGCCTTGCCGCAGTCCCCGCAGGCGTAGGGCTTCTCCCCTGTGTGGATCCGCTCGTGCTGGGTGAGGGACGAGGTCTTGCGGAAGGCCTTGCCGCACACGTGGCAAGCATACGGTTTCTCGCCCGTGTGCGTGCGCTGGTGGACTGTGAGGTTCATGCGCTGGCTGAAGGCCTTGCCACAGTCCACGCAGGCGTAGGGCTTCTCGCCCGTGTGCACCCGCTGGTGAATGGTGAGGGAGGAGCGCTCGATGAACTGCTTCCCACAGGCGGTGCACTCAAACGGCTTCTCTCCTGTATGGATCCTTTGGTGCTTTATCAGGGACGAGCTTCGACCAAAGGCCTTGCCACACTCACTGCAGTCATAGGATTTCTTCTCCACGCAGGGCATGGGGGACTTACTGAGGACTGAAGTGCTGGAGAAGTTCTTGCTACGCCTTATGGGTGGACAGGCCCCCTTTTCCATGGGGTCGTCCAGCTGTGGTGGGACCAGAACAGAGCTTTGGTTGGCAAATGCCCTCAGGTCACGACATCCAGGTACTGAGCCCCCAAAGAGTTTGTTCCCCTGGGCAATTCCCAATGGCTCCCACTCCACCCCCGCATCTCCCTGCGGCCTCCCTGGCCAACTGCCTGGTTCCCACACTCCTTCTGAGGCAGGACCTTGGGAACCGTTCCTCCTGGGTCCTCCCATGGCCACCCCAACAACGGAAGGCTTGTCTTCCAAAATGTCATTTTTTGAATCCAACTCTTTCATTTCAGGTCTAGTCTCCCAGTCTGAAAAAAACAAAAAGAGAAGATGCAAATATATGTAGTTAAAGATGCTGGGAGTGGGGAATTTCCATAGCGCTAAGGAGCAAATGAAACCGACCACAATGAGTCCCACAGCATACAGCGAGTTAGCAAATAAGAACCTTGGATCAGAGAGGGAGGGAGGAGGGAGACATGGAACTGAGGCCAATGTAGTTGATAAGGCAGAGTCAACACAGGAGGTGAGCAGGGAGAACCAATGTCCCTTCAGAAGAGAGATGAAAGGGGCACCAGGAGCTCAGATAGGACACACCTAGAGAGAAACTACAGCAGTGACCCAGGCTTGCAGGAAACGAACTGCAGCAGGCTCTGCAAACTTGAGCAGGAATGAGCGCACCTGGCTCCTGACTTGCAGGGTGCTCCTCACTGCATCCTGCATGTCCACAACCAGTCATGCTACCCAAAGCATGTTTTTATCAGAAGTAAGATGGTTAGGCACAGTGGCTCATGCCTGTAATCCAAACATTTGGGGAGGCTGAGGCAAGGACTGCTTGAGACCAGCCTGGGCAACGTAGTGAGATGCCCACTGCTACTGAATTGTTTTTTAAAAATTAGCTGGAAATGGTGGCACATGCCTATTGTCCCAGCTACTTGAGAGGCTGGGTGTGAGGATCATTTGAGCCCAGGAATTCGAGGTTGCAATGAGCTATGATTGTGTCACTGCACTTCAGACTGGGTGACAGGGTGAGACCCTGTCTCTAAATAAATAAATATTGAAAAAAATAAAGAAAAAGAATAAATAAGTAAATAGATATCATTTAAATGGGCTGTGCTGGTTATTCTCTACTCCTTCAACCCACTTTCCATTCTCCATCCTTCTCTGACCTGCCCTGTATTCAGGGCTTTCTGTGTGTTTGGCTGAAGGCAGGAAACTGGAAGTGAAAGGAGAGAGAAGTTGGGCATTTCTCCTGCCCCTTTCTCACTTCTCTTGATATAGCTGCCCCAGGGTTGCTGGATAAAGATCCCCTCTCCTGGCTGGAGCTCCCACTCCTGCTAGCTCATCACACACCTGCTCTGGCTGGCCCCAGCCCTCCCACACCTCCGCCCTCTTCTCAGCCTCAGCACTAAGAGTGTTCATGCCCACAGGACCCCTCATGTTGCGCCAGCACATCCTCTCTGCTGCCTGGTTCTTGGGTGGCAGGCATTCTGTGGAGCTTGGGTTCAGACCCTCTTCTCTGCCTATCCACCCCTCCCTGGCTAACTACCTCCATGCCCACAGCTTTAATCACCTTCCACATGTATCTTGTTCATTTCTAAACCTCAATATCTAGCCCAGGTTGTCTCTCCAGAGTCTAGACTCTGCATCATGGGACTCATTCCCAACATTTAAAAATTGATGTCCATGTGGCTGCTAGCTCATAAAAGACATGAAGATATGGCCACATGGAGCCTCATTCTCATGGGTGACAAGACATTGGGTGGGGTGCAGCTGTCCCCTCCCCCACAAAAATGATCCACCTGGTAGTCCCTGAGGCCACCTGAGTTTAAGACCCCTCTCCTGAATCACACCAGGCCTTCAAAGCCACACTAAGTGAATCTGGGTCTAAATTTTATCCATAGGCTAATACTGCTCAAACATGCACCTCCAGCTCAGACCTGCTTTCTGGGCTGACCAAAATGTTCACGAAAGCCTGGCATCTCAACTGGATAGCCCAAGCCTAACACATCTGATAGGAAACTTGGGATTTCAGAGTTCCCCCACCAAAATCTTTTTTTAAAAAGCAAAGCCCATCAAAAAGACTTAGTAAAATAACTCAGACATGAAAGGATGATAGTATGTGATTCCACTCATCTGAGGTACCTGGGGGTTGGATTCTCAGAGACAGAAGGTAGACAAGAGGATGCCAGGGGCTGAGTAGTGGGATGGGAGTTGGTGATTAATGGGGATAGAGTTTCATTTACAGAAGATGAAAAAAGTTTTGGGGATGGACAGTGGTGATGGCTGCACAACAATGTGATGTCCTTAAGGCATTTCTCCTGCCCCTTTCCCACTTCTTTGGTGTGGCTGGTTGTGAATACACTGAACTGTACTCCTAAAAATGGTTAGCATGGTAAATTTTATGTTCTGTGTATTTTTCACATTTTAAAATGTAACATTAAAAAAAATTGTTTGAGAGAGACTTTGCAGACACCCTGACTTACCCTTTTCCTCCCACTGTCCTGACTGCTAGCAAGCACCGCTGTGCACAAACAGCCTGAATCAAACCAAATCTCCCTGTCCCCACTGACAAAGATCTAGCCGGCCACCACAAGTCCTTGCCTGAAATGCAACAGCAGCTCCTACCTGTCCTCCCCACCCCATTTTCACCTCTGTAATGCGTCCTCCATTCCTCCAGGAGTAGGGTCTTCTGAGGAGTCAGATCAAGCCCTCCCATGGCCTCCCTACTGTACTGAGAATGAAGCCAGCACCTGCCAGCAGTCTCAAGGCCCTCAGCACCCAGCCAGCCTGCCTGAGTCATCCCCTGCCCACCCCCTCTCCTTCATTTTTCAATACCATGCTCTCCCTCTTGTCCATTGAAGTTCTTCCTGCCTCAGGGCCTCTGCACCTGCTATGCTGCGGACCTGCCATGGATGTCCTTCTCATCCTTCAGAACTGTTTGTTCCCCACTTCCCCATATAAGCCTTCCCAATCCACGCTAGGTAAGGAAGGAAGGTCTTCCTGCCCATTTCTGTATGAACACTCAGTGGCCTGGGGCAATTTTTCTCTGCCTGTCCCTTGATCTGTTTATTATCGGCTCCCAGGAGGAGGCTCGATCACAGGCAAGGGCCTTGCTCACCCCCCCAGCTCCTCACACAGTCTACACAAGGAAGGCACCAGATGAGCGAGTATGGAGCACTGGCAACATGCCCGGCACAATGCTGAGCAATCTGCATGGATCTCTAGAGAGCCTTACAATCACACAGGAGTTAAGTACAGTAGTGGACAGTTATGACCATCCCATTTTGCTGATGAGCAGAGATTCCAAGAATGGAGTCAGATATGTATACGAGGGTACATAACACACCTGAGGTGCAGCTAGGATAAAAGCCCTGGATGGTGGCCCCGAGCTGTGGCTCCTGAGGAGTGACTATATTGTCATGCATTGCTTTTCCCATCTCAGAGGAAAAGAGCTGAGAAATACTTAATGCAGGAGAATGATCATGGTTTAGAGACCTCAGTCAGGGGGTGGCACAATGCCCAGATGTTGGCACAGATGGGAGTGTGGGGTCTAGACTCAGTGGAGAGAACACTGTCTCCAAGGGTGATGGAGAATTTGGTTTGGGTCGGATGGGGTCTGAGATGCTCTGGAATATGAGCTGAATATGCTGGAATATGCTCTGGAATATGCTCTGGAATATGAGATTTGAGTGGACCAGGAGTCTTGGTTGCAAATACAGCTGGAAGTCTCCTGGAGTGAACATAACCTCAAGAAATCAGGAGAGTTGATTACCTCAAGAAATCAGGGGGCAGAATACCAGCCGAGGGACAGGGGGAAGGAGCCACCTCCCTTTCACAGGTTAAAGCCCTGCAGTAGAGATCATCCGCAAACAGCAAACATTCAGCGCTCAACCACAACAACTGAAAACACAGTTCCACGTCACCCAGATTAAGACTACCCCACCACACCTTTTCTCTAATCAGGTCAGCAAAACGAGCAGGAAGTCTGATGACATGGCCACTGTCATGGGAGACATCCCAAGCTTCTGCAGGGGGCACTTTGGCCAAAGCTGTTAATGTGCAAAATGTTATTCATTCCTTTTGATACAAATGTAGGTGCATTATTTCTTCACATTGCTAAATCTTTTGTCTTTCATAGTTTCTTTTTCCATTTTCTGTCTTTCTATGCTTGTTTCTGATTACAAAGTAATTCACACTTGTTTTTAAAACATCAAACACCAAAACAGTAATGGAGAAAATGGAAGTCTCTGTAACCTCAGCACGTTGGGAAGCTGAATCGGGCAGATTACTTGAGGTCAGGAGTGTGAGACCAGCTGGCCAACATGGTGAAACCCTGTTGCTACTAAAAATACAAGAATTAGCTGTGTGTGGTGGCAGGTGCCTGTAATCCCAGCTACTTGGGAAGCTGAAACGCCTGTATTCCCAGCTACCTAGGAGGCTGAGGCAGGAGAATCGCTTGAACCTGGGAAGTGGACATTGCAGTGAGCTTTGATTGTGCCACTACACTCCAGCTTGGGTGACAGAACAAGATTCTGTCTCAAAAAAAAAAAAGGAAGTCTCCTGTAATCTCACTCACCAGAGTTAAAGTTTGGTTTCTATTTTAGACTCCCCCTGACACGTATCTTTAAAAAAATACATACAACACACCTGTACATGCACACACACATTTTCCTCCCAAATGGGGCTTTTGTCCAAGACAGAGTATAAATGATGAGATTCCCTCAAGCCTAAAACAAAATATATAAAACAACGGTTGTGAAGACACTGAATATCAAGCAATGAAGGGCAACAATCCCTGAGAAAAGAAAATCAAACAAGGTGGGTCCTACGACTGCCCCAGAGCCTGGGAAGTTTCCAGGCTCTGACAAAGGAAAGGGAAATTGAGGCACAGTCTGGCAGACTCCCCAGGTTGAGGAGATGGAGTTGAGAGACCAAGGCAGACAGAGTTCCTAGGACAGACCAAGGCAGGCAGAGTTCCCAGGAGAGACTACAGGGGAATGAGCTGCACAGAGAGTGTTCTGGAGACCTGCAAGGAACTCCCTCCAGTATTCAGCAGAGTACTGGTCAAAAGGTGCATGTAACGAAACTACCCAACACAGCAAAAAACCATCTGAAAGGATCTGAAAACAGTGCCCAGAGCTGACACAGTGCTGGGAACAGTGCTATTCCCTACCAGTCAGACTGTAAAACCTTGTCATTAATGGGGCTTTAGGCAGAACACGCAGAATGATCTTGTGAAGAATGTCTTTCTAGACTGAGCATAAGTCATAAGAGCAACATCTGAAAGAATGACATTCCTTGATATTGGTGCAAAGGCAGACGAACAGATGGACAGAACAGAATTCAGAACTGGACCCACACTTGTATGAACTACTGATTTTTGACAAAAGTGCAAAGGCAATTAATTGGAGAAAGTCATCCTTTCAACAAACAATGCTAGAAAACTGGACATACATTTGCCCTCCCATCCCCCAATAAACTTGGATTAATACTTTATATCATATTAAGAAATTAACTCTAAATGGATCAAAGAACAAAATGTAAAGCCTAAAACTATATACAAAAGAAAACCTCTGAGGCCTTGGGATAGGCCAAGGTTTCTTACAAATGACGCCAAAACCAAAAAATTGATAAATTGGACTTCATTGAATTAAAAACTTCTGTTCTTCAACAAATTGTGCTGGGGCACCTGGATATTCACATGCAAAGGAATGATATTGAGCTCTTCTTACACCAGTCACAAAAATTAACTCAAAATGGATCAAAGACTTCAATGAAGAGCTAAACCAATAAAACCTTAGAAGAAAACACAGCAATAAATCTTCATGACTTTGGGTTAGGTTTTTTCAGATATAACACCAAAAATGCAGGCAACAAGAAAACAAAAAAATAGATAAATCAGACTACATCAAAATTTAAAACTTTAGAGTCAGAAACAACGCCATCAAGAAAGTGAAAATAATCCACAGAATGTGAGGAAATATATGCACAGCATATATCTGATTTAAAAAACTTGTATCAAGTATAATGAACTTTCAAAATTCAATAAAAAAGAACCCAGTGAGGGGGGGAAACAGGCAGAAGACTTGAAAGGATACTTTACCAAAGAGAATATACAGACAACAAATAAGCACATGAAAAGATGGTCAGTATCAATGAAAACCACAGTGTGATGAGACTACATACCTGTAAGAAAGGCTACATTTAAAAGATAAAGCAATTGGAATGAAGCTTGTGCACTGCTGGTGGAAATGTTAAATAGCACAATCACTTTGGAAAACAGGTTGGCAGTTTCTTAAAAAAGTTAAATATACATGTACCACGTGATCCAGACTTTCTACTCAAGAGAGGGAAAAGCAAATGTCTACACAAAGAACTGTACACAAATGTTCACAGCAGCTTTATTTGTAATAGCCCAGAACTGGAAACAACCCAAATGTTCATCACCAGGCGAATGGCCAAACAAATTGTGGCATACCCATACACTAGAATAATAATACACAGAGAGAGAAATAAATAAACTATGATACATGCAGTGACATGGGTGAATCTCAAAATAATGCCAAGTCAAACCAAAAAAAAAGGAAGACCAAAAATAAAAAGAGTACATCTTATATGATTCCATGTATATAAAACTGGAGAACATGCAAACTCAACTACAGTGACACAAAGCAGACCAGTGGTTTCCTGGGGATGCAGATTGAGGAAGGGGAAGCGGGTAACAAAGGGGTATGAGGAAACTCTCGGGGGTGATGGATATGTGCATTATCTTGATCACAGTGATAGTTTCCTGGCTAAGAACTATGTCAAAAGGCATCAAACTCTTCACTTTAAATATGTGCAGTTAATTTTAGGTCAATGATACCTCCAAAAAAGCTGTTAAAGAAACAGGACAGTACTCTAATTCCAGAAGTGAGTGTTTCCACCTAACAGTATGTTGTGGGATATCTTTTCATGGCAGTGCCTACAAACAGTCCTCAGCTTTGAAGAGCTGCCTGGTTTCCATCATATGGATAGACTTTGATATGTTCAGTCTTACATAGCTGGGCATTTAGGTAGTTTTCCTTTATTTTTCTTCCCATGGAAAACTTCGCATACTTACATGAGAATTTCTAAAGGGCAGATCTCTAAAAATGGAATCCTTCAATATTTGCTTGGCTAAGCTATCCTCCAGAGGACCCGTCCCAACTTTATACCCCTAATATGACAGTCCTTTCCCCTATGGTCTCATAGTATAAGCTATTGTCCTTTTTGGTCTTTGTGTGCCTCATAGGCAAAAACTGCTGGTATCTCAATTTGTATGTCTCCAGGAGTAAGGTTTAAAAAACTTTTATAAAGTGTAACTTTGTGTATTTCTACATCTATGAATCACCAGCTCTTAAGTTTGGTCCACTTTTCTATCATTCACTTAGTCTTTTTCTTATTCCCAGGAGGTGCTTATATAATTATGATCCTTTGAATTTTATACCCATGAGAAATATTATTTCCCATATCTATCAACTTTATTTTTAGCTTCAAGTAGAGCAAATTTTAAAACTTTCCATGTAGTCAGATCTGTTGATCTTTTTTGTTTGTTTAATTTATTTCTGGTCCTCAAGTTAAGGGCCAATGATGAGTAACTCAACAAAGCTGCCCCTTACCCAGTGAGACCAGGTTCCTGTAGTTCTCCAGCATGACATCCCTGTACAGGTCCTTCTGGGCAGGCTCCAGCTGCTGCCACTCCTCCTGGGTGAAGTCCACAGTCACATCCCTGAACGTCACTGATTCCTGTAAGAGGAAACCCACATCCGCTCATCGCAGGGCTCTCCTTACAGAGGCCTGGAGGAATGGCCAGAAAAGCCAAGAAGATTTAGGGGAGGCAGATGGGATGTATCTGAAGTGATTTCAGTAAGATGCAGGGTTCTAAAGAGGTCACTCAGTTTTCTCTGTGTCTGGTTATATTGGGTTGGCACTCTGACAGAGAAATAAATCCCATATGAGACATTCTGGAACAGAAGGTCACAGATCTGAGAACCAGATGGAAAGGAACCGAAGGCAAAGTGACCCTAACCCAATGAATCAACAAATTAGGAACACAGCAAAGGCAGAGCCCCAGGTGGAATCCAGGGGCACAACTAACTTTTCTGAGCTCCTACTAAGCACCAGGCAGCAAGCCCAGTGCTGGGATACAGACACAAAAGGTTCAAGAACTAGTTCCTCATGGCAAAGGCAGACTAAGACATGTACTTCGGTAAATGCAATCATGAAGGTATGAACAAACATCTCCAGGCGCCTGAGTAATGCCAGCTGAAGGGGGTGCCCAGGAAGACTTTGAGTAGTCTGTGAAGAAAACTGGTGGTTGGGTCTTTAGGGGGAGATTCTGGGTAGGGAAGAGAGCTTGGCCGAAGACCTAAAGCTTAAAAGGCAGATTAGACTGCTGGAGAATGGAGAGAAGTCCAAGTGGAAGGAGCAGTGCTTTGTGGTAGATGTGTCCACAGGCTGTGGCCTGTGGACTGAAAGAACCTGGCAGAGCAGGGTGGATGGTGATGAGGAAGTAGGCAACACTAGTCATTATGCAGCAGCTGCTGTGTGCCACGTACTACTCTTAGTGGTTGGTTCAGATTGAATCAGACACCCCACTACCCGCCAATTCATATGTTGATGTCCCAGCCTTCAGGCCTCAAGAATATGACCTTATTTGGAAACAGGGCTGCTGTAGACATAATTAGTTAAAATGAGGTCATCCTGGAGTGGAGGTAGCCGGGGCCTAATCCAACAGGGTTGGTACCCTTATAGAAAGGGGAAATTTGTTTGTTTTCCAATTTTTAAAATCTCAATAGCTTTAGAAGTATAGGTGATTTTGGTTACAGGGATGAACTATACAGTGGTAAAGTCTGGGATTTTAGTGCACCCATCAACTGAATCCTGTACATTATATCCAATATGTAGTTTTTCATTCCTTACTCCCTCCCACCCTACCCTCTTCTGAATCTCGAAAATCTATTATACGACTCAGTATGCCTTCATATATCCATAGCTTAACTCCACTTATAAGTGAGAATACACAGCATTTAGTTTTCCATTCCTGAGTTAACTTAGGATAATCACCTCTAGTTCCATCTAAGTTGCTGTAAAACATTCTTTTTTTGTGGCTGAGTAGATTTCCATGGTGTGTGTGTGTGTATGTATGTGTGTATGTGTATAAATGTGATATATATAGTACGTGTGTGTGTGTGTGTGTATCACATTTTCTTTAGCCACTGGTTGATGGGCACTTAGGTTGACTGCCTATCTTTGCAATTGTGAATTACACTGCAATAAACATACACATGCAGGTGTCTTTTTGATATAATTACCTATTTTCCTCCAAGTTGACACCAAGTAGTGACATTGCTGGATCAAATGGTAGATCTACTTTTAGTTCTTTGGGAAACCTCAATACTGTTTTCCAAAGAAGTTGTACTAATTTACATTCTCACCAGCAGTGTATAAACCATTCCCTTTTTACCACATCCACGCCAATCTATTGCTTTTTGACTTTTAAATAATGGCCATCCTGGCTGGGGTAAGGTGGTATCTCACTGTGGTTTTAATTTGCATTTCAGAAAGGAAACATTTGGATAGAGATAGACAAGCACACAAGAATAAGACTGTGAGAAGATTGGAGTTATGCCATCACAAGCCAAGGAACTGCCAGCAGGTGGGGGAGTGGCCTGGAACAGAGCCTTCCCTAAAGCCTTCAGAGGGAGTGTGGTCCGCAGATGCTTAGATGAGGGACTTCCAGCCTCCAGAACTGTGACCGAATAAATGTCCTTTGTTTAAGCTGCTCAATCTGTGGTACTTATTTACAGCAGCCTTGAGAAACAAATACCATGCTTTGCACATATTGATTCATTATTAACTCAAAACAGACCTACAGGGCAGGTGCTAACATTATAATAATAATATGCCTGTTTAAAAGTGGTTGTTTTTCATCTCCAAAGACCCCTTCCACACTCTGCACAGATATCTGCAGGCTTTGACTGTGATCTGGAGCAGCCTTAGCAGCTGCTCCCTCTGAAGCTGTGTCAATAGGGGGCAGTGGAGGGAGGCTGGAAGGTGGAGAGAAAGAAACAGAGGCACAGAGAGGATAGGTTCCTGGACCAGGACACATAGCTGACTAGTGGGACAGCCAGGCTTTGAAACTTATGGGCTGTCTCCAGAGCCCGAGTCCTGATCCTTGCAGGCTGCTGCCTCTCATCAACCAGCCAGAGGAACAAGTAATGAAAACTTGTGGTGCCCAAACATGTAGTCCTGACTCTGACCTCTGACCCTCCACCATATCTCCACACCTGCTCTGTCCCTGCGCTCTGTTCCAGCCCTGCTAGCCTTCCTGCTCTCCTTGAATCTACCCCAGGGCACTTGAACCAGCTGTTCCCTCTGCCCAGAATGCTCTTCCTTCAGGTCTGGCCTAAGCTGGCTCCTTCTTATGCATTCTTTGGAAGGTTTGAGCAGGAGAGGGACAGAATCTAATTTAGAATTTTACAAGTGCACTCTGTATTTGCATGCCCATGTTCCTAGCAGCACTATTCACAATAGACAAAAGGTGGAAACAACCCAAGTATACACTGACAGATGAAAAGATGAACAAAATATGGTCTCTATATACAATGAAATATTATTCAGACTTAGGAAGGAAATTCTGACTCATACTACAACATGGGTGAACCCTGAGGACATGATGCTCAGTGAAATACACCAGTCACAGAAAGAAAAACACTGCAACAACCTCTCAAAAGGAAATACTCTCTCAAACTCACATCCTGAAATAGTCCTCTCTGACACGCCTCATAAAAGAACAGATTGATAAAATGTCTATGGAGTGGCATTTAACAAAATCTATCAAAACTAATATTCAAATTATTTTGAACAGTTTAGACTAATTCAGATATATTAACATACATGCACAAGCATATATGTATAAGGATATTTATTACAGCACTATATGAAGAAGCAAAAAGACTGAACACATAACAAATGGCCATGAGTAGGGGTTTGGATAAATTAGATCAGCGAATCCACCACAGTGGAATACACACAACTATAACAAAAAAAGGGGGGCAGTTCCTTGGCTGTAGATGTGGAATAATCTCCTGAATACACTGTTACATGAAAAAAAAATCAATGCCCAAAATAGTGTCTAGTTTGTTAACGTCTCCATAAAAGGGAATAATTAAGAGACATTTATACATATGTGCCTATACAGGCGCAGACTTTTTTATGGAAATGAATGCAAGAAACCGGTAAGAATACACAACTGGTGGGGATGTAAAACGGTTCAGGTGCTTTGGAAAACAGTCTGGCAGCTCCTCAAGTGACTAAACACAGAGTTACCTTATGACCTAGCACTTCCATTCTTGGTAGATATCTAAGAAAAATGAAAACATAATGCCACACAAAAACTATATACTGATGCTCATGGCAATGTGATTTGCAATAGTCCCAAAGTGGAAACCACTCAAATGTCCATTTACTGACGAATGGATAAATAATGTGGTTCGTCCATATGACAGTTCTGACACGTGCTACAACATGAATGAACCTGGAAAACATACCAAGTGAAAGATACCAGACACAAAGACCACACTGGATGCCTCATTTCTATAAAATGTCTGAAATAGGCAAAATAGAATGAAAGGAGATTAATGGTTGCCTGGCGGGGGTGAAGGTGGATTGGAGAGAAATTGGGAGTGACTGCCAACTGCCAATGGGCAAGGCGTTTCTTTTTGGGATGATAAAAATTTTCTAAAATATTGTGGTGTTGGTTGCATAACTCTGTAAATAAACTAAAAAGCACTGGATGTTAACACATCTATTTTATATGGGTGGATTTTATGATACGTGAATTACACCTCAATAAAGTTCTTAACCAAAAACGAATCTAGTAAGAGCAGGTGATGCCAGTGGTTTCTGTAAGGGGCAGGAGTGAGAGATTTCATTTTCCAGTTTACTAATTTTCAAATAGGTGCATTGTACCTATTTTGTTCAACTAAAAGGTTAATATTATACATTTTATGTCTTTAAAATGTTCAGGCATTTTATTTCTAGAAATCTACCCCAACAAGATAGTCCAAAAATTCAGCAAATTGCACAAAGATATCCACTCCATCTTATTTATATGGTCAAGCCTTTGGACAATGATAAACACCCATGGCACGGGATTCATTAAATAATAGTCCACTCCCACTGGCTGATTATATAGCTATTTTCATTAAAAGATCATGCAGAGCTGGGGCAGGGCGCGGTAGCTCAAGCCTGTAATCCCAGCACTATGGGAGGCCGAGGCGGGCGGATCACGAGGTCAACAAATTGAGACCATCCTGGTCAACATGGTGAAACCCCGTCTCTACTAAAAATACAAAAAAATTAGCTGGGCATGGTGGCGCGTGTCTGTAGTCCCAGCTACTCGGGAGGCTGAGGCAGGAGAATTGCCTGAACCCAGGAGGTGGAGGTTGCAGTGAGCCGAGATCGCGCCATTGCACTCCAGCCTGGGTAACAAGAGCGAAACTCCGTCTCAAAAAAAAAAAAAAAAAAAGATCATGCAGAGCTTTTCCATGTAGAGTTGCTTCTGGGTTTCCAAAATTATAAATACTACTTTATCCCAAGCACATGAAAACAATACACAGGAAAAAGACAGAAGGAAATGTATCAAAATGTAGACAGCAGCTGTATCAGAGGAGTGACACTGTGAATATTTTCATGTGTGTGTGTGTGTGTGTGTGTGTGTGTGCGCGCACGTGCGTGCGTGTGTGCTAGCAGCCTCCAAGATAGCCCCAAATGATCCCCAGCTCCTGGTATCCACAGCCTTATGTAGCCCCTTCGCTGTGCCATCCACACCAGCTCAAGAGACAGAAATGTGAGCAAAAAGCCAGCAGACTACTCCAGCCCAGCTGCCATCCAACTGCCACCACATGAGAGGTGCCAGGCAGGAACTGCCCAGCTGAGCCCATCAACCCCAAAATAGTAACAAATTGTTTTTGAGCCATTAAGTTCTGAGATGGCAGCTACCCAGCAAAATACAACTGGATCAGAAATTTAACTGGTGTTTTTTTTTTCTGGGCTACCAGAAAAGTATGGTTGAATTTTTACGCCCTAAACAGGAATTCTAGCTCGATGGCATCTAATACATATTCTGATGTACATTAATATGTTCATTGATAGTTCCTGGAAACACAGAGAGTGATACTTCACCCATTTATGTATTCATTTGACCAATATTTGAGTGTCTGCTATGCACCAGGGACTGGTCATACAACTGTGAATAAGACAGACATGATATTGGCACCAGGTTTCTTCCCACTAATTCATTAGTAAACATTGATAAAAATAACTAATGTTCATTAAGCACATACTACATGCCAGGTATTGTTCTAAGCCCATTGGAAATAACATCTCACTTAATCTTTAAGACAACCTTACTAGGTAGGCACTTTTATGAGCTCATCTCTTTTACAAAGGGGGAGACTGAGGCACAAGAGGTCACCCAGATGGGAGTGGCAGCATTTTAAACCCAGTCAGTTCAACTCTCAGCCCCAATATTAGATGGCTTCATTCACATATAATACTGATCAAGCTGGCATCACGGCCAAGGAGCAGTTTTGTTTGGATCAGACCCTGAGATGGATAGTATGTCCTTTGTCTGTAAACAAGACAGCTGAATAAATATCACAGAGTGTCCCAGCTGGTGCTTCTCTTCCAGATAGTTCATGAATGATCCTGAAGCTATTGACAGTCAACCTTGTCCCTAGTGTGGTGAAGGCCTGCACGTCTCGCATTATTGCTGGCTGATCACACCATTCATGCACAAGTCTGCAACATGAAGATCTTGAGTCATGACCACAGATTAAATTTCTGATTTGGTTATATTTTGCTGGGTAGTAGCCATCTCAGAACGTCATGGCTCAAAAACAACAATTTATTACTATTTTGCGGTTGATGGGCTCAGCTGGGCAGTTCCTACCTGGCATCTCTTGTGTGGTGGCAGTTGAATGGCAGCTAGAGGAGTCCACTGGTTTCTTTGCTGACATGTCTGTCGCTTGAGCTGGTATGGATCGCACAGCTGAGGCCTTGGTGGGCGTCTCTTTTTCTCCACATGGCTTTTGCTTATGGCTGGTTGGGCTTTCTCACAGCATGGCATGTGAGTAATGAGACAACTATTGTGTCCTATAAAGGGACCTGCTGTTCTGAACTGATTCAGTAGGACAACCCTCATGGCACAAGGAAAGAATGGGAGCTCTGAGTGGGTACCACATATGAGATGTTCCTGGGCCTGAAGCCAGCTGCACACATTTCTATTTTGCCCCTATAGGGGTTTGAAAATTGCTTTTAATTGTTACTCATAGGAAAAAAATTGTTTTTAATTGTTACTCACAGGAAAAAAAATCCACAATTTACCAAGAAAATGAATTTCTAATTTCTCTTTAAACACTAGAATATCTGGTCACTTTAGACTAGAGCTGAGCGGGGCAAGAGAGCTCCAATTTGCCACAGGCCCCACCTGCCCACTTATTTATGTAAGACACTCAGAATGGTAGTGTATAGCATACGGTAGGCACTCAGTAACTTCCAGCTTTTGTTACTGACACCCAGAGCTCACTGGCTCTCTCCAGCATACGGAGTCTCCCCACCACCAACTGAATTCCAAGGGGAGGCCTTACCCCCACTGGCTAGTCCCCTCATGGTCCCAGGGTGCCCTTCTGGGGCTTGGGCTTAGAGATAGCCTCCTCTGCCTGAGGGCTCACCTTTGATAGAAAGCAGTTGGGGTGTTGGTTCAAAGTGTGGGCTCAGGGACCACACTCTGCAACAGAATCCTGGCTCTGCCTTTCACAAGCTGTGTTTCCTTAGACAACTGTCTCTCTCTTTCTGAGCCTCATATGTGAAGCCGGCTTCCTGATAACAATGACCCCCTCCACAGGGTCATGAGGTTAAATGTGTACAGATATGGTCCCAGCACACTGCCTCATATGATGGAGGAAGCTCTCAGTAAATGTTAACTCTTGCTATTATTTCATTTTGATATTTAATATATATCTTATATGCAATTACAGATCCTTATATTATATGATATTATTTGACTTTTGGCCTAATATATCTTTCAGCCAGCCCAGCTAATAATTCCTTCTTTTTTTTAAATTTAAACCACTTGATTGAGGTGTGACTGATATACAAAAGCTGTACCTATTTAATAATGTACATAACTTGATGAGTTTGGGGATGCATATATACCCATGAGACTATCACCACCATCAAGGCCGTAAACTGATCCATTACCTCCAAAAGTTCCCTCTCACCTCCATATTTACTTATTTTACAAAATTGTAATTTAACAATTCCTTCTGGAAGTCTTCCCTAAGTACACCCACCTAATTCACTCAACAAATATTCACTGAGCAGTCTCCAAGCACCAAGCCCAGGCTGGCACCAGAGTTGTGCTAAGACACAGAACACAGCCTACCAGGTCTGGGAGCCCATCATGTTGAAACGGAATTGCTACAAAGGGCTTCTGAGTTCTCTGCATGTACGTATCCAAGGCCACTCTTTCTACTACTCCATCTTTTTCTGTTTCCCGTCTAATGACACAAACCATTTCACAGGGAAAACTCAAAAAAGCTGAAATCAGACAGGCTCAATTTTTTAAAAAATCATAATATAATTACACTAGTAGTAATTTGTCAAAAACCAAACTTAAACCCAAACTCCCAACCTTGTTGAAATAAAAACAGTCAATGAATCTTTCTAAGTAACATAGGTAAAAGAAGAACTCAAGACAAGAATCGCAGATGAGATAAAAATGAAGACATCATGGTGCAATCACATAGGAAAGCAGTCTGGTGGTTCCTTTAATAGTTAAACAGAGTTAACCATATGACCCAACATTCCACTTCTAGGTACACATCCAAGAGAACTGAGAACATATGTTCAAACAAATACTTATACATGAATGTTCATAGCATTATTCATAATAGCCAAGAACTGGAAACAACCCAAATGTCCATCAACTAATGAAAGGATAAACTGTGGTATAACCACACAGTGGAACATTGCTCAATCAAAAAAAGGAATGAAGCCCTATATGTGGTACCACATGGATGAACCTTGTAAATATGCTGAGTGAAAGAAGCCAGTCACAAAAGACCACAAGGTGTATGATCCCATTTATTTGAAATGTCCAGAATAGTCAATTGTAGAGACAGAAAGCTGATTACTGGCTGCCAGGGGCCGCGGATTGATGGAGAAAACTGGGAATGAGTGCCGATGGGTACTCAGCTCCTTCAGCATGATGAAAATGTTCTGAAATTGACTGTGGTGTTGGTTACACAACTCTATGAATGTACCCAAAATCAATGAATTACACACTTCGTAGTACATGATGTGTTACCTCAACAAAGGTATCAAATAAATGAAGACTGAATAAACCAAAGCTCCCAAATAAGTCAGTTGACACATTTATATAGCAAAATAAATTACAGGTAGATTCAAACATTCATTGCGAACATTCAAATGATAGATCGTAAAACGGAAGAAAATATAGCTGCTATCTGACCTGTGGATGGAGAAGCAGCTTAAAGATGAAGAAAGACACCACAGTGGGAGAAACAAACAGATTTGATTTTTAAAATATGAAATGCTTTTATACAAAAAAAATAAAGTAAAATAAAAAATATAAAGCAAATCTGGGAAGAATATCTGCCACAAATATTTACACATACACATCTAAAGCATACTCAGATTCCTGTAGACTAGTAAAGCACAAGAGGTATCATTTCCCTGCCCACAGAAATGGCTAGTAAACATTTTCTAAGACTTTAACTTCACTAATGATACAAACAATGCTGTTCAGAAAGAGATCACTTGGCACCACTTATGCCCTATCAAGTTCGTGGTTTATAGCATTTGTTATTTATATCCATTTCTCATTTATTATCATGGTGCAATATTGCACCAATCTAAATATATCCAACGTGCAGAATAAAAGTCTGACAAGAGCCATATAATGCAGCGGAGACCCACTCAGACAGGCTGGTGGGAATACACAGCGCCATAATCGATTTGGAAAGTAGTATCAAAGGTCTCAAAAATACCCAACCCAATATTCCTCTTCAAGGAATTGCTCCTAAAGAAATCATATAAAACACAGGGGAAGATTTATGCCCAGTGTCCCTCACAACACTGTTTATAACCAGAAAAGAATACTTGGAAACCAATAAAGGTCCAACAACAGAGGAACTATTAAGTAAAACAGGGTATGGCCACTGAACGACACTTTTATATGGTCATTAAAATGGATGTTACAAAGGAGTTTTTAATGATGTGGAGAAATGCTCAGGATGAAATCTCTGATGAAAAAGCACTCTTTAATATTAAAATTGCTTAGCCAGACTGAAATATTCCAGAGCGATTATCTTTTGAGGTAAAGTCATGGGTGAATTTGTGGGCCTTATTCTCATAAGCTTCTGTACTTCATCCCACATATGGGCATTCACAAAGAGCATTTAGTGTGTTTACCCAATTTAAAGGTCACACGTCCAGCATGGTCCTGCCTGGGTTGGCACTCAATGTCATATGTCTAAACCACCACTTCTGGCAGGTACCCACCTGTGTCTCCTGAGAACCCAGAGTGCTAGTTTGCCCATTCCAAAGCTTCCTTCTCCCCCAAAACTGACCCCACAGCCAGGGTCAGCATCGTCTGTAAGCACAGCCCTCCTTATCAGGGCAGACGTAGCCCCAGGAGATGGGACTGGGGGCCCTCGAGAGGGTTCAAGTGGCAGAGGCTCACCCAAAGGCAAGAATCCAGCCTTTGGAAAGGAGAGTGACAGGGCAACGTGACTCACCAGCGCCTCATCAGTCAGCAACTGAGCAGCCATCCCTCTGCTGCCCAAGGTAAACAGGAAGACAGGCCTGGGGAGAGTCAACAGGGCTGTAGGGAGAGGAGAGAGGAAGGCATGCTTAGAGACCTGGCCTGGGCTGGCCTCACAAATGCAAATTGGACAGACACACACCCACTGAGAGACAAGCAGAGACAGACAGACACACATACACACACACCAACAGTGAGTATTTACAGGGCTTACTGCATGCAGGGAACTTGATGAATGTATCTCACTTGATCTTACAACCATTCCGGAAGGTAGGCACTAATTGTACCCACCCATTTCACAGATGAAGAGACTGAGGTCCAAAGAGATAAACCACTTGCTCAAGATTACAAAGCTGGGACTGGAGTCAGGCAGAGTTATGTCTGGGTCCATCCACATGCTTAGCCAGTAGGCTATGGTGCCTCACAAATGCACTTCCATGTGCATCCTACAGATACTCCCAACACACGTACACTCATTCCCACATGCTGCTGAGGGCCACAGGACACCCTGCCCTCTCCCAGTGGCCCTGCCCGGATCCCTCCTTGAGTGTGAGTGCTAGACGGAGGCTCCCTGATATGCCCCAGCGCCTCTTTGGGCGCTTCCCCCAGGCTTCATGGGGTTACCATGAGGTTCAAATGGCAGATATGTGTGTAAGGAACAGGGACTCTCAGAGTCAGATTTGCCTGGAGAAATGCATCCTGGCTCAATTCTCTTCCAGTTCTCCTGACAAGCTCAGGATAAAGTCTCAAGTGACTGCTAGTGTATTTTAACATCCCTGCAACCCCTTACTCACTCCCTGAAACAAAACAAAAGCAGGAAAATAAGATCCTGTCATTAACAACAACATACATAAAACTGGAGGTCATTACGTTAAGTGAAATAAGCCAGGCATAGAAAGACAAACTTTGCATGTTCTCACATATTTGTGTGTGGGTAAGCCCCCACATGAGCACCGAGGAAGGAGAGCTGTGCAAACCCCAGGCACAATTAGAGCCTGAAGAATATCCTCGTTTATAGTGTTATTACTCAGTTACTTCCTTTATATAATCCTTTATATATAATCTTATATTAGTTTATAGAATTAGTGCCTGAAGTATAACTTACTGCTTACATCTATCTAGCTTATATAATAATACTTAGTACTTATATCTAGCATACTTAGTTCCATATAATCTTTCTATGTAGTCATATAAATATTGTAGTCTATATAACCATATATATATATTCCATATAATCACATAGGTATTGTAGTCTATATAATCATATATATATTCTATATAATCATATAGGTATTGTAGTCGGAGCTGTACCAACACATTTAATGATGATTTATATAATCTTTCTATATAACCATATAGTAGTTTGTAGTAGGAGGAATGCCTAGAGCAGTCACAGTACAGAAGCAGTACATGGGAAAACAGCCAGACCAGGACAAGAACCAAAGACCCAGGCGGTGGCGTCCCTGCCTGAAAGGGCATACGCTGTATGGCAGGCTTGGAGCAAGAACCTCTCCTCCTGAAAAAGGAGTTGTACTACCTTGCATCCAGTTCCTGTGGAAAGCAGGCCTCAGGCCTGAGATCCCACAAATAACCGAGGGAGAAGAACCCCTCTGGTGTGACCAGGTCACGGTGGCTGTACACCCTGTCAGCCTTTCCTTGCTTCTGTGCTAGCTCAAATCATCCTCCCACAAGTATCTTAGAGAAGAGCACAAGTCTGTCAGCTCCCACCTCATTGGCTTATAGTATCCTTCTATTAGAAATCCTTTGAAGTCTCCAGCCCCCAAATAAGAAGTGTTGTGCATGACACTTGTTGCACACAGCCCACCTCCTTGCCTCAGTGTCCTAATGGGGGTGGACCCCTTGACTGTACATGACCTGATGCTACTGGCAAGGCACGGCCCCCTACTGCACATGGCCCACCTCTGCCCAGGTGACCTAATAGGGTGGCCCCCATGCTACTCAAATGATTATGCATGCCCTATCATTAAGCCTATAAATGACCTCACTCACGACCATGCCCCCCTTCCTTGTACCCAATAAATACAGACGCTTCTGGACGTTACGGGTCTCGCCTGTCTCTGCTCATAGGTGGCATAGCCCCCTGAGTCCAGCTGCTCTTTGCCAGTTCTTCAGTGTCCTGTCTCTTCACTTCTCAGATCCTGAACCTCAGCACAGCATAAGGGATACCCCATGACCCAGTGGGGCCCATTAGCCCTACACTTGTGTGAGCTAAAAATTAAAACATTAAATTCTTGGAGACAGAGACCAGAATGATGAAGAAACCAGAGGCTGGGAAGGGTAGTAGAGGGGCAGAGGGGAATGTGGGGATGGCTAATAGATATTAAAAAAACAAAAAGAATGAATAAGACCTAGAATTTTATAGCATAACAGGTTGACTATGATCAATAATAATTTAATGATACATTTTAAAATAACTAAAAGAATAATCGGATTGTTTGTAACAGAAAGGATAAATCCTTGATGTGACAGATACCCCATTTAACCTGATGTGATTATTACACATTGTATGCCTGTGTCAAAATATCTCATGTACTCCATACATATATAAACCTACTACATAACCACAAAAATTAAAAATTAAAATTTAAAAGAAAAGCAGGGTTCAGGCCCCAAACTTAGGGTGACCATGGTATCTCCTTAGAACTACCTGGCTTTATTTCCATTTGTTTTAATGTTTGTTTCCCTTCTTACAGCAAAACTCAGCTTCTTTTTACAGCAGTCACACAGAATGTCCTTTTTAACTAAGTTGATTTAAATTTTAAAACAATATCAGTGAGACAGTTCAAGTAAACGGCAAAGTGAAAACAGGATCCTGGGCACAGGTTAGCACAATTCTTGGAGTCTGAGACACGTTGGCTCAGTCCCAGCTTCTCCCACCATGGGGAGCTCACTACCCGTGCCACCAACACTTCTGACTGAAAATGAGTTTTCTTCTGCTATAAATAGAAGCATGCATCTATACATCTCTAACCCTTCAGGATCACCCAGAGAAACCTCAGTCATCTCCAACACAATATTCTTTTAGCTGGTGCACCAATTCTCAAAGTACCAGAATCACTGGGGATGTTTACTAAAATATTACTCAGAATATATATTCCTGCTCCCACCCCAGATCCTCTGAATCAAACTACCTGGATAGAGCCCCTGAATCAGTATTTCTAAACAAGTTTCCCCAGTGATTCTGACACCTCTTAAAGTGTAAGAACCACTAAGACAAAGAAGAGTCTTTCTTAGGCCAAATGGCCCCAACTTCCACAAGTGAAAAGTAATTTTAATTGTAGGGGGGGCATATATATATATATATATATAATATATATATATATATATATTATATATATATATATAGCCAAGTTGGCAGAAGCCTTTAGGTCAATGGTACTCAACTAGAAACAATTTTGCCCTCCCAGAGACATTTGGCAGATGTCTGAAGACATCTGCCAAATTGTCATAACTTGGCAGGGGAATACTATGAGCATTTAGTGGGTAGAGACCAGCGATGCTACTAAACATTTTACAATGCATGGGACAGGCCCCACGACAAAGAATGATTAGGCACAAAGGTCGGTAGTGTGGAGGTTGAGAAGCCCTGTTGTAGAACAAAAGGATCACAAAGGTGTGGGTTTGGGGTTCCCACCACTTTACACCTGTAAACAGGCACCACACCAGGCCAACTGTAATCACTGAGTGACAATGTCCTCTAGGTTAAAACTCTTCAAAACTGTTCGTTGCCTTTCCCCATTGGAAATCACCCAAAGTCTTCACTGCTGCCCACACAGCCCTTGCGATGCGCCCCTGATGGTCTCTCCCCTTCCATTACCCCTACTCCCCTCTCCCATGCTCCCTACTCCCCTCTCCCCAGGCCCCTTGGCCTTTGCTTCTTCTGTTTCCTCTGCAGGGAATGCTCCTCCTATGACTGACCCTGCTTCATGGTCAGCGCAAATGTTACCTCCTCGGAGAAGTCCTCCACCTTCCACCACCTGAGCTCAAGCAGCAACTCTCTCCCCCTCTATTTTCTTGGAGTACGAATCACTATTGACCGCTGTCTTTTTAAAAATAGTTGTTTTCAAGTTTGTCATCTGTCTTCCCTCCATGAGAACATAAGCCCCCAGGGAGCAGGGATTATCATTTTTGGATTGTATTTCCAACATCTAGGACAATGTCTAACATACAGGAGGCACTTAGACATCAAGCTGAATGAACAGATGAGCTAACTTCTAGTGCTGGCCATGATTCGAAGGAACAGGCCCTCTCACACACTAGTGAGGGAATGTGAGTTGCTCAACTTTTTTCTGGAAAGTGAGCTGGCAATACACAAATGCCATAACCCAGCAACCCTGTTCCTGGGAATCTGCCCACAGCAATAAATGCTCTATTCTATGTAAAAGTTACATATAGAAAAAAAAAAAGACATTTATGGCAGTATTGTTTCTACAGGCCAAAAAAACCCCCTGAAAACAAAATTAATAAACATTACTAAAGGAATAAATGGTAGGGTCTCCATGTATGAAATATCGGGTCACCTCTAGAAAGCAGAGTTAGTTCTGAATCTGCTGACATGTCTTTGGTTTTACTAAGTGAGAAAAGCAAGTCACACAATTTTATGCCTAACTTCAGCCCCTTTGTGAAAAACCAAACCAACACGTGGATGTGGACACATCTGTGCAGTGTTTTACAGCCTAGGAAAGGCTGTGGAACAAGGCTGGGAGGGTGTCTGGATGGCATAGAGTGGGAATGAGAAGTGGGTAGGGGTTACTAATTCTTTTTTCTATTCCTTTGAATTGTTTCCCTGGGTACAGAAACCTCATATTGCTGTCAAAATTTCTAAAACAATTTTAGAAAACATATTCCTTGAGGATCAGTGGTCTCTGACTTTCACCTCTGTGCTGCGAGGTCAAGAACACTGGCCCATTTTGCCAGATCACAGCAGTGACCAGAGCCAATTAACCAGTAGGCACAGAGCCTGGGGCCCATGAAACCTTTAGGGACCCATAGGAAGATCTTAATTTCTTTTAAAATCATAAGAAAAGAGGTGAATCTAATTCAGTCTATATTTGTCTACCTATTAATGAAATCACAAAATGTAATTTTTAGTGCTTTAAATAAAAATGGGGCAAGGGGCCAGTACCCTTAAAAATCATAAAGCAGCCCTGGAAGTGACTTGCCCAAGAGCACGGCCGTGACTGCTGAACCCAGTTTGGCCTTAGATCTGGATTCTTCTTCCTCTGAGCTTTTCAGCATTTCCTTCCTTTCTCCCATTTCCATTGTTTCCAAGGGGATATTCCCTTGGGGAAAATCCTGCAAACTTGTATCAGCTGAGCAGAAAGGGAAAAAAAAGATTCTCCCATTTGTCTGATGGCTAATTGTGGGGGCTCTGGATCCTGGACGCCTGAGTGTAGCCTTGGATGATTCCCTTAGTCTGAGACTCAGTTTTCCCAACTGTAAGATAAGGATGATGACGGTCCCTATCTCAGAGTAACTGAGACACTTATAAATGGCCAGCACTGGCTCCATACACATTCCCTGAACAAGTCAACCTCTCCTTGGTCAGAACGGAGTAGGGCTTAGAGACCCTTTGGGAGTCTGATCCCCCTTTAAGAAGACCCTATAGGAGACAGAAGAAATAGCACTCCTTTGCCCCTCCCCCACCCCAACTTCTTCACTCCCAGGCCTCTACCCCTACAGAGCCTTCAATGGGCAGGGAGAAGCCAGGGAATTGCGGGTGGGCAGACTAGGAGAAGTGTGGGGTGAGAAAATAGTGGCTCTGCTAGGCCCCCTTATCCAGGCATACAGTCTTTGGAAGAGGCACACACAGATGCAGCCACCCCTACAGAGTCACTCACAAACATCAAGAAACACTCAGACACAGGTGGACACACAGAGATAGGGAAAGATCCGGACAGGACTGGCCCCTGGAGAGACACACTCACGCCAAGAGACATGAATGGAAAGACTAGACACCCAGAGGGCACCCTCACACAGAGACCCATGGACAGAGATCAAGGCTGACACACCAACACCACCAAAGATAAGGACACAGCCAGTCACTCAGAGATATCGCCACACAAGCATAGACAGAGACCCAGAGAGATACAACTCCAAAGAGAGACCAAAACTGAAGAAGTGGGACGAACACACACACGTTACCACACATGACCCACATGGACACACTCACATTCATAGACCCAGCCTCTGGACGACACTGCAGAGTCTCTCTCCCTCTCTCTCCCCTCTCCTCCTCTTCTCTCACACACACACTCAATGTCCAGACACAGCCATACCCTCAAGACGACATTGTCTCACACACAAATACAGACCCACGCGGACACACACGTTTACAATATCCACAGAGACACAGCCTCATCCTCAGGATGATAAGCGCTACCAGCCTCTCACACAGGCCACCTCCCCCACAGGAGGGCCCTGGTGTCCTCGCAACTTTCCTACCTCCAACCCACTCACGCCTCTCCCTCCCCGGCCCCGACCTCTCCTCGGTCGCTCAGCCTCCCCTCAGCCCCTCAGCTGCTCAACCTCCCCTAAGCTGCTCTGCCTCCCCTCAGCTGCTCCGCCTGCCCTCATCCTCCCCTCATCCTCCCCTTAGCCTCCCAGCTGCTCCGCCCCCCCTCAACCCCTCAGCTACTCCGCCTGCCCTCAGCCTGCCCTCAGCCTCCCCTCATTCTCCCCTCAGCCTCTCAGCTGCTCCGCCTCCCCTCAGCCTCCCCTCAGCCCCTCAGCTGCTCAGCCTGCCCTCAGCCTCCCCTCAGCCTCCCCTCATTCTCCCCTCAGCCTCTCAGCTGCTCCGCCTCCCCTCAGCCCCTCCGCCTCCCCTCATCCTCCCCTCAGCCTCCCCTCAGCCCCTCAGCTGCTCCGCCTGCCCTCATCCTCCCCTCAGCCCCTCAGCTGCTCAGCCTGCCCTCATCCTCCCCTCAGCCTCTCAGCTGCTCCGCCTCCCCTCAGCCTCCCCTCTCCCTCTCCTCAGCTGCTCCGCCTCTCCGAGCGCACCTTGGTCCCGGCCTGTAAATCCTCGCTAGCGCCGCACGCCCTGGAGCAGCACCCAGACCTGCACTCCCCGTGCCTGGGCCTGCACACCCTCTCCCTCAGGCCGCGCCCTCCCCGGGGTCAGGGTCCGGCCTCCCGAAAGGTAGAAGGTGGGCGGAACCCCGCAGGCCGACTCACCCGCTCGCCGCTCTGCCAGGACAATGACCGCGCCCGCTAGGTCCGCCCGGCCGCTGTGCGCCTGCGCGGACTGCGCCAGACTACGCTTCCCAGAAGCCCGTGCGCGCCACCTGCCCTCGGGCCCTTTCGGCGGAGCCGAGCTGAGCTCCTTCATCTCCCAGAGGCCTCCGCGGCCAAGGAGGCGGGAGCGAGAGGGAGGATTGAGGGGGAGGAGACAGGGAAAAGAGAGGAGGGACGGAGGGCGGAAGGGTGGGAAGAAGGATGGAGGGAAAGGAGCGGCGAGGAGGAAGAAAAGATAGAGGAGTGGGAAGAAGGATGGAAAGGGAGGAGGGATGGGGAGTAGCGGGGAGAAGAGATAGGAGGGGGAGGGACGTGAAAGGGAGGAGAGATGGGGAGGAGAAAAATGAGATGAAGAAGGAGGAGGGATTGGAAGGAGGAGGAGGAGGAAGGGCTGGGGAGAGAGTGAGGGAAAATAACAGGTCAGGGAGGAGAGGAACCAACAGAAAGAAGAGGGAGCTGGGCGAGAGGAGGGAGGGACAGGGAGACAGGAAAGGAAGGGAATTGAGAGGCAAGGAGGAGGAAAGAAGAAAGGGTGGGAAGGGGGACGAGAAGGTGGAAAGAACTATAAGGAAGAAGAAAAGGGTGGGGAAAGGAGAAAAGAGAAGAAGTCTAGTTGGGGAGGGCAGGACAGGCTGAGGAGGAACAGAGGGAAGAATGGGTGAGGAGGGGGATGAGGAAGAAGGGAAAATAGAAAAGGACAAGGGATGAGTGGAAGCAGAGAAATGAGGGAAATAAAAGAGTGTGTCACATCTGCTGCAGACATTCTGCAGTCCAGCCAATGGACTGGACTGAGGGACCATTCCAGGCAACTTTAAA
Source organism: Saguinus oedipus (assembly GCA_031835075.1). Lineage (NCBI taxonomy): Eukaryota > Metazoa > Chordata > Mammalia > Primates > Cebidae > Saguinus > Saguinus oedipus. The sequence continues at coordinate 57,152,789 of CM063187.1, read as the reverse complement.
CCTGATAATCATACTTATTTGTAGAACACTTGTAAAATATACAGATATTCAAAGAAGAAAATGAGCATAGGTGTAGAATAAAATGTATAGGAGACTATTGGTTTGGACTGAGTTCCTGCACTAGGCCCAACAGATCAAACCGAAATGGAGCTACTCATGCTGAAGTTCCAGGCCACCAAATCCAACTAAGTTGTTACCTTACCTCCTCTCTCTCGAGAGAGAAATAATAGCTAAGTCCCAAACAGGCCAGTTTTAGCAGGCATGATAAAAGAAATCCCCTTTGCTTTAACCTTCACAGGGAAAGTAACTTTGAAATGACCAGTCCATTTTTGTTCTCTGTTTCTGCTTTCCTCAGCCCGTTTCTGTTTATGAAGCCAGATTCCTCTGCTTGAATCACCAGAACACTTGTTCTATTTTATAGAACAAGGTGTTGCTGGATTATAGAATTGCAAATAAAAAACAACTAGGGACCAGGCAAGGTGGCTCATGCCCATAATCCCAGCACTTCGAGAGGCTGAGGCAGGTGGATCATGAGGTCAAGAGATAGAGACCATCCTGGCCAACATGGTGAAACCCTGTCTCTACTAAAAATACAAAAATTAGCTGGGTGTGGTGGTGCCTGCTTGTAATAGCAGCTACTCAGGACGCTGAGGCAGGAGAATCGGAGGAACCCGGGAGGGAGGTGGAGGTTGCAGTGAGCCGAGATTGCACCACTGTACTCCAGCCTGGGCCAGTACTCCACTGTACTCCATCTCAAAAAAAAAAAAAAAAAAAAAAAGAAACTACATCTTTAAACTAAGTGTCAATTCCTTTTGTTACAAGAAAAAAGCATTAATCCTTATTGTTATGAGCTTCCTTTGTTCTGGCCTCTGGTTTACACACCTTATGATTTATAAACAATCTTAACAGCCAAGCTGCTTTCCAGATGAGTTAGGTAATACAGACAGGGTAGCTTATACAAGAGGAAAGATAGAAACCAGGCCCTGGCTAAGGCCCTTTTCTATTGTAAACAACAAAGCCAACTTTAAAAACATTTGCTGAATGTCTGAGTGGCTACAAAACTGTCAACAGCAGCTAGCCTTAGGTGGTGTTCAATGATGTATTTAAATGAAATATTTCATTCTGAGATACATGTGGATTTATTCATGTCAAGTTGTAAAACACCATACAGAAATCATACAGCAAGACCTATGTCTCTGTTAGGTAATTTCACCCAAGGGCAACATCTTGCAATATCGCAAGTAGGATACTGACATTGATCCTGTCAAGAGACAGAACATTTCCATCACAAAGATCTCTTCCAGTTTTCCACAAGGATCCCTCATCTTGCCCTCATTTTTCTCCAGACTCTGACTATTATTAGTTGTCCTCCATATATACAATTGTGTCATTTCAAGAATGTTATATAAATGGAATAATACAGTATGTGAATGGTGGGATTGGCTTTTTATCATTCAGCACAATTCTCTGGAGATATATTCAAGTTGCTACATATATAGAACTTAATTATCTTGCACAACGGAAACTTTATGCCTGTTGAGTAATATCTTCTTGCCTCCCCCAGCCCCTGGAAACCACCATTCTAATTTCTGTTTCTATGAGTTTGACTATTTTAGATTCCACCTGTAAATGGAATCATAAAGTATTTGTTCTGTGACTTGCTTTTACTTAGCATAATGTATTCAAGGCTTATCCATGTTGTAGCATGTGACAGGATTTCCTTCTTTTCTAGGGCTTAAAAATATGCCTGTGTGTGTGTGTGTGTGTGTGTGTGTGTGTGTGTGTGTGTGTGTGTGTGTGTTTAATCTGTCCATCTCCAAATCAGTAGGCTGCTGCTTCCTACCGTTGTTTTCTTATTACAGGATTTCGTGTGACCATAACTCTTCATTTCTCTAGAATCAATGCTCAGGAATGTAATTACTAGGTCATATAGTAAGTTTAGCTTTTTCTTAAGAAACTGTCAAACCGTTTTTCAGAGTGGTTGTATATCCATTTTACATTCCTAACAGCAATTTATGAGATACCCAGTTTTTCCAAATCCTAGCCAGATACCCAGGAGTGTGATTGCTAGATCATATGGCAAGAGTATGTTTAGCTTTGTAAGAAATCACCAAACTGCTTTCCAAATTGCATTCCCCCCAGCAATGAATGAGAACTGCTGTCCACAAACTCGCCACCATTTGGTACTGAAAGTTCTTTTTGGATTTTAGTCATTCTAATAGGTGTGTAGTCATATCTGGTTATTGCTTGAATTTGCATTTCCCTAATGACATATGATGGTAATATGATGGCAAGCATATTTTCCTATGCTTATTTACCATCTGTATATCCTCTTTGCTGGTTTTGGTTAGATCTTTTGCCCATTTTTCAAGTGAGTTGTTTTCTTATTGTTGAGTTTTATGAGTACTTTTTATTTTTTGTATGTAAGTCCTTTAGTGGCTATGTATTTTGAAAATATTTCCTTCCAATGGTGGTTTGTCTTTTAAGTCTAACAGTATTTTTCACAGAGCAGTTTTTTGTTTGTTTTTTGAGATAGAGTCTCTCTCTGTCGCTCAGGCTGAAGTGCAGTGGCATAATCTCAGCTCACTGCAACATCTGTTTCCTGGGTTTAGGCATTCTTTTCCCTTAGCCTCTGAGTAGCTGGGATTGCAGGTGCCTACCACCACACCCAGCTAATTTTTTGTATTTTTAGTAGAGACAGGATTTTACCATGTTGGCCGGGCTGGTCTCAAACTCCTGACCTCAGATGATCTGCTTGCCTTGGTTCCCCAAAGTTCTGTGATTACAGGCATGAGCCACCAGGCTCGGCCCAGAGAGCAGTTTTTAATTTTAATGAACAGCTTATACGCTTTTTCTTTTATGGATTGTGCTTTTATTTTTTATTTTTATTATTCTGGATTGTGCTTTTCAATCTTGTATTTAAAAACTCATTGCTAAAATGAAGGTCACCTAGATTTTCTCCTGTTACTTTCTAGGAGTTTGATAATTTTACATTTTTACATTTAAGTCTATGATCCATTTTAAGTTAATTTTGTGAAAAACGTCTGTGTCTATTTTTTGCATTCGGATATCCCATTGTTCCGGCACCGTTTTTTGAAGACTGTTCTTTCTCCATTAAGTTGCCCTTGCTTCTCTGACAAAGATCAGCTGACTACATTCATGTAGGTCTATTTCTGGGATCTCTACTCTTCAGGCAATACTACACTGTCTTGATTACAATAGCTCTGTCTTGAACTTGAGTAGTATCAGCTCTCTGACTCTGTTCTTCTTTAGTATTGTATTCACTATTCTGAGTATTTTTACCTTTTCATATAAACTTTATAATCACTTTCTCAAGATCCACAAAACAACTTGCTGTGATTTTAGTTGGGATTGGTTGAGTCTATAGATTAGGAAGAAATGACATCTGAACAATACCAAGTCATCCTACCCATGAACATGCAATATCTCTCAATTTATTAAGCTCTCCTTTGATTTCTAAGGACTATGGATCTGAAGTTTCCTTTGTGGGTTCAATCCCCATCCTCACCTCCCCCAGTGGCTTCCAGTGGGGTTTTTCCGCTTTCTTCCCCAAAAGAGGAACTGGACAGCATGGGGGCGGGCCTGGTTCTCCAGCACAGAGATGCCACTGAGCTGCTGCTGTGGCCTCTGCTTTATGTATGTGTGGGGGTGTGGGGGGTATGAATGATCCCCAGGGAGGCACAGGAGGGAGGGGTTGTTGGGGCCCCAGTTTGTTGGCCTTTGGAACCAACTACAGCTATTCCTCCCCAAGTGTTTCTTCCAGAGTGCCTGGCTCAGGATCCACGATTCCAGCTGTGAGTGCAGGAGTTCAGTGTGCGTGCAGGGGAGGCCTGTGTGTCCTGGTGCCCTGTGCCTCTGCCCATCCTCAGAATGTCCTGTCTGATGGTTTTCCAGCTCGGGAGTACTGAGTCCATGATGTGAACCATTTTTATTTGAATGATCCAGTGGCCACAAATGACCCTTCCCACAAAATATAGTAAGAAACCCAGAGTCCATTTGCCTCCCTGGGGTACCCCCAGACCTAGAGCTGCTCCTGAGCATCAGAGATGCCCAGATGGAGGATACAGGGAGGTGCTATGTTCAGATGGTGAAAGGACCTTCTGTCAGATATTGCCACTGAATTAACAGGCTCTCAGTGCATGTGCCAGGTACAGAATTGGTTCTAGGGAGCACATGAGGGATGGAGTGTGTGCCCTCCACTCCATAAGCTGAGCTGGAATGGGACCCTCTCACCTCTCCCAGTGAGTGGGCAGAAGCAGGTTCAGATTTGAAAAGAGGGCAGTCTCAGGGGATCCCCTGGATCTCTGAGTCCTCGTCTCTGTCCCTCTCTCCTCCAGCCTCTGAGCCAGCAGATGAATGTCCACACTCCAGAGATCCCGGAATTTGGACACTCAAGGATTGTGGTCCTTTTTCCCAGGTCTGTGAGGGGAGTTCAGTCTCTACCTCCTCCTGGATGGGGGCTGGCCTGGCCTCCCTGGGCCCAACTCCCTGGATATCAATGCTCATCCTCAACCCAGAGCCTCCAGACCATGGCACCAACCTCTCATGCCAGGTGAGCCTCCTCTGGGACTAGTGTTACCTCAGAGAGCCTTTAACTCACCATTTCCAGAGTCCTTGAGTATGGGGACCTTGGGGAGACTTGTTGGGGATTCCTGGAGACAGAAGTCAGGGCCCCTACCAGGACAGCAGGTGGTGGTGACTTGAAGGTGGCTGTCAATTCTTCTGGGCCCTGGAGCTCAGCACTCAGTGGGTTCCCATTAGGCCTCCCAAGGCCTCGCTGTGGAGTATGAGGGGCTGGAGCTGACCTCTGGGTTTTGTGGGTGAGGCAGAAGACAGGACTGCAACCTTCACTCAGCAGCCTCACCTCCTTTTCCCTCACCTCCTTTGCCCAAGGTGGTCTCCCTCCTTGACCCTGTAGGCTGGTAGGAGGTCCAGCTGCTGGTCCTCACCTGCTCAGAGGGCAGGCCTCCTCCTCAGCAATGCCCCTGGATATTCCTTACCAGGCAAGCAGACCCTTTACTGCCCCCAGGACTCTCTTTCCAGAACATGGACCTGGGGCCTGTCTTCCTAGATCCAGCAATGAACTGCCCCTCTAATCTAAGAGTTGTATGACCTCTCAGAGATGAGGTCCTTGAGGAGCATATTAGGCCATTCTTGCATTATTGTAAAGAAATACCTGAGACTGGGTAATTTGTAAGTGAAAGGGGTTTAATTGCCTTACAGTTCTGCAGGCTGTACAGGAAACATGGCATTGGCATTTGACTTCTGGGGAGGCCTCAGGAAGCTTACAATCATGGCAAAAGGTGAAAGGGGAGCCACATATGACATGGCAAAAACACATGAGCAAGAGAGAAGGAGGGGAATGTGCTACACATTTTTAAATGACCTAATCTCACAAGAACTCACTCATTATGGAGAAGACAGACCATGCCATGAGGGAACTGCCCCATGATCCAAACACGTCCAACCAGGCCCCATCGGCAGCACTGGAGATTACAATCCAACATGAGATTTTGGGCAGGGACAAATATCCAAACTATTTCAAGAGGTGGAGCTGGTGCCTAGGCTGAACTTCTACCTCATCCTCAGGACCAAGAGCCCAGGGCGACAGTCCAGCTGGTACTTACCTTTCCCCACTCAGCATGCATTCTCTCCTGTTTTCATGCTTTTTCTTCTTTTCCATTAAGATTCTAGTTATTTTTTTTTTTCACTTTGTGGAAGTCTGAGACAGTTGGCAACTTTTTGTGCCTTTAGCTATTATAAAATATTCAAAACTTGTGTTGCTTCATCTTGAGTCTTGTTCTTAACACTCCTGTTCTTCTTGTTCAACTTACTGACATGACATTTTCAGGATATCTGAATCACTGTTCCCCAAAGAAGGAAACGGTCAGAGAGCAGACTGTAAAAATACATAGTTACAACTGAGAAGTTCACATAATTAACTTTACAGACTCTCTCCTGGCAAATAAAACCCTTACATCTGTCTGTTTTTCCTGTTTCCACATTAGTATGTGCATTCTAAATTATTTTGATTTTTAAAATTTTAAGATTCGGTTAGGCCATTTATGTCTATTTTGAAGCACATTTTGACTCCTATGATCATATATTTCCTTTAAAATTATTCAGATGTAATTAAAGCCTTTCTCCTCTTCTGAAAACATTTAAAACCTCAATATGCTATTAAAAACTGAGGAGTCAATTTGAGTTGCTCTAAATCATGTGTAACTCAGACTGTCCTGTGTAGGCTCCATATTAATAGTGTTTAATCACAAGAACAGCAGCCCTTACTGCCCTTAATGAAGACTGTTCCTTAATGTTCCATGAGGTACATGCATTCTGAGTTCCAGCCTCCTTGGATACAAGGAGCACAATACACACGTCAGTGTGAAGGCCACATTGGGTGAGTGGTGGGTGTCTTTCCTACTGTGATCTAGAAATGTCAATTCCTTCAACTTATCAGATAGCTCTTGTGTCACCTCCTGGCCAGCTTCCTGTAAAAGTCAAGGCTTGTCCTTCTGGGGTAAACGGTAGAGACATTGTTCAGTTGTTGCCAAGACTTCTCTTTAGTAAGAAATGGAAACTTGTCTGCCTACAATTTAAATTGGGAAGTGCTATAAAGTTGGCAACCTAACTTTATGTTTCAAAGGACAGTGATATGGTTTGGCTGTGGGCCCACCCAAACCTCAACTTGAATTGTATCACCCAGAATTCCCACGTGTTGTGGGAGGGACCCAGGGGGGCTGGTCTTTCCCAAGCTATTCTTGTGATAAGAATAAGTCTCATGAGATCTGATGGGGCTATTTGGGATTTCCACTTTTGCTTCTTTCACATTTTCTCTTGCCCCCACCAAGTTAAGAAGTGCTTTTTGGGCCAGGCGCCGTGGCTCAAGCCTGTAATCCAAGCACTTTGGGAGGCCGAGGCGGGTGGATCACGAGGTCAAGAGATCGAGACCATCCTGGTCAACATGGTGAAACCCCATCTCTACTAAAGATACAAAAAATTAGCTGGGCATGGTGGCACGTGCCTGTAATCCCAGCTACTCAGGAGGCTGAGGCAGGAGAATTGCCTGAACCCAGGAGGCGGAGGTTGCGGTGAGCCGAGATCGCGCCATTGCACTCCAGCCTGGGTAACGAGCGAAACTCCGTCTGAAAAAAAAAAAAGAAGTGCTTTTTGCCTCCCACAATTCTGAGATCTCCCCAGCCATGTGAAACTGTAAGTTCAATTAAACCTCTTTTTCTTACCAGTCTTGGGTGTCTTCATCAGCAGCATGAAAACAGACTAATACAGTAAATTGGTACCAGCAGAGCAGGGTGTTGTTGATAAGATACCTGAAAATGTGGAAGAGACTGCATAGCTTGAGCTTCAAGCCTCTTAAACCTTCCCTGAGAAAATCTGTTTGACTTGATGTTAATTTTTACTTATGTGAGAGCCAAAGAACTCAGAGTCCAGTTGTGATAACACAATCAGTCTACGATGGTCAGTTAAAATCATACTATAATTTTTTTGGAATTACACTGAATGTATAGATGAATGTGCATGTGCTTCTTTTTAATAAAGAAAAAAATCTTTCAGTGGGAACAAAGGAATATATAGCTAGTTCCTGTATGCAAGGTGTTTTATTAGAACAAAATTAAGATGGAATAAATATGTGTGCACGTTACGGGATTTTTACCTCATTATTCTCATGATTCATGTGCCTTCATTTCCACAAAACAAAACGCCACATTTTCAGCTGTCACTGGAGAGAACACTGGGAAGGCTCTTTCACCGACAGGGATGAGGTTATCCACCCCAGAATTCCTTGCCCTCTGTCTCGCCCTTCCAGGGGGCAATTCATTGTGGTTTTGATATGTATTTCCCTAACGATGTTAAGCATCTTTTCGTGTGCTTGTTGTTCATTAATATATTTTCTTTGGAGAAATGTCTATTCAAGCCTTTTGCCTATTTTAAATTGGGTTATTTGCCTTGTTATTAAGTTGTAATTCTAGATTCCTGTCCTTTACAGATAAATGATTTGCAAATATCTTCTCTCATTTTGTGAATTTATTGTTTCACTTTCTTGATGGTGTTTTTTGAAGCACAGATGGTTTGTTTTTCAGGCAGTGTCTTGCTCTGTCACCCAGCATTCCTTGCCCTCTGGCCCTTCCAGGGGGCAATTTCATTGCGGTTTTGATATGCATTTCCCTAATGACTAATGATGTTGAGCATCTTTTCATAGACTGGGTGGCTTAAATAACCAACATTTATTTCTCACAGTTCTGGAGACTAAAAGTCCAAGATCAAGGTGCTGGCAGGGCTGGTTCCTGGTGAGATCTCTCCTCCTGGCTTGCAGATGGCAGCATTCTTATTGTGTCCTTACATGGTATTTCCTCTGTGCACATGTGGAGAGAGACAAAGCTCTGGTGTCTCTTCCTCTTACAAGGACACTAGTCCTATGGGATTAGACCTAACTTAACCTTAGTTTCTTAAAGGCCTTATGTCCAAATACAGTGACTTTGGGGTTTAGGACTTCAACAAGTAAATTTGGTGATGGCAGTGGTGGGAACACAATTCAGAACTGAATTCACAATTCAATTCACAGTGACTATTGTGAATAAAGTATGAAATTTAACCAGCATTCCACTTTAGCAATGCATAAAAATAGTCTCTAAATAGTCTCTGAATTTTGAGCCATCTTAATCCCTATGACTTCAAACAGTGTAAGACATCTTTCAACACACGAAATCCCTTAGTTGAATTTTTTGCCTTAATGCTAGAAGTTCAACAGCTAAACTTTAAATTATTTAAAGCAGTTAGATACCAGTATCAGATATACCTTTTGGAGTCAGCATTCTCCATCCTCTTTAAATTGTCATTATCCAGAACCCTAGACCTCTATTCATCCCAGGTGACTACAATTAATAATAATCAGGTGTTTGCTCACTGCACACCATGAGTTGCTTTACAGGCTAGAAAATAAGTCTTATTTGCCCCATCTCATCCAAAAAGCACCTCCCAATACCTGATTTCCCAAATATTCTAATGCCTATTACCCAATCTTCAAACCAAATTCTGTATGATTGTTTCTTTAATTGCAAGCAACTGACCAACCGGAGGCTAAAATCAAGTGCTGGAAAGATAATGGGTAGTCTGAAGAATTACAGTCTTAGAAAGTACAAAAACCAGGTGATTCCAAAAGAATAACTGTATCTGTTTTTAGAGTTGTCACTGAATGCCACAGACCCAAATGCCTTTTGAAATTCAGACGATTTTATTGGCCACATCCATCAGAACCAATATGGTAGGGGGTATGGCCAGTTACTCAAAGGAAAAGATGAGATGGTGCAGCCAAAAGGAAGAGGCAAGTGAAGCTAGGCAGACAAAAACAGATGCCTACTATAATATATATTTTTATTTTTGGTATTACGAGTCTATACTACAATACAAGTTTGCAATTTTTCATTTAGTATAGCACAGCTATCTTTCTATAACTGTATTTTTTCAACAGCTGCATAATTGATTGAATAGATATATACCATAATTAATTTATTCATTACCCTGATGGGAACCTAGGTTGTTTAATAGTTTACCATTAATGTTTTTTTCCACAAACACATTTATCTATCTTTGTATATGTTGGTTTCCAAGGAATATTAATTCAAAGGGTATATACATAAAGCAATAGATATATAATCAACAATGGAATTGCCTTGTTTACACATATTCATCAGTACTGGATGTTATCAACTGATTAGTCTTTTGGGGAAAAAGTAGATAATCACTTTAATTTGCATTTCCTTGATTTCTAGTGATATTGGATAATTTTCATTAACTGCTTTTATTTCATCTTTTGTGAATGGGCCATTAGTTATGTCCATTTTTCTAAGTTGCAGAGTGTTATTGGTTTGTAATAGTACTTTGAATATCATGAATTAGGGTCCTTTGACACAAAATGCAAACATTTTGTGTCAGTCTCTCATTCTTCTACTGACTGTGATGTTTTCCACCATATAAAAGACTAATTTCAGCTTTGGGGTTATGCATTAATGCCTAAAGTCTATTTGAAACCAAGGGTTTTCATGTACTTTAATTTTACATTTAGACCTTTAATCTCTTATGCCTTTATTTGTGCGAAAGGTACAGATTTATACAGATCTGTTTTTGCAGTGAGCTATTTCCCAATGACAACTGATCAAACCACCTTTTCCACGCTACAATGAAAAATACTTTTCATCATATTTAAGGGGGGGTCTGAAAGCTCCACATTCTCTGGTGAGACTACCCATCTCCTAGTCACTATGCTTCTATCAGCAGAAGTGAAGAGGGAGCCCCAAGTTCCATTTTCTAGCAATCATGTACTCTGGACAAGAGCTTTCCTCACACGGCCCTCTATACTGCCACGGGAAGCAGTTAAGAGGGAACCCAAGAGCTCTGGGTGCTTCAGTTTGAAAAAAAAAGTACTCTTCCAGGGATGAACATTACTACAAAAGGACACGGAATTCCTCTTTGAGGTGATAAAAAGATTCTAAAATTGACCATGGCGATGGCTGTACAACTCTGTGAATGAACTAAAAGCTGTAAGTTATACACTTTAAGTAGAACTTTGGGGCTCCCTCTTCAGTTCTGCTGATGGATACAGAGAGGATAGGACATGGGTGTTCTGCAGAATTGCTTAGTATGTGAATTATTTCTCAATAAAGCTATCACTCAAACAATATCCTTCCAACAGCCTCTGAATCAACAATTATACGAGTGAACGTTAACTGCCATGATCTCTGCTAAACCATCAATCCTCCCTTCCTCCAACACTCAAAGCATCATATCTGCCTTGAGATTATCATGACTGTTTTCATTATACCTTTTGTGTCTCACAGCTACCTCTAGTTCTTCCCTCATCCTCTGTCTCTAACCCACATACTCTGGGGATAGTAAGGTGCCTAATCCAGCACTCCCTAGCTTCTTTTTTAGATCATTTCTCTTTATGGGACATACTATATATTTATCACAAAGCATGTATTTAATTTTTTCTTTTCTACTAGATCTGTAAGAGCACATATTTTTGTCCATTTTGTACTGTTTTATCTCCCAGCACCTAAAACAGTGTGTGACACATTAGCAAATGTTCAATTAGTATTAGTACTACATTCCCAATGTAAACTACATTCCTTGCTAAAATCAAAATTCTACAGATGATCTGAATCAGCTTCTCAACTAAAAAATATATTGGAGATTTTTATTGGAATCTGTTATTTTTGAGTATCAATGAATTTATAAATTTAACTTAGAAATATCTTTATCAGACTTTCTATACAGAGACATGTCTTGCCTTCCTATTTTTTAATATTTTGAAAATAAGTTTAAGTTGTAACACCTACATTCAGAAGCTAATTGCAGTGTATATATTTTTATGTTTTGGCATATCTTGTCAATCTCAAGGATGAAGATGGAAAGTTTGCATTTTATTCTATGCTAGGACAATTTAAGCACCATAGAAATTGACTGTGGTACTTTTATAAAAGTGAAAGTATTGAACTACCCTTTTCAGTTTGTTTCATAGCTATTAATCTATTCAAGTTTTTTGGCTTGTTACTTTTAATACTACTCCCCTGGTTAGTGGTTAGTTTTCCATTTCTGCATTCTACCAAATGCTTTTGTTCTTTTTAAATTTTTTTTCCAGCCTGGCTCTGCTGCCCAGGCTGGAATTACAGTGGTGTGATCATGACTCACTGCAGCCTCTGCCTCCTGGCTCCAGGATCCTCCTGTCTCAGCCTTCCGAGTAGCTAGGAGTACAGGTGTGCACCATTATGCCTGGCTAATTTTTGTGGGGTTTTTGTAGAAATAAGATTTCACCATGTTGCTCAGGTTGATCTCAAACTCCTGAGCTCAAGTAATCTGCCTGCCTTGGCCTCCCAAAGTGTTGGGACTACAGGCATGAGCCACCACACCGAGCTAAAAGTTTTGTTCTAATTGGCTGATTCTCTCTTCTCAGTGTCAGGTCAAGTGAGAGTTTCAAGTGAGAGTTTCGCATCAACAATGTCACCAAGGGAGTGATAAGCTATCATGTTGCCTTGTGTACCATGTATCTTTAAATTCTGAGTTTGTTCATCTTTCCTCTCTACCAGGAGATTAGAGTCTTCTGTCTGCTCTAAAATCTTAGTCTTGACTTACTGGATTGGTTTACTTGCAGCTTAATATGGTAGTTTGTAAGGAAACCTTTCCTTATGGTTAGCAATTATTTAGCACTAACTATAAGCCAAACAGTATGTGCTAAACCCTTGAAATGGATTAGTTAATATATTTTTCAAATCAAGTGTTTTAAATGAGAAGGTAACATAAATATGTATTTTTATTTTTAAAAGATTAGGCTGCCTACAATGTTAAATATGTACTTGATAGGAGGAGAAGGGGCAAGAGTTATGCTATTGCAGAAATCTAGATGAGACGGTTGCACCTTGCACTATGATGATGAGACATGCACTGGAAAAGAAGCAGAGGGATTCTAAAGGCATTTACAAGACTGAATCTACAGGACTTGGTGGCATGGGAGGGCAGAGGAGAGAATAACTGATGACTCTCCACTATGAATTTGCTGATGGTGTGCAAGGTGTACACTCTGCCTGAAGGCTTTACCACATTCTTTACACTCATAGGGTCTTTCTCCAGTATGAATTCTTTTATGCAGTGTAAGATGGGCAACCTGGCTGAAGGCTTTGCTACATTCTTTACACTCATAAGGTTTCTCTCCTGTATGAATTCTCTGGTGTAGAGTAAGGGATTTACGATGGCTAAAGGCTTTCCCACAAACATTACATTCATAAGGTTTCTCACCGGTATGACATCTTTGATGACAAATCAGGGATGCCCTCTGTCTGAATGCCTTCCCACATTCAAGACATTCATATGGTCTTTTGCCAGTGTGGAGTCTCTGATGTTGAACAAGATATGAGCCATCACTAAAGGCCTTCCCACATTCGATACATTCATAAGGCTTCTCACCAGTATGAACTCTCTGGTGCTGAACAAGGTGTGCAAACTGACTGAAGGCCTTACCACATTCCTTACATTCATAAGGTTTCTCTCCAGTGTGTATTTTCTGATGTTGTGCAAGGTGTGCATTCTGGCTGAAGGTTTTGCTACATTCCTTACATTCATAAGGTTTCTCTCCAGTATGAATTCTGTGATGATGAGCAAGATGCGTGCTCTGCCGGAAAGCTTTCCCACATTCCTTACATTCATAGGGTTTCTCTCCAGTATGAACTCTCTGATGAAGAGTAAGAGACCCACGATGGCTGAAAGCTTTCTCACAGATATTGCATTCATAAGGTTTCTCTCCTGTATGAATTCTCTGATGTACTGTCAGATATGAGCCATGGCTAAAAGCCTTCCCACACACATTACATTTGTAAGGTCTCTCTCCAGTATGAATTCTCTGATGTACTGTCAGAGATGAGCCATGGCTAAAAGCCTTCCCACACACATTACATTTGTAAGGTCTCTCTCCAGTATGAATTCTCTTATGCTGAATAAGCCCTATGTGTTCAGTGAAAGCCTTTCCACAATCAATGCAGTCAAAGGGTTTCTCTCCAGTATGATAATATCGCCGATGACATATAAGAGAAGCATTTTGCCTGAAAGCTTTCCCACAGTCAATACATTCATAGGGTCTTTTCCCAGTGTGAATCCTTCGATGATGAGATAGGGATGAACAATCACTAAAAGCCTTCCCACATTCAATACATTCATAGGGTTTTTCTCCAGTGTGAACCCTCTGATGTTGAGCAAGATGTGCAAGCTGGGTGAATGCTTTATTACACTGCTTACACTGATAAGGTTTCTCTCCAGTATGAATTCTCTGGTGTTGAACAAGATGAGCATTCTGGCTGAAGGCTTTCCCACATTCAGTACATTCAAAGGGTTTTTCTCCTGTGTGTATTCTCTGATGTTGAGCAAGGTGGGCACTCTGGCTAAAGGCCTTTCCACATTCAATACATTCATAGGGTTTCTCTCCAGTATGAATTCTTTGGTGAAGAGTAAGGGTTGAGATTTTGCTGAACATTTTCTCACAATCATTACATTTTAAAAGTTTCTTTTCTCCACAGTCTGGCTTGTGTTTTTTCACAACTGAATGGGTTTTTAAGCTTTTCTTATCTGTATGAAAATGAAATGTTTTCTTTTCCATGGGAAACACCTGTTTTATATAAGATAATGTATTCAGATAAAAATCTGTCCCTGATTTGTTGACGTGGTCTCTTTTTTCAATAAGAGTATCTATATGAGTAACAGTCTCTTGTCTAAAATGTGTCTTCTGATTTACAAGCTCCCTCTCAAACAGATCTTCACATTTCCAGTTTTTCCCTAATGTTGAACATTCAAGGTTATAGCTTGTAAGTCTTTCCATTATTATTGTGGGGAGTAATTTTTCTTCATAAATATCCTGATTTGAAGATAATGACTTGGTCACCCACACATACTCCAAGTCTGAAAGATATTTAGAAAGCAAATGTCTTCTTTATTAAATGCTAAAATGAAAAGTTCAAAAATGAGAATGTGGATCACATAGTTATTGAAACCCACAAGCAGAGGTACATGTTTTATAGTTCTTATATAAGATTCAGTGATACAACCATCCTTGTACTGCTATAATAAATCCTAACTGGTCATGGTATACTATTTTAAGATTTTGAACCAATATTGGTATTTGAGGTTTGTGTCTAATTTCCCTTTTTGGTGCTATAAGGGTAGATTTTGGTATCATACGATATGCTGTATTCATAAATATATTTTAAGCTTTCCTTCTATTCTCTATCCCAGAACAATTTAAATAACATTGGTGATATTTTTCCTTAAACAACTATTTGGGAATGTAGCTCCTTTTCTTGGGGGAGGCAGTTTCCATACAATATTCTACCTTTCTTTGATGGCAACCTACTTGTTTAAATTTTATATCTTCTCTTGGTATTAGTTACAGTAACCTACATTTTTATACTCTCCTAGAATAGCATCTATCTTTTCTTTTTTCTTTTTTTTTTTTTTTGAGACGGAGTTTTGCTCTTGTTATCCAGGCTGGAGTGCAATGGCGCAATCTCGGCTCACTGCAACCTCCGCCTCCTGGGTTCAGGCAATTCTCCTGCCTCAGCCTCCCGAGTAGCTGGGATTACAGGCACGTGCCACCATGCCCAGCTAATTTTTTGTATCTTTAGTAGAGACGGGGTTTCACCATGTTGACCAGGATGGTCTTGATCTCTTAACCTCGTGATCCACCTGCCTCGGCCTCCCAAAGTGCTGGGATTACAGGCTTGAGCCACCGCGCCTGGCCAGCATCTATTTTTTCAAATTATTTACAGAGAGTTGAAAATAGATTCATATGATTCTTTTAAATTCTTATACATGTGTGGTTATTTATAATTATTTTGTTTTTGTGTTTTCTCTCATTTGTCCTTACAGTTTATATATTGTATTGGTTTTCTAAAGAAGTATGTACAATACTTGATTTATTTTCACTAGAGCTACTGTTTCTAATTCATTTATTCCTACTTTTATTTCTAGAAATATAAATCACGACATATCCAGGTTTTCCTTAAATTCATTTTGTTCTTTTTCTAATATTGTGAATTGGATGCTTACTGATTTTAATTATTTCTTACTTATTAATGTACATAGTTAGGACCACAAGTGACCCTTAACCCTCTTCCTGAAACTATAAGAACTGAAAGTAGGGCCAGGTGTGGTGGTGCATTCCTGTAGTCCTAGCTACTCAAGAAGCTGAGGTGGGAGTATTATTTGAGCCCAAAAGTTTAACTCCAGCTTGGGTAACATAGCAAGATCCTGTCTCTAATTTCAAAAATTAAGTACAATAAAATGAAGAACCAAAAGTAGGAAAAATCTATGCTTCAGGCCACAGATTAAACCAGGACCACCTCATTTAAGGTTCTTTTTCTTGCAATTTATTTCTGTCATCTCTTATCTAGTTTCTCAATCAGTAAAAACAACTACAAAACAAGGCAAGAAAATTTCCTTTAAAACTGAATAATATGCCCTGGGCCAAAAATCCCAGTGAGTACAATGTAAGAGGGGAAATGATGAACATACGGAAAGGAAGTAATGTTCATAAGCTAATTTCTTTATCTTTCATAAGGGTATCGGAAGATAATGTTTGGAATTTCAAGTGGAAATATTCTAAAAGATTTTAAAATATATAAATACATAAAGGTAACAACTTGTAGTACTAAAAACTTTTCTAATTCAAAGGGTGGGGTGATACAAAGAAAAGAGTGAGAAAAAACAGACCTAATAAACAACAAAACAATAATAAATAACAAAAGAAATACAAAAGAGAAAAAGTCAGAAGAACATAGCTGTAATATATGTTGACTCAACCTACTTACCTTTTAAAGAAAGGAAAATATTTAAACCAGTCAAAAAACTAAATATCCGTTTGTCTAAAGGATTCAAAAATGTTTGAAGTGAGGGATGATGACAACACTATGGTGCTTGAGCAGAATTAGGTAAACATCAGTAAAACAGGAACTTAGAAATAGACCCTGGTATGCACAAGAAATCAATAAAGGTAAAGCAGGTATGTTACACCAGTAGGGAAGAGAATAACCATTCAAAAACTAGTGTTAGAAGAACAAGTTTCAATTTGGGAGGGAGTCTGAGAGGTGTTTTCTAACAAATTTCAGAGAGAACATGTTGAGAACAGTTTATCTCTAGGTATCCTGCACTTACCTGAGCACAGACCTCTGGTCATCTCTCCTTTTAAAACCCAAGGGTCTTTCTCTTGCTCCAGTAAGGAGATCACATCTGGTTTAGAAATGCAAAAACCTATATGCAAAAGAAGATATGAAAATTGCCTATGCTGTGGAAGACTGTGGGAAATTCTGATAACAGCATAAAAGACTACTGAGTCATGGAGAGGTAGAAGGAAGAAGATACTCTTACCCACTGAAACTAGGTTCCTGTAGTTTTCTAACATCACTTTCTTGTACAAACTTCTCTGAGCAAGATTCAGCCACTCCCATTCATCTTGGGAAAAGTCTATGGCCACATCTGTGAAAGTCACAGAACCCTAAAATGACACAAATATAATCTTGCTCACTCAGTGTTCACATCCCAATGTGGTTCTAGGGTAAAGGGTTAAGCTGTCCTCACTTTTGGATTAAAAACAGTGTGCATAAGTAACTGCACTAAGGGTGTAAATGATCCAGGTCAGATAAGTTACTGGACAACTTTTCTGCCTAGTTATACTGTACATATTAGGAAAAAGAAAAAATGAGATATT
Organism: Saguinus oedipus; assembly: GCA_031835075.1. NCBI lineage: Eukaryota > Metazoa > Chordata > Mammalia > Primates > Cebidae > Saguinus > Saguinus oedipus. The sequence goes on along the minus strand of CM063187.1, from coordinate 57,135,508 downwards.
CTTTGCTCTTCAAACATTTGCAATTCTATGGTGGTAAGAATACATTACCAATGAGAAAATGCTGACTACATTCAAAACAGGATATAATCAAGTGCTAATGCAATGCTATTTATGTTGGGAGCTAAATCACTACTCTGTATATGGAGAAGCTAAAGAGCTCTGGAACTGTGAAAAAAACTTGCAAGAAAGAATGCTGACTTGATGAACAAGATTTCAATCTCTATAATATTTTCTAAGAAATCTTGGTGTTCTTGAGATGTTAAGAGGGATGCCTTAAAAATTAAAGAAAAAAAAAACACCTAGCCACAGTCTTTCCTTCTGAAACAAAAATATATTTGTATTAGGAGAGAAGAAAACATTTGAAAAGTTGTTTGTTTGTTTACTTATTTATTTATTTAGCTAGCAGAGATGGGGTCTCACTATATTGCCAAGGCTGATCTCAAACTCCTGTCCTCTCATAATCCTCCCACCTCAGCCTACCAAAGAGTTGGGATTATAGGCCTGAGCCACCAAGGCCAAAAGTTGGTTTTTGATAATCTAATAAGAAGTTATCAGGAGGTTGGGAGGCGGAGGCAGAAGAATTGCTTGAACCCAGAAGGCGGAGGTTGCGGTGAGCCGAGATCGTGCCATTGCACTCCAGTCTGGGTAACAACAGCGAAACTTCGTCTCACACAAAAAAAAAAAAAAAAAAAAAAAAAGAAGTTATCAAGAGAAATCATGGGATGTGAGCACATATCAAGCAACCTGTATTTTGTTACATAAGCTCCATTTCCTAACCAACGCACAAGGTGATCCACTGGACTGTTCCTGGCAGATTTTCAATTTATTTCATCACTTCACTTATATCAACATCAGAGTTTTAAATGAATACAAGTCATGAATAAATCAGAAAAAAGGTCAGATTACTCCAATCAATTTGGTCTCTAGTACTAACTATCTCAGTGAAGTTGGCCAAGTTTAACTTCCCTATGCCTCAGTTTTCCCACCTGAAAAATGGAAATATAGTACTTGTTTCATGGTAGCACTGTGAAAATTAAAGAAACAGGTATAGAGTGCCTGGCACAATGAAATTGCTAATGAATTGTTGCCTGTGATAAAGATGGACAGGAGGGGAAAAAGAAAGAGAAGAAAGAAGAGGCCAAGAAGAACAGGTGAAACATTTCATTTAATACTTCAATAATAGTTCTTATATCTTACTTTATCTAACTGTAGTATACTAAATAGTTAAGACATGGTCTCTGAATCTAGATTACCTATATTAAAATACCATTCTGTTTAAGCTATTAGCTTTGTTTTTAACCACTGAAGATATTTTTATAAAAGAGAACAGTCTATTGTATTTACATACAATATTTCCCATTTCTATTGCACTTCACTCTAATGGTCCAAGTCCCCTTCTACTATAATATCCATCTGAAGAACTCCCTTTAGTGATTCTTGTAGAATTCTGGCAATGAATGTTCTTAGTTTTCTTGCCTATGAGTAACTTTATTTCATCTGCCTTCCTTAGGGCTATTTTCCCTGGACATAGTTTTCTAGGTTGACAGTTATTTTCTCTAAGCACTTGTAAAAATGTTCAACTCTCTTCTGGCTCCATGATTTCTGCTAAGAAACCCACAGTCATTCAAATCACTGTTGTCCTATATGTTATGCATCATTTTTCAATGGCTGGTTTTTGAGATTTTTTTTGTCTTTAGCTTTCAGCAGTTTGATTATCAACTAGAAGGCATCTCCTGCAGTTCTTTCTGTCCACACCATTATCCACTTCCAGGTTTTGAGTCTCTTGAAGGTAAATACACCATAAATACACCATAGTCTGGTGGTACTTCAAATTTGGCACTTTTTCTCTGATCTCCCTACTACCACTTTTTCCTTCTTTCCTTTTTAATTTTTTTTTTTTTTGAGATAGAGTCTTGTTCTGTTGCCCAGGCTGGAGTGCAGTGGTATGATCTTGGCTTATGGCAACCTCCACCTACCAAGTCAAGCGATTCTCACACCTTAGCCTCCCAGATAGCTGGAATTACAGGTGTACATCACCACACCTGGCTAATTTTTGTATTTTTTTTTATAGAGACAGGGTTTCACCACGTTGGCCAGGCTGGCTGGTCTTGAACTCCTGGCCTCTGATCTACCCCCCTCAGCCTCCCAAAGTTCTGGGACTACAGGTGTGAATCACTGTGTCTGGCCTGTCTGCTATTATTTACTTTACAGAGACCTCAGATTGCTGTTCCAGGCATGCTGTCCTGGTGTTACAGCAACTTTCAGTGGTAAAAAGAGTAGAGTGTACATAGTCCATCTTGACCTTCATGACATACTCTGCCACTCCTAAAATATTTTTCTCTGGCAACTGATATGAATGCTTTTGTTTAAAATGTCTAAATGCTCTAAGAAACAAGTTACCTTGGTAGTGTATGTTTTTGGCATTATACCTAAGAAAAGGTGTCATGCTCTGGCCACAAGTTGTTATGCCTATTATTAAAAAAAATGGGCCAGGCACAGTGACTCACACCTGTAATACCAGAACATTGGGAGGCCGAGGCAGGCAGATCACTTGAAGTCAAGAGTTTGAGACTAGCCTGGCCAACATGGTAAAACTTCATCTCTACTAAAAATTTTTTTTAAATTAGCCAGACATGGTGGCACATGCCTGTAATCCCAGCTACTCAGGAGGCTGAGGCAGGAGAATCATTTGAACCTGGGAGGTGGAGGTTGCAGTGAGCCGAGACTGCACTATTGCACTCTGGCCTGGGCAACAGAGTGAGATTCCAACTCAAAAAAAATACTTAACTATTCCATTTAAAAAAATTTATTTTCTCGGCCAGGCATGGTGGCTCAAGCCTGTAATCCCAGCACTTTGGGAGGCCAAGGCGGGTGGATCACGAGGTCAAGAGCTCGAGACCATACTGGTCAATATGGTGAAATCCCGTCTCTACTAAAAATACAAAAAATTAGCTTGGCATGGTGGCACGTGCCTGTAATCCCAGCTCCTTGGGAGGCTGAGGCAGAAGAATTGCCTGAACCCAGAAGGCGGAGGTTGCAGTGAGCCAAGATTGCGCCATTGCACTCCAGCCTGGGTAATGAGAGAAACTCAGTCTCAAAAAAAAAAAAAAAAATTTAATTTTCTAAGTTTGTAAATCAAGTTAAATACTTTCTTACAATAAGCAATTTGCTGGTGCAACTAGTTCAGCAGTTTATCTTAATCAGAACATGAACTGTAGCTCTGAAGCTCCTGTTATTGGCCAAAAAATAATAAAATTAAAAATGTTCTAGACTAGGGTCAGTTTGAGAAACTCTAACCACAAGGAATGAAAAACTAGGAATTTAGTCAAAGAAAATAATCAGAGATGAGGGCAAAAATTCAACTACAAGGATGATTACTGCAATACTCAATATTAATAGTAGATAATTGGCAACAATTTACCTGTGGAACAACGAGGGGCGATTAAACAGATTATAGAATTCATCCTAGAAAGAAAAAAGGATGTAAAACATTCCTTGGCATTTACGATGCTCATGGCTCCGTGGTCAAATGGGGAGGACAAACCAATGCATACTCTGGTCAGAATGCCACCAATCCTACCTGTGCCTGCACTTCCTCCATTTGATTCAAGCCATAACTTAGGAATCATTACCTCTGTGAAGTCTCCCCAACCCTTCCTGCCCTTAGGAGTGAGTATGATGGTGCAGGCTATATCCTGCTCAAGGATACCTCACCAAGGAGGCAGGAAGGAGCTAAAATACAGTAGACTTCCTCTTGCCATATTGTATGGCCTGTCACAGAGCTTCATCAGTCCAGAGGAAGGGGCACCTTTTTTTCTAATTCACCCAAAGACATTATGTTGGCTATTAATGACCTTTCCCAACTATTCCACTGTGAGTCTACTCTCTGCTTGCAGCACTTATCACACTGCGTAAGTGTTTGTTGCCTTTTCATTTCTCCAACAGATTATAATCTCTCTGAGAATCAGAACTGATACTTAGGAACTAGGCATGGAAATTTTCTCTAAACATTGTACATCTGCCTTGTCAGATGCCTATGAAAAGATTGAGCACAAAGGAAAGACTCAGACTGGGTCATTTCTTGAATGAAAAATAAACTGAGTAGAAAGAAGAGAAGAAACCTCTGAGAGGGCACTGGGCTGTGTGAGTCTGTCCCTCACTCACAACCCCATCATATATCAGAAAGGAAAGAAACAGGAAACAGGCCTCAGGGTGGAACTCTTAAGCAGAAAATTTTCAGAAGAAAACAAGTATTACCAAATCCTGAAAAGCAAGACTATTTTAGTGGGGAGAGAGGGAATACTAACTCACCAGGGACATGGCTTTAAGAAGTGTAATTCCTGTCACCTTTCCTTCTTCCTGGCTCTTCATTTGGAGGAGAGCTTTACTCTGGGATTGCAGAGCTGGGGAGGAGAAAGAAGTAGTGAAAATCCAAGTAGCACTAATAGTCTAAGTCTAAATATGCTTTCTTCCTTTCAGCTCTTTCTGTCCTCACTCACAACCCTCACTCTAACTCCCTCACCCAACAGTCCAGATACTCCTTGGGAAACTTAAAATATACAGCTGGGTACTCGGGAAGCTGAGGCGGAAGAATCACTTGAACCCAGGAGGTGGAGGGTGCAGTGAGCCGATATTGCGCCACTGCACTCCAGCCTGGTGACAGAGCAAGATTCCATCTCAAAAAAAAAAAAAAATATAGATAGATAGATACATATATATATATGTATATATGTGTATCTATCTATATATATGTATCTATACACGTGTGTGTATATATATATACACGTGTGTGTGTATATATATACATACACACACACACACACACACACACACACACACACACACACACACACACACACACACACACATATATATATAGCTGGGATTCCCCTCTGCTCTTGGTTTTCAGGATGAGCATAGTATCTCTTGATCCCCTCTCCCCATCAGCCACAAACTCATTAACAACAGATATATTAATACTAGGTGTTCTGTGTGTGTGTGTACATTTTTTTTTTCTAAGACAGGGCCTCACTCTGTTGCCCAGGTTGGAGTACGGTGATGTGATCATAGCTCACTGTATCCTCAAACTCTGGGCTCAAGTGATTCTCCATCCTAGGCCTCCTAAGTAGCTAGGACTACAGGCAAGTACCATGCCCAGCTAGGGTTTTTTGTTTTTTTTTTTTTTTTTGAGACAGAGTCTCACTCCATCGCCAGGTGCTAGACTGGAGTGCCATGGCGTGATCTCAGCTCACTGCAGCCTCCGCCTCCTGGGTTCCAGCAATTCTCCTGCCTCAGCCTCCCGAGTAGCTGGGATTACAGGCCCATGCTACCACACCCAGCTAACGTTTGTATTTTTAGTAGAGACGGGATTTCACCATGCTGATCAGGATGGTCTCGATCTCTTGACCTCGTGATCTGCCCGCCTCAGCCTCCCAAAGTGCTGGGATTACAGGTATGAGCCACTGTGCCCGGCTGTTTTGTTTTTGTTTTTTTTACTTTTTATAGAGAGAGAGGTTTCACTATATTGCCCAATTGCTCACTATATTGCTTGAGGTCAGGATGGTCAACCTCCTGGCCTCAAGCAATCCTCCTGCCTTGGCTTCCCACAGCACTGGGATTACAGGCCTGAGCCACCATGTCTGTGCTGCATATATTAATACTTTCTTTAAATCTCCACAATTCTTCAAAGGGAATAGAGTATATTGTCACCATTTTACACATGAAAGCTCTGGGAAGTCACACAAGTTTGTAAATAAAGAAAGTCAGTCACCAACCTATGTCTAGCTGACTCTACCACAAAAGTTATTTGCTCAGATACCAGAAAGTAAGTCCTCTGTGCAACTGGCCAGGAGTTGTCAAGATTCTATGAGGCAAATTCCTTGGGGAATTCCAACTTCCCCAGAGACAGGCATTCCTTTTGTCACAGCAGAGTCCATGTGACTTTCAGACAACTAAACCAAAAAATCCTCATGAGGCCCAGGATCTCATTTTGCTTTGTTACAAACTACAGTGTTAAAGAATTGCCTTGACTCCACTGAGCCAAGTTTCCTTAATTAGGAAGAAGACAAAGTATCTGAATTAATTCTGGCTTCTTTCATCTAAATTCCACTGCCTTCTCAGAGGATTATCATAATAATGATAAAAATGAACACTTATTACATGGCAGGGACTATACCAAGTGTTTTACATGTATGAAGTCATTTAATCCTTACGGCAATATTATGAGGTATAGAATATTATCATCTCCATTCTATGTAAGAACTTAGAGTCATAAAGTTTAAGGAAGAAAACCCCAAACCTGCTCAGTGGAGGTCCTGGGATATAAACTTTTCAGTTATTTAACCCTTTCAGAGTCAGTTTCATCAACTGTCAAAAGTGGCTAAGAAACCTATCTCAGGCAGTGTTGAGGAGACGACATGACAGTCAGTGAGTAAACAGAGGGACTCTGGAGTCAGCCTGTTCTGGATCTGAATCCCGGTTCTTTCACTTACTAGTGATTACTTATCCTCTCCATGCTTCAGTGTCTTCATCTGTAAAAAGGAGGTAAGGTAGTTCTTACTTCATAATGTTGTGAAGTTTGGTGTTGATACTCCCGAAAGGTCTTAGAACTGTGTCTGGCACGTAATAAACACTCATTAAACATTAGCTATGACTATTGCATGCATGAAGCGAAACAAGCAAAGAACAATACGGCTAAAAATGGCCCTTCTTCCCTTTATCTTTATTCGGTGGGACACCAGAGGGGAGGGAGAGAAACCCAAGGAAGGGGGATATATTCGGTTTTTGACTAGAAGGTGATTAAGCCATAGAAAGGAGGGAATGCCTCGGCATTTCTAGGTGAAGCTGTGAGTCTCGCCTTCTTCCCAAGTCCCTTGTTTTTTTAAGATGGGGTTTCACCATGATGGCCAGGCAGGTCTTGAACTCCTGACCTCAAGTGATCCACCCACCTCGGCCTCCCAAAGTGCTAGGATGACAGGCGTGAGCCACCGCGCTCGGCCTTCCCAAGTCCCATCTTACAGGGTAGAAATCTGAATGCTGAGATCTTCCTTGAAGAGCAGCAGAGGACCCGGAGGTAACGTTATACTGGGTACCATAACGGGTAATGTTCTCTCCCCCGGGCCCTTAGTGACATCCCAAGGACCCGAGTCGGGTGCTGTTAGGTGCCTCTGGGCAAGTCAAGGTCCCTCCGTAAACCCAGCTCCACTCTGACCCAAGGAGACGCTCCAAATCTTTGGGCTTCTGGTCCACTCGCCTTGGAAACCGGGGACATCCTGCTCCGGCCCCTGGACCCCGAGGGACAGCACCCGAAACCTCAACGTCCACTCTCGCAGCCACATCCAAGTCATCTGTCCCTCTCACCTGTGTCCTCAGATCCCATGGGCTGCGCTCCTCGCTGTCCCGTGGACATGGGGCCGTGTCCTGAGTTCTGCCCCCTCCAGATGGGGCCGACGGAAAATGCTTCAGCAGAGGCCGCCGCGCCCGGGCACCTTCCTCGGGCTCTAGGACTTTGCCCACTCTGGGCTCTACGCAGTCGATACAGGAGAGGGCGGGGTACGCCTCCTCCGGGAGGGCTTCCTGCTCTCGCTTCACTCACTCCAGCACACACCGCCTTCAGCACGCTGCCGGGACGAGCGCTCAGGCGCAGATTCGCTGCCACGCACCGGCCGCGGCCAAACACGGGGCCCCGATTACCGCGCGCGCTCGCTCCTCCTCAGCGCCTCACCACACGCTCACCACGTACGGGAACTCACAGCCACGAGGCCGCACGCGCACGCGCACGCGCACGACCGCCGCACGACCGCCGCATGTCCGCCGCCCCCGCCCGGGCCCGCTTTCTCCTCAGCACCGGGCGGGACTCTCACTCGTCTGGCTTCGGGTCCTCTCCGGAAGTGCGCGTGTCCTCCACTGCAATGGCCCCTGGGAAACGTAGTTCCGAACGGAAGCGGCGTGCAGAAATCGGGCGCCGGGTCTGCCAGAAGCGGAGCCTCTTCAAGCCTGGCGGTCACTGTCCTGTGTCTCCCTCTGGGGCCTCTCCTGATCCTCCTGGTTGGGTTAGGACGCCTCTCAGCCCGGATTCTGGGTCTCCGAAGTTCAGGCCGCTTCACTGAAGCGAACCCCGGCGCCGGGTTTCTAGAAGCCATAGCCAGTCTCCGAGTGTGCAGACGCCGCTGCCAGGCTCAGGACGCAGAGAACGGGCTTCCCGCTCGCAGGCGCGCCCCACTGTGGTGGTGGTGGTGGGTGCGCAGGCGCAGTTGGACAGCACTGAAACGCAGCGAGTAAGGCGTGGCGGATACCTCAAGAGAGGTTACCGCTCTCTGATACAAGGTACGCCCCTCACTTCCCCCACCCCATTCTCTTTCCCTGCTAGAAGGAGGGTTCCAAGAACGCGCACAGCTTCAGTCCCGTTCGGGGTTATATTCTCAGTGACTAAAACAGCACATAGTAGGTACTTAGTTTGTTTTGCTTTTTTAAGAAATCACGGGCCGGGCGCGGTGGCTCAAGCCTGTAATCCCAGCACTTTGGGAGGCCGAGGCGGGTGGATCACGAGGTCAAGAGATCGAGACCATCCCGGTCAACATGGTGAAACCCCGTCTCTACTAAAAATACAAAAAATTAGCTGGGCACGGTGGCGCGTGCCTGTAATCCCAGCTACTCGGGAGGCTGAGGCAGGAGAATTGCCTGAACCCAGGAGGCAGAGGTTGCAGTGAGCCGAGATCGCGCCATTGCACTCCAGCCTGGGTAACAAGAGCGAAACTCCGTCTCAAAAAAAAAAAAAAAGAAAGAAAGAAAGAAAGAAAGAAATCACGAAATCTAGCATTACCAGTCTCATCATGACACAACTTGTTATGGGCTGAATATGTCAACCCAAAATTAATATGGTGAAACCCTAAACCCTAGTGTGATGACATTAGGAGTTGGGACTTTGGGGAAGTAAGTGGATTTAGATTAGGTCATAAGGGTGATGCCCTTATAATCGAGTCAGTGCACTTGTAGTAAAAGAGGAGGGAGGGGTCTCCATGTGTACACAACCACCAAGAAAAGGCCATGTGAGGACACAGCAGGATGTAAGCCATTTGCAAGGGAAGAGGGCCCTCACCAAGAGCTGAATGTGCCAACACTTTGAGTTTCCAGCCTCCAGAGCTGTGAAAAGTAAAGTTTCTTAGTCAAGTCACTCAGTCTATGATATTTTGTGATAGCACCCCCAGCTAACCAAGACACAGCATCATAGATACTGGCTCAGCAGAAATTAACTCACCCTCCCAGTCACAATCACTCAAGGCCACACAGTCACATCTAGACTGGACTCTCCTGGATCCAGTTTACCTCAGATATTATAAGAAAACTAAGTCTAGCTGTGAAGATACTTTATGAAACAGCAAATGCCATCTTAGAGCTTGTAACATTTTGTGGTTATTTGAACTGGATAAAAATGATAATATTCTCACTTTAGCTCTGGCATGTAAAGAGCTCAGAAGCCTTCATTCCCATTCTCACAACAAAATCATTCAACGAACTGAAAATCAACTTTTCTTAGATCCATCAGAGAACTAAAGATAGAAAGGAAACTGACACCACAAAATCCTAAGAAAGAAAAATACCTAAAATCACACCCAAGCTTAGCTTACTTGAAGTAGAAGCCACTAGAGCTATAAACTGGTAGAAACTTTTATTTTATAATTTTTCTTTTTTTTTTTTTTAGACGGAGTTTCGCTCTTGTTACCCAGGCTGGAGTGCAATGGCACGATCTTGGCTCACCACAACCTCCGCCTTCTGGGTTCAAGCAATTATCCTGCCTCAGCCTCCCGAGTAGCTGGGACTACAGGCACACGACACTATGCCCAGCTAGTTTTTGTATTTTTAGTAGAGATGGGGTTTCACCTTGTTGACCAGGATAGTCTCGATCTCTTGACCTCGTGATCCACCCACCTCGGCCTCCCAAAGTGCTGGGATTATAGGCGTGAGCCACTGTTTTATAATTTTGATGAATTGTTGGAGGTCTAGTATGGGCGAACTTGTGAGTTAAAAACTCATAGGGGCCTAATCTTAGATGGGTCCTCACACTTCTCTGAATTTTACCTCCAGAAACCCTATCAAATTCTCGCAGTGAAGAATGGGGGAAAATCTCAGGGTTTTGGACAAGGGGAGGACAAGAGTAACCACAGCATTCTCCATAATAAACACCTGCACTCCAAGGAAAACTACTTACTAGAGTTGTTGGACCTTGGGGAGAGGCATTTGGCCAGCTTTAGTTCCTCTATAGCCTGTCTGTCTCAGTAAGGCAAGATTTTTAAAAGGCTAAGAAGTGCTTCTGAAGATCACAGTCCAAGGACTCAAGCCCACTATAAAGTTGGTATTTCATAATAAGATTATAGAATGCTTCCCTTCCCACTGTACCTCACTGCCACACTAATGGGGCTCTGGTCAATAACAGTGGATTACAACAGAGAAAGCTGCAAGGCACAAACTATTTAAGTAGAAGTTCTTAGGGAAGCCCATAGAAGGAGAAGCATCTTGGACAAAGTAGACAACATGCAAGAAAAGATGGGTAATGTAAGCAGAGTGATGCAAACTGCTAGAAAGAATCTAAAGGAAATCCTAGCAATTGAAAATGCTATAATAGATATGAAGAAAACCTTTAATGAACTTGTCAGTAGACTAGACACTCTGAGAAATGAATGAGTGAGCTTGAAGATATGTTAATAGAAATTTGCCAAACTGAAATACAAAGAAAAAAAGAAAATTACAAAAGGTGAAATATATGCGTAACTGGAATACCAGAAGGGGAAGAGAGAAAAAAGAGAAAATGTTTGAATAATGACTGAGAATTGTCTAAAGTTAATGACAGACACCAGGCCAGTGTGGTTGCTCATACCTGTGATACCAGCACTGTGGGGAGCCAAGGTGGGAGGATTGCTTGAGACCAGGAGACTGAAACTGGCCTGGGCAACATAGTGAGACCCCATCTTTAAAAAAATACAAAAATTAGCTGGGTGTAATGGTGTACACTTGTAGTCTCAGCTACTCGGGAGGCTGAAGTGGGAGGATATCTTGAGTGAGCTGTTATCCTACCACTGCACTCCATCCTGGGCAACAAAGCAAAACCTAAAGCTGGTATCTCAGAGTACTATTTAACCCCACAAAAACTATGTAAAGAGATTAAGGAGATCTGACAGACTCATTCAAATAATTATGCCTCTAAGAAGCTTATCTCAAAGAGATTTGTGGCTGTGACTTTTGTCTAGTGCTGTGAACCCCAATGAGATTTTCATGAAGCCTACAACATTTTCAGAAGGATCGGTAGAAACTCTGCCAACTAGAGTGAGAGGGACAGAGACAGCACAAAGTGAAGCGACACCACTAGATTCCTGAAATTCTAGTATTGTTAAGCAAGTTATGAAAGCTATTGAGCTGCAAATGTATTTCAGGACAAAAGGATGATTCAGAGGGCAGAAGCAAGAGTTCAGATGGTGGATAATTATTCCAGGCCTTGTGACCTAATCAAGAAATTTCTAAACATTTGTATGGCCAAATTTCAGAACTGCTGTGGAGCAGTGATTCTACTGTGTTGGTTAGGAGTGGTGGAGGAGGGGAAGCAGATAACTTTATTTTTTATTTATTTTCTTTAAGTCTAAAGGTCTGCAGATCAATACCCATACTTAAGAAACTATATTTTATGGGCCTCATTAGCACCTGTTCCTATGTTAGATTACAAGATTATTGACTTTGAAGTGATCCTGTAATGAGGTGAGACTGAGAGGGGCCTTGGAAGGGGTAAGTGAATTTTGCATGTGAAAGGGACATGAATCACTGGAAGTTTGGGACAGAGGGAAGACTGTGGTGGAAAGCCATTATGATGGCTCTCAAAGTTCCCCACCTCCTCTTATTCAAACCCTTTTGGAATCCCTTCCCCTTGAAGGTAGGCTAGACCTCGTGACTTCTAATTAACCAAATACAAAGATGAGGGGATATCACTTCTAATATTAGATTATATAAGGACTTCATTTTCTATCTTGGGCATCCTCTCCTGCTCACTCACTTTCAAGGAAGCCAGTTGCCATTGTAAGCTGCCCTACAGAGAGGCCCACATGGAAAGGAACCAACATGTCCAGCCAAAGCCTGTAAGGAACTGAGTCCTACCCACTTACATGAGCTTGAAAGCTGATTGTCCTCTAATAAAGTCTTCAGATGACTAAAGCACTGGCCAACAGGTAGACTGTAGCCTTCTGAGAGAACTTGAGCCAGAGGCACCCAGCTAAGCTGTACCTGGATTCCTTACTCAAAGAAATTGAGATAATGAACACCTATCTGTTTTCAGCCACTAAGCTTTGGGGGTGATTTGCTATAACAAAAGGCAACCAATGCACTGTGACAGTTCCTACTGCATGGCTCAGTGAGGGAAAATAGGAATTCTATCAGTAGTTAAAGGTATTAAATTGATTACGATTACAGTAACTGCTATTACAGTTGAAATCCAAATATCATTACCTTAACACAATGTAAGTTTATTTCTCACTCATATAATAATCCATTGCTGGTGTTCCACTTTCCTCCAAATAGTGGTTGAGGGACAGAGTTCTATCTTTCAGCTTTACCATCCCATATGGTTGACATTCTTCCTCCTTCTGGACAGAACATCCTTTTCTTAAAAACCAAGATCCGAATGACATATTGCTTCTATTCACACTGCATTGAAGAAAATTCATCTGATAGACAAAACGAAGCAAAGGTACCTGGGCAGACATCCCAGGATCAATTCCAGACAATAGAAAAGAACACAAACTTTTGGTGGTCATCTAGACACACATCATAGATATCATTAACAAATGCATACCCAAGACCTGGGAAAAGAGCCACTGTCAGTTCTCCATATGCAAGCCTGAAGCCTGAAAGTCCGAAGTCCTGCTTGCCTCTGGCTGAAGTCTCCCACCCCGTGCCTGCGCTTGCCATTGTCCCTGATCGCCCAGCAGAGCTTCCCACAAGCCCCTCACCCAACCCTGCCATCTTAACTATTCTTATGATAACGTAAATAACCTCTCACCCAACCCTGCCATTGTAACTGAACTTGTATGCTCCTTGCCCCTACCCCCATCACTGTAACTGAACTTACTCTGCAACACCCCACCCCCAAAAAACTTACCCAAACCTATAAAACCAACTCGTATCCCACTGCCTTTTGCGAATGTTCTTTTCGGCCTTAGCCCACCTGCACCCAGGTAAATAAACAGCCATGTTGCTCACACAAAGCCTGTTGGGAAGGTCTCTTCATTCAAAGCTCATGTTTCTCAACAGCCACAGTATGCATTTGTGGTCTCAATACACCTTGCTTTAAGCTACGCTTATGTAAGAATTCTTATGTAAGCTCTCACTCTGCATAAATGCAAGTCTTTCTCAAATTCCAGTAGAAATGTTCATAGAATTTTTAATTACAGTCATTCAGGAGTACCCAGTCCCCTGCCACTGATTTAATTCAATGTGAGATTTCGATGCCATGCCATGGAGTGTTTTTAATTAAAATAAGACCTCAGTGCAGTTTCAACACTGGGGATCAATTATTCATTACAGTGGAAATATCAGAAATCTTCTCAAAATGATTGCCCTATAATCCAGCCACTACACATGCCACAGTTCTACAGAAGTCAGATACTCTTTCAAATGTAATCACTCATGAAAAGTCTCCACACCAAAAGGAGGAGATCTAGGGACATTTTTCAGGACTTCCTTCATGCCAAAGGAATAAGGAAAGGCTATTGGGCCCCGATAGAGGAACTTGCAGATGGAGTGAAGGGCATGGACATTATATGATCAAATTCAGCATTATAAACTTCTGAATTCTTTCAGTCCTTATATATTATGCAAAGTAATTTCTAACCCTCAAAATACATTTCCAACAATGTTCCTTAGATTTTTGACGCTGTAACCAATAAAGGAAATTAAATATTTCTGGGTGAGATTAATCTCCCTCTTAACTTCCTATATTTCAAACTATAGGTCATATTAAGCTCTGATTTTTTAATTTTTGATACCAGCCAAGCAATAATGGTGACCATATGTGAAAAGGAACAATCAAATTTTCAGTCACAGGCTGAGTATGGTATCTCACTTCTGTAATCCCAGCACTTTGGAAGGCCAAGGCAGGCAGATCAGTTGAGCCCAGGAGTTCAAGACCAGCCTGGACAACATGGCAAAACCCTCTATCTATAAAAAATTTAAAACTTCTGGGTGTGGTGGCACATGCCTGTAGTCCCACCTACTCCAAGAGGCTGAGGTGGGAGGAATGCTGGAGCCCAGGAGGTGGAGGTGGAAGCAAGCCATGATCATATCACTGCTCTCCAGCCTGGGTGATGCAAGACCCTGTCTCTTTTGAAAGAAGGAAAGAAAGAAAGAGAGAAAGAGAGAGAGAGAGAGAAAAAAAAAGAAAAAAAAAGTTTCCAGTCACAAGGGAGGTATGGAAAGCAGAATCAGTATAGAGACTGCTTAAGGGTTGAGAGGGGGAGTCAAAGTTCTCTAAGATCCTTGAATCCTTCTTGATAGTCTCATCCCAATAATCCAAATTCCAGTATTTCCCTAATTGCTTCACAGACATGGCAAGGTTGAGAATTCAGTAAGCATCATCGTTGAGCAAATAACTATATCTCCTGCTCACTTTAATTTTTAGCAAATGCAGCCTCATGCTTAGAAGGAGTATGAGGTTCTTCCCAACAGACATAAAAGTACTGATTCAATTCCTTAAGGCCATAATTTCAAGTAGCCTTGAAATTTTAATTACCCAATTTCATTATAGACAGGTATCATATACACATTTGGAGGTAATATTCCTCAATACCTTTGCTTTTAGTAGAAGCTACCCAGCCTCTAATGCACAATGGGCTTAGGATCCTGCTATATCATGATTATCCTTTCACAGCACAAAACAGAATTAGGAATTTACCTGTCCTTTGATCTGTCTCACTCGACATCAGTCTTGAATACTCTGCTTCTCTACAGTCTGGTAATCATTCTGTAGTATACATTTCTGTATTAGCTAACTCTCTTTGCATGAGAACCAAAGAATCTGATTCTAACTTAAAATTCAAAAAATTAGAATACCAAGTAGTTCACATATCTGAACAAAACCAGGATGTGAGAAAGCAGGAATCATCTCAATGGATCCCAGTGACAAGTGGAGGAATCCTTAGGTTGCTGCCAAAGGACGACTTAATTCAAACGAATTCCAGCCTAGGAGTCATATTCCACATACTTCACAACAGGGACAACAAAGGTCCTATCAATCAAAATGAATACCAACTAAAAGAAAACATCCATTCCAGCCATACTGGTTCATAAAGCTGAGTATTAGCCATGTTCCTGTCCCTGTGTCCCCAATTGAAATACAGAGAATGAAAAATCTAGATGGCTTTGCTGGAGCTATGCGTCACTGGCAGTTCACCGGAACAATACAGAATGAAGAAACAGAAAGTACGCACAGAATGCTAGGAAAAGTCTGCGTGTTAAAGAAAACCAAGCCGGGCGCAGTGGCTCATGCCTGTAATCCCAGCACTTTGGGAGGCCGAGGCGGGTGGATCACGAGGTTAAGAGATCGAGACCATCCTGGTCAACAAGGTGAAACCCCGTCTCTACTAAAAATACAAAAAATTAGCTGGGCATGGTGGCGCGTGCCTGTAATCCCAGCTACTCAGGAGGCTGAGGCAGGAGAATTGCCTGAACCCAGGAGGCGGAGGTTGCGGTGAGCCGAGATGGCGCCATTGCACTCCAGCCTGGGTGACAAGAGTGAAACTCCGTCTCAAAAAAAAAAAAAGACAAAACCAGATTTCAACATATAAACTGAGTCTGTGCATGTGTATGTATGTACATACACACATATATATTCAATATTAATTCTGACTCTGTGACTCGATCATTTTACATGTAAGGTTCTATAAATCACGTATTTCATTAAATATGTTGTAGATGCCACTCCACAGAGTATATGTAGAGTTTAACTGCTTTCTACTAACTGCACAACACAGTATTGAATGACTACAATTTAATCAATCTACTTGGCAGGGCACTGAATTCCTTGGCATCATTAAAACAATTCTACAAGAAAACATTATTTATACCTACCTATTTATTTCATTGGGATAAAATTCCTAGATCTGGAATTACTGTTTCAAAAAAAATGCACATCTATAATGTTGATAGGTCATGCCATCCAAGGAGATAGGGGACAAAGTTACACTGCTAATAATCATCAAGTACCTGTTTTCCCACACTAATACCCATTACTGGATATTATCAGAATTTTATATTGTCATCCACCTAAGAGCCAGGAAAATGTGGTTTCATTCATATTCTTCAGATTAATGAGCTTAAGAATTTCACAGATTTCTTTACTCATTTGGATTCTCCAGGGTGATTTGCCTATTGGTATGCATGGCCAATTGTCACCACTGCTCTGTATATGTAATAACATTCTGTTATTTTCTATAAGTTGCATACATTTCCCTTCAACTGTCTTTTACATGTTTTTTGGTGCCTTTCACCATGCTGAAGTTTTAGATCTTTGCACAGGCCAACTTGTTCTCTTTTTCTTTATGGCTTGTAGGACTACATAACCTACTTTGATAAAAGGTTCCTTTTTTTTCTCCATTTGCCTCTAACATATTATTTCATGATTTTTATTGGAGAGGGTGGATAACCAATTGTTAAAACATCATTTCCCTGATATTGAAATAATAGTGCTATTATATACGAAAATCTCATATGCAAAGAAATTTATTTCAAAAAGTTGGGGAAGGCTGAGGCAGGAGAATCACTTGAGGCAAGGAGTTCAAGACCAGCCTGGGCAACAAAGTGAGACTTAGTCTCTAGAAAAAAAATATTTTAAGGTTACAATGAGCTATGATCTTAGCACAGTTCTCCAGACTGGGTGATAGAGTGAGGCCTCCATCTCTTTAAAAAAAATTCATGTTATTTTTGCCTTATTATGCTTCCCTGTTACCATCAAAGTAAATATATCTTACTGGGACTGAATTATAATTTACAAACATTTTAACGATATTATTTCATCTGGAAAAATATCATTTCTTTTACTGACATCTTCATTTTTCAATATAGTTTAATAATGTCCTTTCACCTCTATTTATAAATGAGTTCTTTATAATTTGTTTTCTTATTTTTGATGTGAGAATTGTATTGCCCTCATAAAATTAGAATCTTTTGTACATTTTTGTTTCGAGTAGAGGTTGGCAAACTTTCTGTAAAAGGATAGTAAATATTTGAAGTGTTGTGAGCCATATAGTCTGTCACAGTTGTCTAAAGCAGCCTTAGTCAATAGCTAAACAAATAAGCATGGCTGTGGTTTGATAAAACTCTATTTACAAAAACAAGCAGTAGACAGGATTTGGCCCTTGAGCTTTAGTTTGAGAACCTCTGCTCCACAGCAGGGATCACACATATTTTCTGTGTAGGATCAGACAATAGATATTTGGGCTCTGTAGGCCACATGGTCTCCCATCGCAACTGCTCAACTCTGCTGCTATAGCCTGGAAGCAGCACAGACAAGGTATAAATCAATGTGTTGCCGAAGCCAACAAAACTTTATTTACAGACACCAAAATTTAAATTTCATATCATTTTCATGTTCAAAATACTTCTTACTTGTTTTTAACCATTTAAAAGTTTTTAAAATTCTAGATCATGGACTATACAAAAACAGTCAGTGAGACTGTGGCCATGAGTCATAGTTTGCTGACCCCTACCCTGGATCACTTTACCTCACGATGAATGGTTCCTTAAAAGTTTAGTACCATTCATTTATAAATCAAGTGATTTTTAAACAGGTCAAATCTTGCAAAGTTTTCTAATTCTTGAGTAACATGTCAGCTGTTTTAACTTTATGCATATAAAACTTGCACTTTTCCAATTTTTAAAATTCATTTGTTCCAGGTGACCTATTCATTCATGATCTCTAGACTTTCTAAAATGAAGCAAGACCAATGTAAAGTTGAATTTTCTTGCCAACACAGCCACATCACCTTACATTCCCATAAGGTCAGATGGAAAGCCACAATACTAACTCAGCATTATAGAATCAGGTTTTAAACCAACATAGGCAGAACCTCACCCACTACCTGGAGAATGCTGTTCCTTATCTAAAATGTGCTTTTTGCTACCCTCATCCTACTGCATGATTTTTTTCTGAGCTGACTACTGTACCTTTTCAATGTTCAAATACAAAGTTTTAAAAAGAGCTAAGTTTACTGAGCACTTAATATGGACCAGGCACTGTTCCGAGCACATCTTATGCATTAACCAATTTAAAAGAACTGTAAGTTTTACAAGAGGAGTAATAAGTTACATTTACACTTATGTGAAGAACAAACTAATAAGGACAAAAGAAAACAAAAGGGCGGGTAGGTGGGGTTTTAAACTGTTGGAGTAGTCAAATGGAAATGGCATCGAGGCTATGGTGATGGAAGGGAGGATGGATTCCAGAGAAATTTGGGAAACAAATCCACAGGATTTGACGTGGAAGGTAAAGAGGGGCATGTTGACGACTCTCCAGTACGAATTCGCTGATGATGAACTAAGTGTGCAGTTTGCCTGAAGACTTTTCTACTTCTCTTGTAATTGTAAGATCTCTCTCCAGTATGAACTCTCTTATGTTGATTAAGGTGTCCAATTTGGATGAAGGTTTTCCTACACTCCTTACATTCATACGGTTTCTTTCCTGAATGAATTCTCTGATGTACACTAAGAGACTGACGATGACTAAAGGCTTTGCCACATGCACCACATTCATAAGGTTTTTCTCCAGTATGACTTCGGCGATGACAAATCAGGGAGGATTTTGTCTTGAATGCCTTTCCACACTCAATACATTCAAAAGGTCTTTGGCCAGTGTGCAGTCTCTGATGTTGAGTACAGGATGAGTTATCACCAAAGGCCTTCCCACATTCCATACATTTATAGGGTTTCTCACCAGTGTGAACTCTCTGGTGTTGAATGAGGTGTGTGGTCTGGCTGAAGGCTTTACCACATTCCTTGCACTCATATGGTTTCTCTCCTGTATGGGTTTTCTGATGCTGTGCAAGGTGAGCCTTCTGGGTGAATGCTTTACTACAAACCTTACATTCATAGGGCTTTTCTCCAGTATGGATTCTCTGATGAGTGGCAAGCTGAGAACTGATGCTGAAGGATTTTCCACACTCCCCACATTCAAAAGGTTTCTCCCCAGTATGAATCCTTAAATGACTGGCAAGGTGTATATTCTGCCTAAAAGCTTTTCCGCACTCTTTACACTTAAAAGGCTTTTCTCCAGAATGTACTCTTTGATGCTGAGTGAGTGATGCATGATGGCTGAAGGCTTTTCTGCAAACATCACATTCATACGGTTTTTCTCCGGTATGAATCCTTTGATGTACAGTAAGGGAGGAGCCATACCTGAAGGATTTGTGACATACATCACATTTGTAAGGTTTCTCTCCAGTATGAATTCTCCTATGTTGATTAAGTCCTATGTGGTCACTGAAGGCTTTCCCACAATCAATGCAATCAAAGGGTTTCTCCCCAGTGTGATAGTATCTCCAGTGACGGATAAGGGATGTGTTCTGTATGAAGGCTTTCCCACACTCAATGCACTCGTAGGGCTTCTTGCCAGTGTGACATCTCTGGTGTCGCGCAAAGGATGAGCCGTCACTAAAGGCTTTCCCACATTCATTACATTTATAAGGTTTCTCTCCAGTATGAATTCTCTGATGAACAGTAAGAGATGAGCTCTGGGTAAAAGTTTTCTTACACTCATTACACTTGAAAAGCTTTTTTCCTGCATAGATGCCTGTTTGTTTTATTACCACTGAACTTTTTTGAAAATGTTTAATTGAATCACGATTATGAACTTTCCCTTCTGAATCATCCAAATAGCACCATCTTCCAGATTTGTTATATGTATGTTCTCTTTCCTTAGAGAGGGTTTTGTTATGAGTAATTGGCTCTTGCCTGAATCGTGTCTCTTGACCTACTGCCAGTTTCCTTCCAAAGACACAGTCAGAATCCCAATTTTCTTTTAAACTGGAACACTCAAGTTTAGTGTTTGAGGTTCTGTCTGTTACCCCTTCAGCATATGAATCTTGCTTTGGAAATAACTCCTGGGTCTTACATACAGATTGCTGGCCTGAAAGATACCAAGAAAACACACATTTATTTTGTCATGTGTTAGGGAAAAGGAATCTTCCAAAAGGAAAATTGGTGAATTAATTCAATAATTGGTGAATTCAACAACATACATTTTACAGCTCTAAAAACTATTACATTTAGGGTGAGGCACGGTGGCTTACACCCGTAACCCCAGTGCTTTGGGAGGCTGAGGCAGATCGCTTGAGGCAGAGTTCAAGAGATCGCTTTAAAGCCAGGAGTTCAAGACCAGCCTGCACAACCTAGCAAGACTCTTTCTCTAAAAAAAATTGTTTTAAGGCCGGGCGCGGTGGCTCAAGCCTGTAATCCCAGCACTTTGGGAGGCTGAGGCAGGTGGATCACGAGGTCAAGAGATCAAGACCATCCTGGTCAACATGGTGAAACACCATCTCTATTAAAAATACAAAACATAGCTGAGCATGGTGGTGCATGCCTATAATCCCAGCTACTCAGGAGGCTGAGGCAGGAGAATTGCCTGAACCCAGGAGGCGGAGGTTGCGGTGAGCCGAGATTGCACCATTGCACTCCAGCCTGGGTAACAAGAGCGAAACTCCGTCTCAAAAAAAAAAAAAAAATTAAGTTAGCCAGGCATGGTAGTATGTGCCTGTAGTCCCAGTTACTCAGGAGGCAAAGGCAGGAGGATTGCTTGAACCTAGGAGTTTGACATGGCAGTAAGCTATGATCAAGCCACTGCACTTCAGCCTGGGCAACAGAGCCAGACTCTGATTCTAAAAGAAAATCATTTTCACATTTTCCTGTTTACTTCCACAATAGACTCCTCAATTCTCTGGACACTCCATAATGAAGCCTTGCAATTTCTCTCTTTTCCAGCTTTATTGAGGCATAGTTGACAAATAAAACTTGTATATATTTAAGGTGCAAAATGTTTTGATATGCTTATACATGGTAAATGTTTACTACGATCAAGCGAATTAACATATCACCTCACATAGTTACCGTTTGTTGTGTGTATGGTAAGAACATTTAAGATCTACTCTTAGCAAATTTCAGATATTCATTATTATTAACTATATTCATGATGCTGCGTATTAGGTCTCTAGAATGTATTTATCTTATAACTGAAAGTTTGTACCCTTTGACCAACATCTCCCATTTCTCCCATCCCACAAACCATGGTAATCAACCTTCTATTTTCTGTTTCTAAAATTGACTTTTTTTCTTTTCTTTTTTTACATTCCACATGTAAGACATCATATAGTATTTCTCTTTCTGTGCCTGGCTTATTTAATTTAGCATGATGTCCTCCAGGTTAATCCATATTGTCACAAATGGCAGAATTTTCTTTTTTTTAAAGGCTGAATAATATGGAATATTATGCAGCCATCAAAAATGATGAGTTTGTGTCCTTTGTAGGGACATGGATGAACCTGGCAACCATCATTCTCAGCAAACTGACACAAGAACAGAAAATCAAACACTGCATGTTCTCTCACTCATACGCGGGTGTTGAACAATGAGAACACATGGACACAGGGAGGGGAGCATCACACACTGAGGTCTGTTGGGGGGAAATAGGGGAGGGACAGTGGGGGTGGGAAGATGGGGAGAGATAGCATGGGGAGAAATGCCAGATATAGGTGAAGGGGAGGAAGGCAGCAAATCACGCTGCCATGTGTGTACCTATACAACAATCTTACATGTTCTTCACATGTACCCCAGAACCTAAAATGCAATAAAAAAATTTTTTTATTAAAAAAATATATATATTTAATTTATATATACACACATGTACCTTACAATATATTTATATACCACATTTTCTTTATCTGTTCATCTGTCAATGGACATAGGTTGTTTCCATTTCTTAGCTATTGTGAATAGTACTGCAATGAACTTGGGAGCACCAATACCTCCTCTAGGTACTAATTCCATTATTTCAGCTATATACCCAGTAGTGGGATTGCTGGGTCATATGGTAGTTCTCTTTTTAATTTTTTAAGAAAACATCATGTTTTCAATAATGGTTGTACCAATTTACATTACTCAGCAACAATGTACAAAGGTTTCCTTTTTTCAACATCCTCACCAATACTTAACTTTTGAATTTTTGATAACAGCCATTCTAACAGATACGAGGTGAAATTTCACTGAGGTTTTGATTTGCATTTCCCTGATGATTAATGCTGTTGAGTACCTTTTCACAAACTTATTGTCCATTTGGATGTCTTCTTTGGAAAAATGTCTATCCAGAACCTTTATCATTTTTTTCATTTTTGCTATTGTTTTATGAGTTCCTTACATATTTGGATATTAACCCCTTATTGGATGTATGGTTTTGCAAATGCTTTCTCCTATTTGTAGGTTGCGTTTCATTTTGTTTTCTTTCTGGTGCAGAAACTTTTTAGTTTGAAGTAATCTCACTTGTTTATTTTTGCTTTTGTTGCCTGTTTTTTGGTGTCATACAAAAAAAAAAATCACTTCCAAGACCAATATCATGGAGCTTTTCCCATTTTTACCTAGTTTTACAGTTTTAGTTCTTGCATTTAAATCTTTAATCCACTTTTAGTTGACTTCTGTGTAAGATAACGGTCCAATTTCAATTTTTTTTGCACATGGATATCCGATTTTCCTAATACCATATGTTGAAGACACTATCCTTTCCCTATTGTGTATTCTTTGCATCTTTGTCAAAGGTTGGTTGTCCTTATATGCACAGGTTTATTTCTAGGGTTTCTAATCTGTTCACAGGTCTAGGTGTCTGTTTTTATGCCAATACCATACTGTTTTAGTTACTATGGCTTTGCAATATACTTCAAACTCAGTAAACATAATATAATGCCTCTAGTGTGTTCATCTTGCTCAAGATTGCTTTAGCTACTTGGGATCTCTTGGAGCTCTATGTAAATTTTAGGATTGTTTTTTTCTATTTCTGTGAAAAGTGCCATTAGAATTTTGATAAGGACTGCAGTGAATTTATAGACCGCTTCAGGTAACATCAACACTTTGAGAGTATTATTTCTTCTGATCCATGAACACAGGACATCTTTCCATTGATTTGTATTTTCTTCAGTTTCTTTCATTATTGTTTTATGGTTTTCAGTGTACAGCTGAAACATTAATGAAAGAAATTATCAATTTCTTTGATAAATTGATTAAATTTGTTTTTTTTGGGCAGCTATTATAAATGAGCTTGTTTTCTTAAATTTTTTTTGGATAGTTCTTTGTTAGTGTATAGAAATTCAACTGATTTTTATACGTTGATTTTGTATCCTCCAACTCTGCTGAATTCATTTATTAGTTCTAGCAGTTTTTTGGTGAAGTCCTTCAGATTTTCTACATAGAGAATCATGTCATCTGTAAAGAGAGACAATCTTACTTCTTTTCTGATTTGTATGCCTCATATTTCTTTTCTTCCCTAATTGTTCTAACTAGGACTTCTGGCAATACGTTGAATAAAAGTGGTGAGAATGAGCATCCTTGTCTTGTTCCTCATCGTAAAGGAAAAGTTTCTAACTTTTTACCATTGAATATGATGTTAACTGTAGTTTTGTCATACATGTCCTTTACTGTATTGAGGTATGTTTCTTCCATACCCAGTGTGTTGAGAGTTTTTATCATGATGTTGAATTTTGTTAAATGCTTTTCTGCATCTATTGAGATGATTATATTATTTCATTTTTTGAAGAGACTTTGTATAATAATATTGAATACTAATATTATATTTAATTACATTCATATACACTATTGAACAAGTATGAACTAATCTCAGGCAATATGCTTATGAGGAGGAGGAGCAGTGATATTTTGCCAGAATTTTGTGCACATATAATTATTTCTAGATAGATAGATAGATAGATAGATAGATAGATAGATAGATAGACAGATGAAATCAGATTTAAGGAAGTGATGCATTGAGTCAAATGTTTGGAAAAATATGTTAAATAAGAAAAGAGAAAGTCTTTTTAAAATTACATCTAAACACTGAAAGCTTTCCACCTTAGACAAAGATGCCTGCATTTATGACTTCTATTCAACACTATGCTGTATGTTCTAGCCAGAGCAATTAGAAATAAAAGGCATCCAACTTAGAAAGGAAGAAAAAGAACTATCTCTAATCACAGATGACATATCCTATACATAGAAATTTCTGAAGAACCTACAAAAAAAGCATTAGAGCTAATTTATACATTCAGCAAAACTGCATGACACAAGATCAATACATAAAATCAGCTCTATTTCTACAAACTGTAAATGAACAATTCCTCATCAAATTATAAAAATAATTTCATAAAAATAGCATTAAAACATGAAAATACTTAGGAATAAATTTAGCCAAGGAAGTCAAAAAATATACATAGAAAACTATAAAACATTGCTGAATGAAATTAAAGGAAATCTAAATAAATGGAAAGATATTCTATGTTCATGGATAGGAAGACAACAATGTTAAGATGGTAATAGTCCCCAAGCAATAAACAGATTCAATGCAATCCATATCAAAATGCCAATGGCCATTTTTCACAAATAAAAAAGCTGAATCTAAAGTTCCTATAGAATGTCAAGGACCCTTGAATAGCCAAAACAATCTTGAAAATTTGAAAATTAAGAACAAAGTTGAAGAAATACATTTCCTGATGTGAATACTTACTACACAGCTACTAAAATCAACACAATGAGGTATTGGCACAAGGATTGACATAGAGATCAATGGAATAGAACTGAGAGTCCAGAAACTGGGATACTTGTGCATTTTAGTGAGAATATAAAAAACAGTACAACTATGATGCAGGTGGCAGTTCTTCAAACAGTTAAACACAGATTTATCAAATGACACAGCAATTCCACTCAGGTATATACCTCAAAGAACTGAAAACAGGGGTTCAAACAAAAACTTGTAAATGAGTGCTCATAGCAGCACTAGCAACAGTAGCAAAAGATGGAAACTGCCCAAATATCCATCAGTAGATGACTGAATACAAAAAAAGGTAGCACATCTGTATAATGGAATATTATTCAGCCATAAAAAGGAATGAAGTACTCATACATGCTCCAACATGAATGAACCCTGAATCTGAAACAGCATTATATTATGTGTAAGAAGTCAAACATAATAGGTCATTTATTGTATGATTTCATTTATATGAAATATCCAGAATAGGCAAATTCATAGAGACAGTGACTGCTTGATGGGTATGGGGCTTCCTTTTGGGATGATGAAAAATTTCTGTAACTAGATGGTGATGAGATTTGCACAGTATCATGAATGTATTGTCACTGGAATGAATTGTACACTTTAAAATGGTTAAATTTTACATATACTTTTCCATTTAAAAAAAGGTAAATAAAACAAGCAAACAAAAAAACAGACCACACAGCAAAATACAGAATAGTAGAAAAATAAGGAAAGAAGGGAAAAATGAGAAGGAAAAAAGAAAAGGAAGGAAGGGGATAAAGGAGAGAGAAATCATTAAGTTACAGAAGGTCAAACAAATGTATTATATGATTCAAATGGGACTATACATCTCTTCATTTTTAAAAAGCTAAGAGTAAAACAAATGAAAAAAATCAACAAAGTAAATGCTTCTATTAACAAACGTAACTCCCAAGTTAAGCTACTATACAGTGAGAAATGCCATATACAAACTTCTAGACCACACAAAACTGGGGAAAAGTTTTATCAAATTTATACAAAAAGCATTTATATCAATGCTGCATAAATACGGGAAAATATACAACCTAATAGAAATGTGAGTAATGAGTATAAACACACTATGAATAGAATATAAACTCTAAACAGATTTAAATGCACATATTCTCAATATTGTGGTAGTCGGGGAAATGAAAATTAAATAAAACATTATTTTTCATCCAGCAGCTTGGCAAAATTTTTTAAAACTATAAAATACCCATATTGGTGATGATGCCTAGAAATAGTATTCTCATACATTCTTTACCAATGGCACAGCAAAATATCCATGACACTTAAAAAATATATATACTTAGACCATACAAATTCATTTCCAAGCATATATCTTCAAGAAATATTCTGACATGTAAGCAAGAAGATATGTTCAAACTGGACCACTGTTATTTATAGGTAAAAACTGGAGAAGACCTAAATGTTTAAATATCCTAAACAGTAGATAATTTAAATAACTTATGTATATTCATATATTATAATACTAAACAGTCATTAAAAATGAAGTAGAAATATATGTGTCAAGTTGTTAGGCACACAAATAGGAGAAACCACATTAGAAATAATATACTGGACTATATAGAAATTGTAAAATTTTACATGTCATAATTTTAAAAGACCTAATTAAAATAAAAACGTATTGCCATATGTGAAAAATAGTTTGAGACAATATATCAGAGAATTAGTATGCTTTATACATAGCAATCACTGAGACTGTTAAGAAAATATTTAACACACAGAACTGGCTACAAATGACAGATATTTTACAAAAAGATAAGAGAATTTTCCCAAATTTATGGGAAAGTGTTCAACTTCTTTCATAAAAAAGAGTAATTTTTGTCTATAATCTTTCAACAAATAATGAGCAAAAGTTTTCATGAAATACCCAGTGCTTTCAAGATGCAATTAAACTCATACATTTAATTGTTGTTAGTCACCAAAAACAAACAAAACTTTCAGAGCCTAGCAGGTGCTCATATCCAGGAATACAGCAATCCCCAAAATGTGTAGTTTTCATCGAATTAAAAAAACTATTGTAAGTGTATCTTTAATACTAAGAAATGTAAAGCAACCTAACTTTACATTTGAGCAATGGTATATATAACAAAATCCACATGAAAAACACTTGTATGCATAACTGAATATACACTATAATTTCTACTATGTGAAAAATGTGTTTATCCTAACTTAAATGGGTCAAACATGTATGTTGCAATAAGGTCATTTTTTTTATTCTTTTGCCACAAAGTAAATAATTACATTTTTTACAAAGCATTATTTTCTACAGAAATTTCTTTTCTTTCCCTTATGTACCAAGAGAAAAAGACCCTTTACTTCCACCTTCTTGCAATTCAACTTCTGCCCATCTATATTACTAAAACATAGAAGCCATTGGGAATAACACTACCTTGTCTCTGTAATGCCCTATTTGAAATTCGGCAAACTCTTGGGAGGCCGAGGCGGTGGATCACAAGGTCAAGAGATTGAGACCATCCTGGTCAACATGGTGAAACCCGGTCTCTACTAAAAATACAAAAATTAGCTGGGCATGGTGGTGCACACCTGTAGTCCCCGCTACTCAGGAGGCTGAGGCAGGAGAATTGCCTGAACCCAGGAGGCAGAGGTTGTGGTGAGCCGAGATCGCACCATTGCACTCCAGCCTGGGTAATGAGCGAAACTCCGTCTCAAAAAAAAAAAAAAAGAAATTTGGCAAACTCTATTTTTTGCAAGCTATCCATAAACATGTCTTATCCTTTCCATTAGAGTAATTCATTGATGGCTTACATTTATGTGTAATTATTCTCCCTTTTTCCAATCACCTGCCAATACTCAGCAGAGCAGCTCAGTCACATAACTTTCAATTTGTGGTTCTTACAGGAATGGATGCATGATGAAAACAATAGGCCATTTAACCATAGAAGAGAAAACCTTTGGAAGTCAGCTCAAAAGTCCATCAGGGTCAGGAAAAGATCATTTAAGGAAGTGAGAGGATGATACATGTCCCAGGGGCCACGAAAAGAAGGAATTTCAGGGAAATGGGAGTTACTGGAGAGAAGGGGGCAAAGGAGGAAGGAAAGAATTATTTGGAAACCCCAGAGTTCATTTTCTCTCCAGACCCAGAGAGCCTGGTAAAGTTTCCTATTTCATGTTAGTGAGGATGCAACCTTTTTACTA
The DNA here is from genome assembly GCA_031835075.1 of Saguinus oedipus. Taxonomy (NCBI): domain Eukaryota; kingdom Metazoa; phylum Chordata; class Mammalia; order Primates; family Cebidae; genus Saguinus; species Saguinus oedipus. Next base: position 57,107,499 of record CM063187.1, on the reverse strand, counting down.
AAAGCTGTGCTCTGTCTTGCGGTGGGTTTCCACACCAGGCTCTCTTGCACTCACCTGAGAACAGGCTTCCTGTCAGCTCTCGTTTCACCATCCAGGTCTCCTTCTCTTGTTCTAGTAAAGACACTAAATCTGGCTTCGCCATGCAATGTCCTGCAAAAGAGAAAAGAGATGAACTTTGGTCATACTCTTGGCATCGTAAAATTGAGAACCACTTCCTTATTGATAGAAAAGTGTTACTGCTGGAAGAAGTAGAAAAACAGGTGAGTAGGATCTGTAAGACACAGAAGATAACGCTTCAAATGTAACAAAGACACCAACTTTCACCCCCACAAATGTCGAAGTCTTATCTTAGGACTGCACAACAAAAATTCAGGCCAGCACTTCAGAAGACACCCCTTCCCACCTCTGTAATTCAAAACTGAAGTTTAAAAATGGGGGTTCCCAATGACAGATTGAGATATAGGAGAGGGACATCATACCTGCTGATCCCATGTCACTATAGTTCTCCCATAACCCATTCTTACAGAAATTCTTCTGAGCTGGGTGTAGCTGCTGGGGGAAGTCAATAGCCAGATTTTTCATAGTCACCAACCCCTGCAATGGTAAAAGCACATTTTTTAAATGAAACCATGTTCGTGAACCCACCTGGTCCCAGTGGGGTGGATCGTGTCCATACACTGCAAAAAACGCACTCCATACCAACAACTGAAACTGAAGTTCTAGTACACCAGGTTACATGTGACAGGGCTTAGTTATAGCATATATGTTTGGGGGAAAACAGAGAAAAATAAGAGAAACTTTCTGCTGTGGAGAATTTGTCATTTTGTAGAGGCGGGTGTACTTACACACAGTATAAACTTTCAAACACAGACTGAAGGCTTTCCCATATTCACACAAATTATTCAACAAGTCCACAGGGTTTTTCTCTTGCATGATATCTTTGATGAAAAGGAGGGGTTGATACTCTTCTCAAAGTTTTCTTACATTCATCGCAAGTCAAACATTTCTGACCTTGACAGATGTGTTCGTAATTTATCATAACTCAGGGTCCCCCTCCACTTTTCCTATGTGTATCAAGATTGGGTGCTCTCTGTTCTGAGGGGATAATCTGTCTGTAAGAGGCACTGTATTCAAATGAAAACTTCTACAGTTATTGTAGTCATGGTCTTTTTCCTCAAGAAGGGTTTCCTCATGGAAGATATTTCCTCTTGCCTGAAATTTGTCTTCTGACTTACCGGCTGTGTCTCAAACAGATTATCACAATCCCAGTGTTCCCCTAATAGAGAGTACTCCAGACTATAGCTTGTGAATCTCTCTGTTATCACTGCCTGGGGTAGCTTTCCTTCACAGAAGTCCCTCTTGAGAGGTAACTCCTTGATCTTCCGCACAGCCTTCAAATCTGAAAGATATTCAGAAGGCAAATATATCTTTTATTATGGGTAAGTATGAAGAAAAATTCCAAAATGTAACCATTAAATTGAAAGCCACAAAAAACCCTTATCATAGTCATTTATTTTTATGGAAGACAATGAAAAGCTTATCGTTTTGAAAGTTTTCTTATATTACTAGCAATATTCAACCAAGCCTACATTGCTAAATTTGTGTAGCCATAGTCCTAAAGGACACAATAAGACCTTTCCCACCTAAAAGTTGAACAAGTTCACATTATGTTTTTAACAGAAGACTGGGAAAAGAAATTAAAAATCAAGAGATAAGGAGCTCACAAAGACTTAAATGTAAGATAAAATGTCTAATATAAAGAGGAAGTAAAGGCTACAGAAGAAAACTGCTGTGATTCTTATTTCAGCTTTAAGACAACTTCTTTTCACTCTCCATTTCATCTAGCAAAAATTTCATCTCTATCTCTACATACCTCCTTTTTTTTATTACAATGCTAACTAATAAAAGTCCAGATCCTGGCCTTAAAAATGTTAGTCTTCATAATTAACTAGTTTCAATAAGAGATGAAGGGTCTGCAGGAAGAAAAAACAGTTCTATCTCATTCAACTAGTTCAAAGTGTGTGACTTAATATGATGTTAAATTGGAAACTTTCACAAAAATATTCTTCTTCTCTTATGCCATATGATGACCCACGTGAGTCACTTTAATTTGCAGATGTCAGTAACTTGTCCTGTTGTCAATGCAACTGTTTCCTTTGAAGTATGAATTGAACAAAGAAACCCTGTAAGATTCTCAATTCTTTAGAAATCATTTCCTATTAGGATAAAACCTCTGAAAGAAATTAAATTAAATTTCATTAATTTTAAATATATTTATTTAAATTTTAGTTTATTTAATTTTTATTACCGTATAATAATGGTTTATATTTAGGGAGTACTGAGTGATATATTGATCCAAGTATCCAGTGTGTAATGATCAAATCAGGGTAATCAGAATATTTACCACCTCAAACATTTTTCATTTCTTTGTGTTGGGAATATTCAAAAATTCCTTGTAGAATGAGTTAGGAAGAATTCTCTTTTTCTTCAACTTTTTGGAATAATTTGAGAAGAATTAAAATTAATTTTTCTTCAAAGGTGTGGTAAAATTTATTAGTAAAGCTATCCAGTCCTGGACTTTTCTTCATTAGGAGACGTTTTATTATGATTCAGTCTTGTTACTTGTTATTGATCTATTCCAATTTTCTATTTATTTCTGGTTTAATCATGGTACGTTGTATGTGTCCATGAATATATCCATTTCCTTTAGGGTTTCCAATTTGTTACTTGTATTTGTTCATTAAATAAGTTTTCTATGCCTTTTCCCATCTCTTCACTTTCTGAAATGCTCAAGATACAGTTGTGAATTTGCTTAATGGTATCCCATATGTTTTGTAGGCTCTATTTTCTTTATTTTTATCAGATGGGGTTATTTCAAGATCTGTCTTCAAGTTAAGAAAGTTTTTCTTCTGCTTGATCTAGCCTATTGAAATGTTGGTTGTATGTTTTTTATTTCATTCATTGGATTCTTAATTTCCAGGATTTCTGTTTGATTCTTTTTAATTATACCTATCTTTTTATTAAATTTCTTATTCAGAGCTGGGTGTGGTGGTATGTACCTGTAGTCCCAGCTACCCAGGAGGTGAGAGTATTGCTTGTATATGGGAGTTTGAGTTAGATTTTGGGGTACAGCTAGGGCAACATAGGGAGACCTTGTCTCTTTAAAAAAATATATATTATTCAGATCACAAGTTATTTTCCTCATTTCTTTGTATTGTCTGTGTTATTTTGTATCTTACAGAGCTTCCTTGAGATCATTATTTCAAATTCTTTTTCAGACATTTCTTTGATTTCCTTTTCTTTCAGATCTGTTAATGGAGAATGATTGTGTCCTTTCGGAGGTTTCATGTTTCCTCGCATTTTCATGTTTTTTATGTCTCAACGTTGATATCTGTGTATATGGTGGAACAGTTGGTTATTCCAGTTTTATGGATTGGCTTTTGTAGGTAAAGACTTTTTTCCTGTAAATCTGTCTATAGTGTTGGCTGATTAGGGTGCTGTCCCTTTGATTTTGGATATGTGCAGTAATTTAGTCTCTGTATTATATTTTTGGCTGTAATCAATGCCAGTGGTGTCTGTGAGTTCCTCAATGACTTAGGTTGTTAGCAGAGGCTATGGCAAGGCTTTTCAGATGATGTGGATGCCAGGCAGGCTGATCCTGCAGCCTGTGGGTGGTATGTGTGTGCCCTTGGGTGGTGGTAGTGGTCAGGGTGTGATGGTCGTCAGGTCCCTGGGTAGTATATGTAGGAGCTGGCATTGATGGTGGAGTGCCTGGGTGGGTTGGTCTGAAGGGAAACTTTTTTTTTTTTTTTTTGAGACGGCGTTTCGCTCTTGTTACCCAGGCTGGAGTGCAATGGCGCGATCTCGGCTCACCGCAACCTCCACCTCCTGGGTTCAGGCAATTCTCCTGCCTCAGCCTCCTGAGTAGCTGGGATTACAGGCACGCGCCACCATGCCCAGCTAATTTTTTTTGTATTTTTAGTAGAGACGGGGTTTCACTATGTTGACTGGGATGGTCTCGATCTCTTGACCTCGTGATCCACCCGCCTCGGCCTCCCAAAGTGCTGGGATTACAGGCTTGAGCCACTGCGCCCGGCCTGGGAAACGTTTTATAAGTAGTACTGAGAATATGAGAATGAACATTGAAGAGTTCTTGCTGGAAAGGAACTAATATCCTAGAGCTTCTGTGATATTCCAACCTCATCACATAATTCATTATCTAACTCAGCACCTGTAGATGGAAGTGGTAGTATCCTAGTTGTAAAGATTAGGAAATTAATAAGGCCAAAGTAACTAAGTTATCCAAAGTAATCCAAGTAGTAGTGGGAGAGTCAGGATTCAAAATGAGATCTTCATCTCTGAAGCCTATGCTCTTGTGGTATGCCAGGCTGCCTCCATTTTCACAACATGAGGTTGACTTAGTTTATCAGATATAATAGAAAATGAAAGAGTAACCACACAGAATAAGCAAGAAACATTTGGCATAGTCAGCAAGTTTATATTCACAGAGTTCTTGCAATGCATTATTATATAATACATATTAAATGATGAACTGTCCTCTTTAAGAAGTTCTTCTCAAATAAGGGAAACATAATCAACCAAAATGCTTATATAACTATAGCAAAAGAGGGGTGGTTTCTTTGGTCTATGAATTAGAGAAAGCTACCTGAAATATAAGGGTTCTTTTTATATATTTTAAAGAGAGGGAATTTGCATATATATGTTAGAAAATTTTATAAAAAAGATGATGAGTAAAACCCTTATTTTGCAATCTGTCAAAATGATTTCCAGATTTTAAAAAATGCATGCTGTATTTGTTTTGTGAATGCATTTAAATTTGTTAGGTTTGGTTTTTTTTTTTAAGACTCAAAATGTTCAGTATAGAAAATAGGAGGGAGGAGTGAATTTTAGTGTATAAGAAAGGAAAACAAGTTTGTAATATCTGAATGCCTATAATAATAATGAGGTGTTGCAGAGACATACCCCAGCACTATACTTC